>LOEQ01000116.1:141826-162584 GCA_001685075.1 Bramus lutescens | reverse complement strand
TTTAGAAAGGTTCTATCACAGGCTAGGCCAGCGAGCCCAAGGGCTGTCCTCTTCAGTGCTGAGGCTATAGCTCATGCCACACCAGCTTCTTAAACATGTGTTTCAGGGATCAAACTCAGGTCCTCTGGCTTCCAAGGTTGTCTCCCCAGCAGATCTAACCTTTTGAACAGGAGTGCCCCAGCCTTGGTGATAGTGGGTCTGGGGGTAGGTGAGATTATGAGGTTCAGTCACTAAGGCAAGAGGGCAGTCTGTGCACGGACTCTGGGTGTTCAATAGAGGACAATGTCCCCAGGGCTCTGACTGGGAGAGCAAGGGGACAGTCAGTTCTTGCTGGAGCCAGGGACCCTGTCCTGAAAAAACTCCCCTCAAGGAACTCTGAGGAGCACAGTGAAGGTGGGTGTGACTCGAGAGCCCAACATCACTCGCCTGAGCGTCATTCCTCAGAGTCTGCTTTGGTGACTATGACATGAACATGTTTCAACTATAAAAAGCAGGGTTAAAAATAGCTAGCTTGACGTGAGGCTCAGGGAAGAGAGACTCCCCCGCTCCACGCACAGGAGTGACGTGGCGTCACCCAGGCTTCCAGAATTGTGCCCGTCACTGTCATTGCTGCCTCCTCCTCCCAGCCACGAGGACCTCAGCTTCGTGAATTTGCTGACACCCGCTCAGAAGCCCTTCTACCTCTTCGTCAGTCATCTCCATGAGGCAGTATAGCAGAGGTGTCTCCCAGCTGCCATCTCCCTCCCCACAAGGCTCCTCCAGGCTAAGGAAAGCATGATGCTGGCCTGAGGGTCAGGGTGGTAACCCATGAGGGTCCAGGGGACATTGTTCACAGCCTGGTTCTGGACACTTGCATATGTATGCTCAAATTCTGTCTCTCTTTCTCTCTTGCTGTGTGATTTTGAATAAGTTAGTTGACTTCTCTGGGCCTCCATTTCCATATTCATAAAAAGTGGGGTTCAGAACACAGAAATGTTGAAGGGCCTGGTAGGGATCATCACCTGCCACACAGGTCAGTGAATATCTACTACCTCCCACTGAGATACTTAGCAGAGAGTGGAGCCAATGGGGAACAGCCAGGTGCCTTCAGGATGACTGATTGGTGATCCACTTAGTGAAATAAAACACATGACTCAGTTCCTGTACACAGCATGGTGAGGGGCTGTAGGGGTGGACACTGAGATAGCCTCCCTCAGTGGTGCTGAAGAGTGACCTGGAACATTGGGGTTGCACACTCACCTGCCAGAACTGGGTGTAGGGAGTAAGATGGCCTCTCTGGTCCTCCACGGTGATTCCTGCAAACACCACCGCATGTCAGATGACTGAGACTGCACATGCTCTCACTGCCCTTTGTCCTTGTCATCTGAATGAAAAGCAATGCAACATCCTAGGGTGCCCGGTACCAGATACAGCTGGCAGCTTAGCTGAGCAATGGCCAGGAAGCACTGAGCTGGGTTCCATCCCATGTCCAGGGTTATGTTGATGCCTGGGTCCTCTCCCATCTGCCTCCACTCCCAGCAAGTCCTTCTTCAGAGATAGTAAAGTCAGAGTAGAGATAGGACTTCCACAGACGGGCTTTCAGAGACTCATCTTACCCAGGACGTCACGAACAAGCCATGAGTACCCAGGACGTCACAACCGAGCCATGAGTAACCAGGATGTCATGCCCAGGAGAATAAATGTGAGTCTACTTAAAACAGGGGTTCTCCCCAATAAAATCATCTCAAGTTGAAAAATTTGGAAGGAGCACAGCCATTATGGAAAACCTGGACCATCTCACTTCAGGGTGTCCCCAGAGACTAGAACTGCAACGCTAAGTTCTTCACATGCTCTTCGTGAGCTGAGACACATCAGTGTCCACCAGCGAAAAACCGCAAGAAGCCAGTGCCATGTCGATACAATGTAGAGGACTGGTCAGCCATAGAAAAGAATGAAATCCTGCCATTGGGAAAGTATGGATAGAAGTGGCAGTCCTCCGGTGAAATGGAATAAGCCAGTCACCAGAAGAGACATGTCATGTGACCTCATTCATGTGATGTGTGCTATGTCAAAGTTGATCTCCCAGAAGTTGAGAGTAGAACTGTGGCCCCAAAGATGAAAGGGAGAATGGAGAAACGTTGCTGTTTACTTGGGGGAGTCACTCCATACCTTGCTCATCTCCACACACATTCAGTCTCCATGTGTTTATGTATCAGGTAAAAATAAATATAATGTAGGGGTTGGGAAAATGACGCAGCTTGTAAAGACTTGCCCTGCAACATGAGGTCCTAAGTTTGTCCCCAGAATCCCGGTGAAAAAGCCAGGCATGGCAGTGTGCACCTGGAATCCCGATGCTGAGGCAGAGATGGACAGATCCCTGGAGCTCACTGGCCAGTCAGCCCAGTCAAATCATCAGGCTCCAGGCCAGCAAGAGACCCTGTCTCAAGCAGAAGATAGACAGTGCCTGAGGAACAACATGCACAGCTGAGTTGACCTCTAGCCTACATGTGCCCAAACATAAGTTAAATTCAACTAAAGAAACAATTTTTTAGGAGCAAAAAGCAACAGAAATGGAAATTTGTGGATGGCACCTAAGCCACAGAGCACCCCAAGTTCAGCAGCTCTATAATGGCTAGCATGTCCCCGAAGGGTCACAGGTTGACAGAGTTGCAGCCACCTCCTAGGCCAAGGCCAAAGTCAAGACACAACCTGACTGTCCCAAGTCATCGCGTCTAGGTAGAACATTTGCAACCAAGCCCTGGTACATCGAGGGCCATTTTCTCCAAGCCTGAGCTAGCAGAAGGGCCATTATTATAGTCATGTCCTGACCCCCCCATCAACAACTGCTGGCCCAACATGTGACCCTGGGGAGGAAGAATGAGTGTCCCGAGCCTCCTGGAAAGAAGTAATTGACAGCCCAAGGCCCAGGACAAGCAAAAGGGAGAAACAAAAAGTTTCTTATCCACTCACCCACCCAATAGCACTGAGTTTTCTCCCATCCAAGTACTAACCAGGCCCGACCCTGCTTAACTTCCGAGACCAGACTGAGATTGGGCTCCTTCAGAGAGGTATAACCTATCCAAGGGTTCCAGGCAGGAGGAAGCCAACAGTCCACTAGGACCTTGTTCTCTGGGCCCCCTTTCTGGAGTGCCTAGGTATGTGCTGCTATGCACCATCCATGGAGGAGACTGCACCTCTGCTAGAATGTGAGTGACCAGTGTGGTTCCAGGGAAGTCATGCAAACTGGGACTCCAGCTACCTCTGCAAGGGCTCCAAGGCAAAGAGGAGCTCCCTGAATCCACAACAGAGTGGTGGCATTGCTCCTCTTGCCTTGATGAAACTGAGGCCACAATGGCAGCTGGATCTAAGCCCAAGTAGTGGATGCTGGGATCTCCCCAGAGTGTCTGAGGCTTCCCTGATAAGCAGATGAATGGAAACACAAGTGAGTATCCTGCTCTGTCCCCTGCAGGGTCCCACATCCACACACTCAATCAAACAGCCTGGCTCAGAGCTGAGTGGACACCTCTCCTCTCCACTGTCTTCACTGCTTTTTACCTGGAGCGCTCAATCAGGTGCAGAGATGCAGTCATGCAGTAGCATGGACTGCGCTCTGTGAGAAAGGACAGTCGTGACACCACTGGGTCACAATCAGTTACTTCCCTCACGGCTGAGAGGAGCACCTGTGTTTGGCTCACAGTGTGAAGATGTGGTTCACCAAGACAGGGCAGCATCTGCAGTCTGGAAGGAGATGGGTGAACCTGGTTCTCAGCTTGCTTTCTCCTTTGTATTCAGCCTTGGACCCCAGCCCATTGGATGCTGCTGCCTACATTCTGGGTGGGTCTTCCCATCTCAATTAACAATCTAGAAACACCCTCACAGACACACCCAAGGCTTGTGGCTTTGAGGAACCCTGATCTTGCCAAGTTGAGCATCTATAGCAACATCACAATCACTACATAGTTCAGGCTGACCTCCAGCTGGCTGTCCTCATGCCTGAGTGCTGGAATTACCATCATGTGCCACCAGTCACTATCATTTATCTGATCTGTAGGCCAGAACTGCATGCCACTGTGGCTGTACTTACTCAGCTTTGCACCTCAGGTCCCTGCCTACCACCTCTCCTTGGCCTGACCCAGTTGGACCTCTCCCAAGAACATGTGCAAATCTGTGCAATTTTGCTGGACAACAGAGCATCCCCAAACCTCCTGGCTGGAAGCAAAATGTGTTTATTTAGCTCACAATTCTCCTGGGCTGCAGAGGGGCTGGTGGAGGTAGGCCTCCAGCAGTGAAAATCAGATAAGACTACAAAACCCTCAAGGTCCGGCTTGGAACTGGAACGAGCGCTTCTGCCACGTGTGACTGGCTAACACACAACCAACCCAGCACTTCCACAAACCCTTTCCCACCCCTTCGACAAACATTGTGTGTTAAAGGGTCAAGCTTCAGGGGGTTATCTGGGGATACAGGGTTAGAAGGTAAAGGTTGATGAGGTCATAAGG
This sequence comes from Bramus lutescens, assembly GCA_001685075.1. Taxonomy (NCBI): domain Eukaryota; kingdom Metazoa; phylum Chordata; class Mammalia; order Rodentia; family Cricetidae; genus Bramus; species Bramus lutescens. The sequence continues at coordinate 158,106 of LOEQ01000116.1, read as the reverse complement.
GTTGAGCCCTGATTAAATATGGCTATGGCCTTGGGAGGAGGGACAGATGTTATATCTTTCCCTCAAGGAAGGAATTTTAGCCACAGGCCCCGTGTGGCGTTTCCACAGGCACCGTGTGCATTTCCATGGGCTCTGTGTTGTGTTTCCACGGGGACCATGTGGCATTTCCGTGGGCACCATGTGGCATTTCCACAGGCACAGTGTGGTGTTTCCACGGCAATGTGTGGCGTTTCTAGTGCTGTCTGGGTTTCCTGTGGTCTGGGGTTTGTTTGTTTTGTTCTCTATGCACTGATGAGTTGCACTGGGGTTGCTACCAGGAGCATGGACAGCTCACTGGCGGCTGTACCACTGAAGAAGATGTCTCTCCCCAGTTAACATTAACCTCAGCAAGGGCAGGGCTTCACCTTGATCTTGGGGGTGCAGTGCCCCCAAATCAAAGGAAATGTGTTTGTGTTGTTTACACTGCCTTGTCTGTGTCACGACTGCAGCCTGGGTGTGCCTAGATTTGAGGAACAGAAAGTAAAGGAGCCACCACCCACGATGCAAAACACCTACGGGCTTTTAGATAACACAGGAGGGAGGCTCTGTGGTCTTCAAGCCATTTGGCCTTTGGTAAGTCACCTCTCAAAACAAATGGGGATTAAAGGGAGTGTGACGCATGAAACCACCAGCTCTGTACTCTGCGAGCCATGAGAAGCTGAGGTGGCTGCTATTCCGTGAGGTGAGTGGCAAATACTGTGCACCATCAGGGACCCCTGGAGGAGAAGTCACGGCAGGGGGGTAAAAGGTGACCAGGTGACCTAGAGTGAACGCCGGCGGCATTATACCTCTGTATGTACGTTTGTAAGCCAGAGGGTGCTAATACTCTCTCCAGAACTACTGTAGAGGCAACAGCCCTCAAAGCAGTACTCAACCTATAGGTCTCAACCCTTCTGCAGATTGAATGACATTTTCACAGGGGTCTCCTATCAGATATTTACATTACAATTCATAACAGTATCAAAATTACAGTTATGAAGTAGCAACAAAAATAATTTTATGGGTGCGGGTCACCACAACATGAGGAACTAAGAGCCACTGCCCCGGAGGCTTGGCTATTGCTGCATTGCATGTAGCTCGGGGAGACAGCTATTTCTAATGAGTAGCAAGAGCTGATAGGAATGCTGTCCCAGGCTTTGAGAGTCAAGGAGAGCCAAGAGCCACCAAGGTGCTGTGGGAGCAAGAAATACCCTCTGCAGGAGCAGGGTGGAGTCCCAGGACACAGACATGGGGTCAGCCCGCTGAGGAGAAATGGCTGGGAATGGGCCAACCATAATCCCAGATCTCGGAGACTAAGTCAGAGGGTGGTGAGCCCTAACTGGGTCGCACAAGGGATTCAAAGGAGGAAAAAAAAAGATGTTATATTTGACCTATTATCACCAAAACCTCCGAATGAGAAAAAGTGGGGCCACTTCCAAGGACATCATCTGTTCCAGACTTGGTCTTTGTCCTCTGCTGTGTCTCTGCCTCACCCCTCCCTCTTCATCTCCGTGTCACTCAAGGCTCACCTCTATGGAAGAAAGCTGGTTATACAAGACTCCCGGAGAAGGGCTCTGATTAGCTCATTGTGAATTATGTACCTGCCTTAGAACCAATCATGGTGCTGTCTGGAAAGTGGATAAGGATGCTTCTCGGCTCCATAAGAAGAGGAGAATGGAAGCCTGGGAGGAAAGGAAGGTGGTCTGGGGCATTCTGGGTAGATAGCGCCTGAGGTTGGGCCTGCTCAGCACCTCCCACATTGCTGGCCTCCTTTAGTTAGTCTTTAGGTTTGGCAGGGAGGTGGCCTTGTTGTTTGTTTGGTCTGTTTGTTTTGTTTTCAGGCAGAATCTCACATGTCCTAGGCTGGCCTCTAACTTCCTCCTGCTTCCATCTCCCTAGAGCTGGAGTTATAGGTCCTACCACAGCTTACTCAGGGCTGGGGCATCCACCCCAGGCTTGGTACTCGCTAGGCAAGTACCCACCAGCTGAGCTGAGTCCATGGCAGAGACTTTGAAAACAGCTTTGCTTTTCATGTGATATAAACCTGATCTCCTGAAGGTCTTTACACCCAGCCAAGTTGAGTCCCCCAGCATCTTCCGTCAGCTCATATACTCTGGGCAAACTCAAGGAAAGGCCATGGCGCCTGTTTCCTGCTGCTGACCTGCAGCTACATGCCAGCACCACCACTCTTTCGGCTGATTCTGGGAGGCACTGACCATCCAGGAGGCAGTAGTCCTGAGTTTTCAGTCCTGCAAGGCCTCCAGCATTCATCCAGCTCCATTGGCTGTTCTGGGAGAAACTGGATGTATATGCACCTAATTATCCCATACTTGGCTGCCAGGACTCAGCACTGAGTGCTGTGGGTTGTGGAAAGCCCATTCCTCCTTGGACCAGGGTGTAGTCACACGCACCAGTAGACAGCAGGACCTAAACACAGTGTATCCATCACCTCCAAAGCCTGGCCCAGGTGGCCAGGGCAGGACAAAGGCTGAGCAAAGCTACACACTGACATTTTTGTGCCCTGGGCATGAGGACACCCTCTGTCATATCAACCCCAGCCTAAGCTCCACTCTGCTTTAGTTTCCACATCTGAAAATGTGGGTTGCTAACGGCACTGGTCTGTAGGAAAGGGGCCTAGTAACGGGCACAGGGGAGGGTGCGGAGTGTCCACGTGAGGTTCCTGATGCTGGAGTTTACAATGTCACCACCACCGACTCTGTGCCAGATATTTTCCCAACACTATGACAAAATACCTGAGAGCAAAAGAACTGCAGAGAAGAAGGGGTCATTTGGCTCACGGTTTCAGAGGGTACAGTCCGTGGTGGCAGAGGACATGCTGGAGGAGACACTTATGTCATAGTGACCAAAAAGGAGAATAAAGTCAGGAATGCAGGCAAACTGTGCTGGAGTTCCTTCCCATTTCCCTTTGAGTCCATCCATCTCAACCTGCGGGAAGTTGTCACCCACATTCAGGGAAGATCTTTCCCCTCAGTAAATTCTCACAGACATGTGCAGAGGAGAGGTATGCTTTGGTAATCTTCAAAGCTTTTTAGACCAATCAGGTTGATGACTGAGATAAACCAGCACAACCAACACCATCATCACCATCACCATCACCACCATCATCACTATCACCATTACCACCATCACCACTATCACCATTACCACCATCATCACTATCACCATTACCACCACTGTCACAATCATCATCATCACCATGGTCACCATCACCACACCATCAACACTATCACCATTACCAACACCATCACAATCACCATTATCACCATCACCACCACTGCCATCAACACCACCACCATTACAATCATCATCCTCATCAACATCACCATCAACACCACTATCATCACCAGTATCACCATTGCCATGCACAAAGCCAACTATGGCAAGCTGGCACTGGTAGCTTCACCTCAAAGTCACCATTGCTTACCAAGGACACTTGGGATATATGAGACCTCCGTCTTGGAGTCTCCATCTTGCATCTGCCTCTATTCCCTCTCTTCCAGACCATTGTTCCTGCTCGCCCTTCCTGGCACCCATACAGTGAACCATAAATATCTTCACGTGCTGCTGAGACTTCCCTCTGGGCCTCTTCTGCCTTCTTACCCTACACAAGGACTTCCTTTTTCAGACACACCCACCCTCTGGATGATCTCCAGGATGTTGTGCCAGCATGGTCTTCCAGCTCCCATAGGTGCTGGCCTCCTGCAGAAGGGAGCTGAAGCTGACTTCTCCCACAGCTACATGCAGTGTAGTTGCCCATAGAGGCTTGGATGTGTTAACATAAGAGAGACAAGCAAGCAAAGAGATGTGGTTAAAGACCTTAGCACAGGCACAGGATACCAGTCAGGGGCTCCCTTGGGAATTAAAAATTATCACAGTGGCTGGGGTGCGGCCCTATGGAAGGGCAATTGTCTCACATACACAGGCCCTGGGTTCCATCCCTAGCACCAAAANAAAAAAAAAAAAAAAAGAAAAGAAAATACAAGGCTAAACACAAAATTCCTCTTGTCCATCCCAGAGGGAAGACACCTTACCCTTCAGGACCCACTGCCCAGGGCCATGTGACAAACAGGCCCCTTGGAAGACTCTTCTGTCCCTTCTGAGCAGAGAAGCCTGTACTTTCAAGGCATTTGCCTTTTTATGGTTGAAGTGACATCATTTCTCCTTCTCAAGCAGACATTCCCATGCAGATCCGCTCCCACCCCTTCCTGTCGGTTGGGAGGACCGATTTCCTGGACTAGACAATGGCTGCTTTTACGCACAGACTGTTAGCCAGGAGATGGTAGCCTGCACAGCCAGGAGATCTGTGCCTCCCTCAGCCCAGAACTGGGGACAGGAGCAGCCCTGCACAGGGACACTATAGACCCTGGATCAGGAGTACACGGGCCCTGTGCAAGGCTCTTGGAAAGACAGAAGCAGGCTTTCTAAGCAGGTCATGTGCAGGAAGTCCTGAGGACTGCAGATGCTTCCCTGTACAGACTCCTTCCATTCCTTCCTTAGTGGGAGTCCAGCCCTGGTGTGTCTGCATGTGGGGAGTTACAGTTCAGAGGTTGCCTTGAATCTCAGAAGAGGCTTTAAACTTCTAAACAGTCTCGAGACTGTGAAAGACTATGGAGACTTTTGAAGTTGGGCTAAATGCATTTTGCATTACTCTGTGGCTGCAAACCTATAGGGCTAGGCAGAGAGAAATGTGGTGGTTTGAAGGAGAATGGCTCCCTCACATTCATATATTTGAATGTTTGGTCCCCAGTAAGTAAAACTATTTGAGAAGGATTAGGAGGTATGGCTTTGCTGGAGGTGGTGGGCTCTGAGCTTTCCAGAGTCCATGTCAGGCTTGCTCACTCTCTCTGCCTGTGGATCTAAATGTAAGCTCTCAGCTACTGCTCCAGCACCTGCCTGTCTGCCTCCTGCCATGCTCCCACCATAATGGTCATGGATTCACCCTCTGAAACTATAAACAAGTCCCCAGTTAAATGCATTCTTTTATAAGCTGCCTAGGTCATGGGGTCTCTTCACAGAACAGTGACTAAGATGGGATACTATTGTTAAAAATACTGTGAAATACTACTCAGCAATAAATATAAAAAACTTATTGTGGGTGCAATGACCTCAAAGCATTGTACAGAGGAGAAGGCAGACTTGGATGAGCCTGGGCTGTCCCTGTCCATTTCCATGCCATTAAAGGTACCAGAACAGACTTGGCTGCTCCATGGTGACGGAAGCCACAGTATTGGTGCTGGAGGTAGTCAGGAAAGAACTTTTTAGAACTCACTGTGGTGGTTTGAAAGAAAATGGCCCCCAAAGGAAGTGACATTAATGGGAGGTGTGGCCTTGCTGGAGAAAGTGTGTCACTGTGGAGGCAGGCTTTGAGGTCTCATATATGCTCAAGCCACACCTACTGAGTCCCTGTTGCCTGCATATCAACACATAGCAGCTCCCTCTCCAGTGCCACATCTGCCTGCATGTCCCCATGCTCCCCACTATGATGACAATTGACTAAGCCCTGGAAACTCTAAGCTGCCACCTGAATTGAATGTTTTCCTTTATAAGAGCTGCAGTGGTCATGGTGTCTCTTCACAGCACCATAACTAAGGCATTCATTCTGATGGAAGTCTGGGCTACACAGGTGTGCTTGTGAAGACAGCATACTACACACTTAGGATCTGGGTGTTTTGCTTTATATAAATTATACCCCAACTTTTAACTCTGGCTTTCCTTTTCAGTGCTGGAATTGAACACAAATGTGTGCTCTACCACTGACCTACATCCCCAGCCATAGCCCAGATTTAAAATATGACATAGAGCACCATCGTGTTTAACAAACCAACAAACAAACAGGCTGACAAGCTGGCTTTGGAAAAGGTGCAAGGTTGACAACCTGACAGGTCCCTTTTCTAATCTTTTTGAAAATAAAAGTGACATATCTTCTGAGTACATACCCATCCCTCTGAGCAAAGAGGTTCTGCCCTGGGGCACACTGGGGCAACCATATGCTCAGGTGTCCAGGCCCCTTTCCTGCTTCCCAACACCCTGCACGTACCCCCACCTTCACTCTACATGTTAGGAAAGCTCTCCATCATCACTGCCTACGAGAAGAGAGCATGCGTAGAGCACTCTGTCACTCTGGATGGATGGAGGTTGCACTAGGTCCTAAGGCAAAGGGATCAGCTTACCACAGGGACAAGCAGTTCTCCCCAAGGCAATGCCTGCCACTGCAGTGCATTCATGGCACTCTCACACCGCACCCATTTCACAAATGAGAACAAGGAGATGCCCAAGGCCGAGCCACATTTTTGCAGCAGTCACACAGCTGAACACAAGACTCCAGAAGGGTCACCATCCCACAACCCTCCAGGGTTTCCCACGCCCCTACCCCATCACAGGGGTTCTTGACTGGGGCAGTCCTTCCACATCAGGCAAAATTGGAGACATTCTGGTTGTCACTATGGGAAAAAGGAGTCCTGATGAGATCTGGTGGGTTGGAGCTTAGGGTCTGTGAGGTGTGAGCACCCACCCTGCCCTGTAAAAGTAAAAGTGATCAGGCCCAGAGGGGATAAGTGGCACAGCTATGAGGCCCTGGGGTAACCTGACTCAGAACACACACACACACACCACATGCAAGCAAATGTATACATGCATGTGCACACATGCACATACTCACTCAGAATAGCACCTGAACCTCCATTCCAGTGTTGCAGAGAGCATGAAAAGGCAGGGGGCTGGAGAGATGGCCCAGAGAATGAAGTACTTGCTGCATGGGGGTGACAAAGAACGTGTAAGGCGGACAGGGGTGAAAGCCGCCAGAGATGGGCATTCTCAGAGCAACCTGGCTAGCCCAACTAGCCAAACTGCTGAGAGTTGGGCTCTATAAGTAATTCAGTGATTGAAGAAGGACACCTGACGTTAACTCCAGGCTTCCCCAAGTGCATGTGCACACGCATGTGAACACACAGGCACACCAAACACAATACATGTGCAGAAAGTAAGGAGCCTATGAAAAGAAGCAAATCCCACCCACAAACATGACCCAGACACCATTAACATTGTATTTATTGTTATTTAAGCCGCTCAGCAAAACATATACACGTATATACAGTATGCGTGAATACGGAAGACTCAACTTTACATATTTTTTTAAAAAAGAAAGAAAAATACCACTCAGTTTCATGAGCTATTGTCACTGTCTTCCAACCAAGCATTTCAGAAATGGTTTCTTTAAGACTCAAAAAAGCTTACAGGCTCGCGCACAGCACCGCAGGGTTAAGGGTTCATATTTTACATGTGCAATAGCGATTTTCTTCTCTCTGCTGGAGTTGGCTGCGTACTGATTACAGGTTTCCCAGGCTTTTGCGCTTCGGGCGTGGTTTTCTTCCACTTTTATTCATTCTACTAAACCAAATTTCACGACGTGATATCCTTTTGCTTAAGGCTGCTTCACCCTGGGGTCGTGGGGAGTGAGAATATGATAACATTGGACACTCCCGGGGGTTGGAGATGGTCTGAGCCACACACTGGTAGCTGCACATGGACTGATCCTGGGAAGTTTGTTGATGGATGTTAGGACATTCGTTCCCCAGCCTTAAGCAGTGAAGGAGAAGTCATTCTTGTTTAGGAGTGAAAGACTGGCTCTCTCAAACCTCTAGACGTTGCAAACTCTGAGAGTTAATGTAGAGTCTGGACCCAAACCTGAAGGATGCTCCTGTGGCCCGTGGAAAGGGAAGCCATCCCCTCACTGCTTTGGGCACAGAACACAAGGCCCTTCCTGCTCAGCAGCCCATGTCACCTGTTTCTGTCCGCCCTCTGAGCCCCTTCACACTGCCCAGGCAACAAGTGCAGACCCTGGGCCTCAGACCTCAGCCAAGAGGAGGAGGAGGACACAAGGGAGAGAGCCAGCTCTCGGCAAGTGGCTCCCACAGTTGAAAGTCCCTTGACACAAACAAGGGTGTCTGGAGAGCCCCGAGCCTTCAGGCCTCTTGCTAAGAAAGGGAAGGGGATCTGTCAAGTTGGGGTGGGGGCTCAGAAAGGAGCAACTGGGAAGACACGCTGATAACAGGCTGAACTAGAGCTGGCTCTGGTCGGACCCTCCCAGGGATGGACAGCCCCACAGCAGTGGGCACAGAGGTCGGTCAGGTGTAAATCACACCCTGAAGTGTCCACATCAGCACTGAGATCTCTGCTCCTCTCTGCTTGAGGGCAGAAACTGCCTCTCAAAGGGACACATTGGGCAGAGCTCTGCTTTTAAATAAAAATGAAATGAAATCAGAAGGACAGGAAGGGAACATGAGGCCCAGGATGGACATCATGAAGCCACTCATTTTATTCTCCTTCCCCTCATTCCTGTAGGAACTCCAGGACCAAAGAGAGTGTCTCAGCCTGAGTGTGGCTGGCTTAATCCCTCCTCCCAGGGATGGAATCCCAGGAGGACATGGGAGAGCTGAGGTACCCTGGCTGCCACCTGGGAGAACAGGGTCAGAAAGTCACTAGGACAACTGACTGCCCCTTCCCTGTCCCCTCTGAGGGTCATAAGGCCACCCTGCTCAGCACAGAGAAGGCAGAGTGTGCAATGGTGAAGTCAGTAAAGGAGAAGGGAGTTCATGGCCCTGGCAGGCTGCTTTCTCCAAGCAACTGGACACAGCATCTAGTATCCAACCCAGGAGGGACCGAAAGAATAGTCCCCAGTGGGAGAAACAGAAGCTAGCTAAAGGCTAAGGGCCAGTGAGGCAACAGAGAAAACCCAGTCCCTGGAAGTTCCTCGAGCTGCTTGTGTGTCTTGTCTCCTAATTGGTGACAGAATAGCTAATGCTGTGGCGGCCCTGCAGCCTCCACCTGGGAATATTCCAGAACTCTACTCTCCAAGATCTCCATCTTAGTGATAAACAAAGCAAAGGGGAAAGAAAAGGGGAAGGGGGAGAATAAAAGAGAATAAAAAAGAAAAGAGGGTAAAGGGTGCACCCCGCCTGGGCTTAAACAAGGCAAGGGCCTTCTAGAACACACTCCAAGTACAGAAAACAGGGGGTTCTCTAGCAGGAAAACGGCTTGAGCCAGTGTTTGCTGTTGGCCGAGGACTGGTACTGGTGTCACAATGTGGCACAGTTTCTTTAAAATAAACTTTTGAGGTTCTCTTTATCACCTTCCCCAGCCCCTTTCAGGGAACCCTTTCCATTCCGAGTGCCACTAAGCAGGTACCAACCTAGAAAAAATCATGAGTCTGCTCAGCCACAGAGGCCCTCATGAGTGGGTAGGGCAGGGCTACCAGGGGCTCAAGTCNCCCGAATCGGTTGGAGATGTCGGAGTGCAGAGACCGCCAGGTGGGTACGGAGGTGCGGGCCTTGGGGTCACCATCTGTGCAGTGGACAGTCAGGCACTGCAGGTGGCTGCCAGACTGGGTGGCTGAGGCCTTGTTGGTGAGGAGGTCATGGGCTGTGGAGAAAAAGACACAAGTTAGTGACCAGTGGGGACCTGGTAGGGGTGACGGCAGAGGGGTGATAAGAAGTAGCCTCTGGCCCTCCTTTATGGCTGGAGATGGTCAGAGGCTTGGCTGTGAAAACAGCATAAGAAAAACTCACCACACCACACCCACACCACCGCTAGGTCTGCTGCTCCCGGGAAGCAGAAAATAGGATAAAATAACATTGGAGTTTGCCCTTCTCTGGTAGACAAAGACTACCAGACACCAGGAGAGCTACAAGCCCACCTGAAAACACATCGTAGGGTGCACAGGGCTTCACAGATATCCTAAAGGAATGAAGGACACTGCCTTGTCCTCTGGACAGACACGTGCTGTGGGCCTCCTCTACACTCAGAACTTCTTGAAAGAGACAAATTGCATAGTACACCCTAGAGCTAAGGGCAGCCGGCCCACTTTACAGCTAAGAAAAACCAAGGTCCAGAGGGTGGGATGGCCTATCTCAGGGGACATGGAGGAAATTCTACTGGTGGGATGGAGGAGGAGTCAGTGCCAGTGCAGTGAGAGCGCTGTGTGGTCACCCAGCCAGAGGTGTCTGCCCTCTTAGGGAATAGAGAACGGGCTTGGGGGTAGGCTGGCAAGGGGGGAGCCTATGGCCACCCTGCTACATCCTTCACCCTCCCAGCCCTGCACTTTAAAGACAGGCATCTGTTGATGGGCACAGAAACCTGCCTGGAGAATACAGTCCTAGCCCTACACAGGAACTTCAGTCCCGTCCCCTGAAAACGGGATGATCCAGGGACGCTGGTCTTAGATGCCACAGTTATCAAGGCCAGAACTGCATCCAAGCATTTGTGTAAACTGTAAAGTGCCGTAAAGTAAGTATTCACAGTAGTAGAGCTCCCAGACCATATCAGTAGACAAGCAGAAGAAGGAATTGGGGAGGGGGCCCAATTAAGACTAAGGAGGCACACCCAGATACTGACCTCCAGGACCCGCTCATCCCCATTATTACAGCAGAAGCTGCCCACCCACCCCGCCTAGTACCTGGGATTAAGAGGTGTCTTCCACCAGAGCCTGGCCCCAACAGGGTGCTAAGCCCCACCCCCTGGGTCAGACAAGCCTCTATGACTTAGGGCTCCACTCCAGGGCTTCAGAACCTGCAAGGTGGAGAGAAACCTGCCTTGGCTTCTGCCCTCACGCACTCAACTCAATGGACAAGCACTTATCTGGAACCTGTTATATCCTGGCATGGTGGCCTATGGATCCTCTAGAGTGACACCAGGCAGCAAACAGCACTCTGATCAATCAGGACGGGGTTGGAGGGGCGGTCCCACTTCTGAGTGGCATAGCTCTACTGCTTTTTCTCTCGGGGCCTTGGAATGGTCCCTGGGAAGGTCACAAGGGAGCCACCCAGAAACCTGTGAAACCTCTCACTTCCTAAATCTTGGTCAGGTGGTCTGCCTACTACCTAAGACATGGACTCTTCACTCATCTTGTAAAAGAAACTGAGGTTTCGAGCTCAGGACAGTTTGGATTTTGCCAGTGGGCCCATCCTCAGCGTGCCTCAGGATGGCAGAGACAGAGGACCCAAGTCTCTGAGCACATGCAGGCCCCACCTTACTGTAGCAGTGCAGTCCTGGCTCTGTCTGAGCCACTCACGCTTCACCCCCAGCAGCAGCCCTGCTTCCTGTCCCATGTTATATATATTATTCCAAAGTGCAATGTCCCATGAGGGGCGGGTCATCCTCTTAAGAGATTCATGCAGCCATGCCTGCATCCCTTACACAGAAAACCAGAGGCTCTGAGGAGCAGAGCCTCATCAAAGCAGAGATGAGTCAGGAGGGGCTCAGGGCAGGAGAGAGCCAGGCCCAGGTCTGACTGCAGGCCCTGGTAGGTGATATGACAGAGGTATTGCTTAAGCATATATGACTGTCATGCTCGGGTAAATCCATTCCTGGGCCACCCTCTGCTTCTGGTCACTCTCTGCTCCCATACCTAGGCTGACACTTCTTAAACTATATCTGGATCTCAGAGCCAGGTAGTTGCTGTACCTAGGGTGGAGTCCAGGATTATCTAATTCTATCCCCAACAAACCAAGAATGTGCTGCCCTTCCTTCATTTTGGCAGAAGCACCTGTGCCTCAGAGAGGGTGAGGGGCTGGCCTGATGCCACACATCATAGGTACAGAATTCCCCAGCCCAGCGTCCACACAGTCCTTTGAAGAGAGAATGCTGTTCTCTGACGATGCAGGCTCAATTGTACTTATCCACCATCAATGCCATTACAGTGGGGGGGAGCCACCGTACCCTAGGATGGTGGCCCTCAGACTGTTGACTCATGGATGACAAATCTATCCCACAGAAATTGTTCAAGTCCCAGCCTGTCCCAGCCAAGAAAACGCTAAGTTCCCAAGCCTCAGGTGATGAGCACACCCAGGCCTCCATGTCAGCAATCCAGAGATAACACTGTCCCCCCCCTCACCAAGCCCCTGGGGCTGAGGGACACCTGGGATTCCTGGGTACCCAGTGCTAGCAGATGTCATAGATTGGCTTTCTTTCAAGCCTGGAGTTCCTGATAGGTGAGGGAACCCCCACACCTAGGCTGCTGGCCTGTCTGCAGTACCCGTTCCACCATTTGTTACTGGAAGTGCTATCCTGGGTGAGTCAGGCTCACAGCAGCTAAGGGACCACGGAGCAGAGGCGCAGGCCTCATGCCAACAGGTGAGGGTGGAGGGGTACCATCATCTCTATATACCCTGCATGAACCTCATTGACAGTGGCATTCCAGAAGTGAAGGCCCATAGCTCAAGAGAGACCCGGAGAGTTTGGACTGCACTTCTGAGACAAGATAGATTCCTCACGCACATAGCCAGGGTCAAGGCTGGCTCTTGGTGACCCCTGTAAGACCTCTCAAGGCCCTTCCTCACAAGACCAATCCCTGACAGCAACAGATCTTGCTCTGGGTCATCACTGCTGATGGCTTTGCTTCATAGTTCTGAGGTCAGAGCCAGTTCAACTGGCTCACTGTAGCTACAAAGACTCAAACAGGCTTCTGTCTCAGGCATCAGACCACAGTGAGACAGCAAGACATCAGCCACAGAAGCAAAGAAGGAAGTCCTGCAGTGAGGCCAGAAGATGATGCCGATGTTGCCTTACTTCTCCTGTGGGTCCAACAGCAATGGCAGGCAGCTCCTGTGCACTAGGGTATCTGTGTGTGTCTCACTCCTGGACTTCCAGACCCTGGAGTCTAAGAAATGGGGAGCAGTCGTGCAAAGGGACCAGGGAGGTCAGGAATGTGAGGGGCCTGACTTGCCTTGGGCGGCTACTGGAGCAAGCTGGTGGCTGGCTGCCTGTTTTCTTCCCTCCCCACTTCCTCCTTCCTCCCCCCCTCTCATTCTCCCCTTTGCTTCCTGGGCTTCCTCCTCTATCCTTCCATTCTTCTAGGTCAACACAGCAATCCTGGCTGCACCTTGCTCTCTACTGAAGCCCCAACCAGGATTCAACGTGGGGACCATGCTTAGACATCGCAACCTTGTTGGAGCAGCCGCCACGCCCCTGCCTCAGTGGCTCTCCAGACCCATTCTACCTTGAGTCCTGGGATGGGGAGTCTGGCCTTGGCCTTCTGTTCTCTGCCTACCAGAGGGATGACCAAGGTAAGGGACATGGGTGGGGTCCAGCTGGTAGGCACAGAGGGGTGGTGGATGAACCCCTCTGTGCCTACCCTACATGATACCCAAGCCTCCAAAAGGCCCAGGACTTGCACTTGCTACTCAACAGCCCAGTATCTGAGGGCACCAGTCCTAGAACAACAATGCTTTCATCTCTGTGGGGGCTCCCTATGGCCAGCATCAGGCAGAGCAGGTATTTTTAACTCCTGGCTTATGTAAGAGGGAGTGTGGGCCTGACAACAGCTAATGCCGCCCCCCACATTCACCTCGCCGAGTCCCAGAAGGGAAGTATATTTTGAATTTCCTTTATTTGGACCCTGGAGGGGTAAAGGGAGAGGTGCTGACTTCTGTGACTTCTGCCCTTCGCTGGGCCGGATCACTTCCTGTTCTTGAGCAGCCTGCAGCCAATCTGCTCTCTGCATCTACAGGCGTAGACAGACCTCCCTCCTACTTAAGCCTCCATAGCTTCCCAGACCCAGGACTGAGCCGTGACTTTACACAAGCTCCTGGTCACACCTGCCACTTGGCCTCTGGCACCATCTGTCTTTCTCCTACTGTGTGCAGTCTCTACACAAAGTCCTTCCCCACCACATCCACTCTCTGTCTATAGCACCCTCCCTCTGTACCCCTGCTGGCTCCCACCTTCCTGCCCTGCTGTCAAACCCATGGGGGGTCCCCAACCCAAGGTCCATGACCTCCAGCCCTGCTGGTAGACACAAAAGGAGGCAACTGTGTGAATAGCCCCTCCCCACAGGCTAAAGAGGATCAAACACCTGGAGACACAGGGCTCAGGTGGACAAGTTCCCAAGCGCAGAGCCAGCTACTTGCCTGAGATGGATGATGCTATCCAGCTCTGTAGCAACACCACCAGGGAGAGGTGTGTGTGGTGGGGATAGGGAAGTGGCAGGGTGTTGGGTGAGGATGTGCAGGTGTGCACTCCTGAGAGCACACTTATGGTGGCCAGAGGAGGATGTCCGGGTCCTGCTCCATCACTCTGCCTTATTTCCTTGAGACAGGGTCTCTTGCTGGAGCTGGAGCTAAGTTAGCTGGCAGCAAGGCCCATTCATCCTCCTGTCTCTGCTCGGCATGGTGCTTGAGTTGGAGTCTTTGTATACACATACCTAGCTCTCCACCTGGTGTAGAGACCTGAACTCAGGCCCTCACGTTTGCACATCAAGTTGCTGTGCTGCCTGAGTGTCTCCCTGGCCCAACAATATTCCATCTATCAGGACAAATAAGCATGCCCATTTCTTTGGCAATCCAGCCTTATGGCTTCAATTGCAAATATGAATTTCAGAAAGGGCGGATTTTCCAGGTTAAGATCCTTGGGGTTGCCTGCTCCTCCGTGAGAGGTACTGCTTCATGGGGACAGTGGGAATGGAAACTGCCTGCCACCCATAGCTCAAATGTTTCCCCAAAGGAGATCTTTATGGATAGCCATTCACATGCTATGCAGACCAGGCTCTGGGTAACCTATGCATAAGTGCCAGACTGTGTGGCTAAGGCTGCACAAATCAGCTCCCTGAATCTCTGCATCCTACCCTGAAAACCAGGATTGGTTATTCCTGACTGGCAATGAGGGGACATTAGGTTTTGGCTGCTCCGTGGGCTATGCTGTGTACAAGAGTCAGGGCTACGCAGGACTCAGGGTTGTGGGAGGTGTGAGGGCAGATTTAAGGACAAGCACAGAATTTTTCAGGAGAAGAAGAAGAGGGACATTAGAAGGCCATTGGGGACTCTTTCTGAAAAAAAAAAATCTTCACACAGCCTTGGGCATCCAGAACCAGGAGTGAATTATACTTTGGGGGTGGGGACGAGGAGAGCAAAAGCTCAACGGATCAGTCATGAGGTATCTAGGAAGGAGTTTGGTCCTCCTGGAAGCAACCGGGAGCCAGAGAGGATTCAGAATAATGGCAGAGTGTTGGGGATATGCCAGAGTAGGTAAGAGTTCACATCTTCCTTACCCCAATCTTGACACAGGACACTTGACTTGGAAGAACCCACAATCCCTGGTGTCCTTCAACCCTGAGCAAACTGGAGATGTCACCACCTGAATGGCACTCTGGAAAAACTCTTGTCTGATTAGGACAACCAGGAACCCTAGCGGTTCATACCTGCAGCTCTGATCCTGGACTTAGGCCAGCTCTCCCGCAGCCACACCATACCTCCCTGAGCCTCTGCCTCCTCTCTGCATAACAGATGCAATCATCATGGCTTCCATCTCACACCAGCAAGTCCTCACTGAAGTTACAGGGAGGGAGACCGAGGCCAGGAAAAGAAGCACTGAGATAGCGGTGTATGAACAGGGTGAATCTCAGTTTCCAGCCAGTTTCCCTGTGTGTGCAGGGAGATCAGAGAGACGAACAGGGCAGTTAGGAGACTCACTCATGCAGATATTAACAATGACAGGCAACAACAACTGTGGCTAACAGCACCCACTGGGGGCCCTGTCTTGTCTCCTTGTCCCCTGACCCAGTCACAGAGATGCTTGATCTTGGCTCATACCTGCAAGCAAAGTTTTACTAGCACATGGCCTTGTTTGTGGCTATTTTTCTGTCATTGTGCCATGAGTCTGGGCTTTCCAAAGAAACAATAGTTAACCAAAAACCTGGGCACCCTGTGACCTAGGCAAAATGAACCGCTGCATTGTATAACCCACAAATGCCAGATCTTAACTGACATCTCTACAGAGATGCCAAACTTCAAACCTGAGGCTCAAGTCTATACAAGGAGGAAGTTACCATGTCTACTGGGTGCTTAATATACACTCTAGACATGTGAGGATGTTACACCATGACAATTAGGGGGATCTGAAATACCCTTATTGGTCGCTGTTGCTCAACCTTTCTTTTGATTGTGGACACTTTCTAACCTCAATGAACCAGAGTTGCTCTAAAAATGTTTTGAATATCTTTTTTATTAAAAAAAAAAAAGGGTCCACCAACTCAGGCAGTGTGCTTGTTCTAATGGGAGCTCACCAAATCCAACTGGACCGGGCCTGAATGAGCATGAGATCAAACCGGACTCTCTGATTGTGGTTGACAATGGGGGCTGACTGAGAAGCCATTGATAAGCGCACTGGGACTTGTTTTTACGGCATGTTCTGGCTTTTTAGGACCCTAGTCTATATGGATGCACAGCTCCCTAGGCCTGGATGTAGGGGGGAGG
>LOEQ01000116.1:45851-74824 GCA_001685075.1 Bramus lutescens | reverse complement strand
GAAGGAAGGAAGGAAGGAAGGAAGGAAGGAAGGAAGGAAGGAAGGAGAAAAAAGTCTCTTAAAATCTCGTTATTTGGATTTGATGTTTTCAGGGGATCGGACAGACACGGTGACAGTAACTTTAATGTCATAATGGATAAAATGCTTGTCATAGAAACCATTTCCCAAGAGTCACTTTCTCTCAAATCTCCCACAAGGAAGTCCCACTGTAAGCAGATTTACCTTTTGAATGAAGTTTTCTACTTTGCTCTGCAGCCCCCACCACTTGAACTTGATGGTCACCAGCTTATAGGCACACATCTTAGGACAGTCAGGGGTGTTTGCCAGTTCCTTCTAGATGAGAA
This sequence comes from Bramus lutescens, assembly GCA_001685075.1. Lineage (NCBI taxonomy): Eukaryota > Metazoa > Chordata > Mammalia > Rodentia > Cricetidae > Bramus > Bramus lutescens. Next base: position 74,480 of record LOEQ01000116.1, on the reverse strand, counting down.
AAACTGTGACTTAGGTACAGCTTCTGATCAAGACTGACTGCTATAAAACAACATCACAGACACACAAGGAAAACTGGTCTTGTGCTTAATTCAGAAATCTGAAATCATCTAAACAAAAGACCAGTATTCCTCTCCTGCCACACACCAAGTTACTTCCCAGTTGTGAGATCTCATAGATGAGTTTGTTAGCTGCTGTCACTGTCATTTTTTGGTTTTGATTTTTCTGTGTAGCCCTGGCTGTCCTGGAACTCACTCTGTAGACCCGGCTGGCCTCGAACTCAGAGATCTGCTTGGCTCTGCTTCATGATGGGTATGTGCTGAGATTAAAGGTGTGTGCCACCACTGCTGGCTTCACTGGAATTCTTATGTATGGTGAAGGTCTTATCAGTAGTGAGCCTTAAACAAGGTAAAGCTCTCCTAGCTCCCACTGTGGAGTTTCACCATTTTCTGTATTTTTAAACATTTTCAAGTGGAACAGCACAGCTGGTGAGAGCAGAGGGCCACAGATAGCAATGCAAACACACACCATGAACGGCTTGTGCATGCAGCTCCAATTTCCAGAGATCCACACAAATGATGTAGGTGGAAATCAAGTCTTTCTTGGATAAATGGGATTGCTGCAAGCAGCTGTCCTCTGAGCCATGTAACTGTCACATTAGGAAGTTAAGCTGTACCCTTTGAAAAAAAATTACCCCAGCTGGGTTTCTTGACTGCACTCCCCTGCCCCCCTCATGGAGAGTTAGGAAGGGCAATGAGACATTCACCTGAGTATCTAGCAGCTATGTGCCACCTAGTGTAAGCAACTCTGCTTTTAACCACATGGCCTTGGGGAGGGGTTAGTCTGTGTATAAATACACCTCACTTTGAAAGCTGGCTTCCGCAGTTATTAAGTGGGGACCATTTACACATCACCATGTGTTAGGTGCTATCAGGCACACAAAACTGACTCATAAAATGCATTTTCTTTTTTTAATTTTTAAAATGATATATACTCTATCTGCATGTACACCTGAATGCCAGAAGAGGGCATCAGATCCCATTATAGATGGTTGTGAGCCACCATGTGGTTGCTGGGAATTGAACTCAGGACCTCTGGAAGACTAGTCAGTGCTCTTAACCTCTGAGCCATCTCTCCAGCTCACATATGTGTATTTTCAATGACAAAACAACAGTGTTGTCCTTGGTGGGAACCGTTCATCAAAGGCTCTGTAGTACACACAGATGTTATCAGATATGGGGGTAGCAAGTTGAGTCAGGTCTGGACCCCTGTCATCAATAAGTCAATAAAAAGAGCCAATTTAATAGTGGCAAGCAGAAAAAGGAGGACTACTCAATGTGATCACATGGGGAAGAGAGTTAAAGACATGCAGCAAACCCCTCAAGTCCATCTTTGGGGTCCTAAAGTGAAACTGAAGTTTAAATAGAGAGCTAAGGCTATGTACGTAAGCCCTGACAAGATGCAGACCCACCTACCAGCGACCTGAAGTCTTATCCTGTAAAGTGGTGATAACATGTTAGAACTCTGTGGAATCTCTTCCTAGGAGACAAGCTCCCCCTCTGACAGGTACTCTTCCTTCTTTTAGCACAAGATTCCTGGGGAAATCCCCACTACTGAGTCTACTGTTTCAATAATCTGAAGTCAGACTGAGACACATACAAGTGTCTCTCTAGATATCTTCATTTCTACCATGCCAGTTAAACTGACACCAGCCTCCCTCTCCTCGACTGCAAGCTTGGCTCTAAGCTGGACATCTGGTATAGTAGAGGTCAGCCAGCTTCTATTGGACACCTCGCCTTGAAGCTCTATAGAAAGGACCGTAAGGTGAGCCTTCCATAGACCATCTCTTCAATAAACAATGAGGTGAGGACATGCTGGGGCCTTTGATCCAATGAGTGCTGTTGAGCCTGAGCAGAATGTGGCTCAAGTGTCATGCAGGTCTAGCTGGTACAAGGTCCAAAGCACGGGATCCACCCTGGTTTCTACCGTGTGGAACCCCTATCTTCGCTGGCTCCACTCTTCTAGACTATCCACTGAGGTGAACCAGGGCTGAGCAAGCTTAGCTCCAAGGCTGCGGATGGTAAACCAAACATGCCCTTTACATCTAATGGCGTGTGAAGCCCCTATATCCACACAAGGCCCTGTTCACACTCCCTGCAACATTAACAGCTCTAAGCATTTTTCGTCTTGGACAAGTCCTGGTAACTCTGAGCTATAAACAGCTTCCTTAAAACCCTAAGAGCTGCATACCTCATGCTCCACAAAGCCTCACCCGTCAGAACAACAGCTCTTCAGAATTCTCCCACAATTTATAAAAGCAAGGAGACTAAATGCAACACAGGCGCCCTCCACAGGTGGGACGGGACTCCAAGCAGTCACTCCACAATGAACCAGGCTGTTTCCCATATGCTTCCTAGTGATGCTGGCAAGCTACTTATTCCAATTAACACAGCAATTTATAGAGCTTACACTGGGTTATAAAAATTATTTTAAGGGGAGGAAGTGGGAACTGGGATTGGTATGTAAAATGAGAAGATTGTTTTAAAATTAAAAGAATAAAAAAATTAAAAAAATAAATGGTACCAAAAAATTCCTAGTTCTTGAAGCTATCTCCCCATATACCTCAGATGTACAATTATTTTCAGTCTTCTTGTTTTCCATTCAATTTACAAGCAGTTATTAAAAACAAAATAAAAACCCACTCAAATCTGTTCAAGGAGACAAAGGCCCGCTGCCTCAACTTCCTGGTGTAGTCTTCTTGGTAGATACCAGCACCTCACTGAAGTCACCGGAAAGCAACGACAAAAGTAATATCAAAGAAAGACAATAATACATAAGCTACATGTTTTCCTTCAATAATTAATATGCTCATGGTATTTTAAGTGTAATTCCTGTTTAAAATCGACTGATAGGGAGCCATCCCTTAATTCAGGCTTTAAACTAGTGATTAAGAATAGGGCTTTATGGGCAGTGGTGGTGCACGCCTTCAGTTCCAGCACTTAGGAAGCAGAGGCCAGACTGGTATACAGAGCAAGTTCCAGGACAGCCAAAGTTACAGAGAGACCCTGTCTCAAACAAATAAGGCTTTAAACAGTTCCACAATCTGACACGGTAGGATAAAAAGCTATCAACTCTTATCATTTGCCCTGTTATCAGAGAAGCAAATACAAATATACTAACTTATTCAGAACAAACCCACTCAGTAACCAATACTCTCCACACCCACAACACTTTTCAAGTCTTCTAAGTAACAGCTGCTGTAAGCACAGCCACAAAGGACCATTTGACCATTAAAGCCAGGCTGGCCCTGAACTCAACAGTAGTTCTGCTTCTTACACTGTATCTATGGGAAGAGCCACCTTCCTAAGATCAACTGCTATGGGAGAAAGGACAAACCAGTAGCAAGATGCATCTAAATAGCCAGACCCCTGTAAAAGAACCAGGCCATGTGAAACTGGTAACAACCAAGTTTTTTCTTTTAGGTTCAACACTGTATTTTCAAAACTCACATGATTTTATCACTGGTGGGAGAGGTTACCTTGTTATTAAAAAAAAAAAAACAGAAACAAAACACATGACTCTTAAAATATTTTGGCTCTCAGTCACACATCTTAGGACAAAGGCTTCCTTTGCCTTAACTTTTATGGGTATTCTTTCAAATTGTCCTCTTTTCTTTGCCTATGACAATGTAAGTGTGCTTGGGCTCCTCCCACCCCTTTTTGATGTTTAATACATCAAAGCTAAATAGACTGAGGTGAAAGCTGTTAGGGCAGAAAATATTTGAGATTTTAGTTGCTTATGTAAGTATGAGTGTTTACAGTGCCCACAGAGGCTAGCAGACAGACAGCACTGGATCCCTGGGACTGGAGTCACACATGGTTGTAACTCCCCATGTGGGTGCTGGGGATTAAACCCGGGTCCTCTGGAAGTCACCAGTGCTCAAAACGGCTGAGCCGTCTCTCCAGGCCTTCAGTTTAGGGCCTTTAACAGATAAGGTTGGTCCAGCCCATGTTAAATTTTTCCTAAGATTAAACAATGCAAAGTAAATCACAGGCATTCTTGGGGCTACCAGAGCATTCCTGTAAAGAGACGTGTAACTCAGGATGGCTCAGCAGGTAAAGGTGCCTGCTGCCAAGCCGGACTCACCAGAGTTCAACTGCAACCTCTCCATGCCACACGATAGGAAAGAATCAACAACTCCCGCAAGTTTTCCTCTGCCCCTGAGGCATGCTGTGGCAGGCAAACACAAGTGTATGCAAGTGTTTGCTCACGTACACACCTCCGTGCAAGTAAATATAATACAAATTTTTCAATTTTTTTATTCTATGTGCATTAGAGTCGTGTCCTGCATGTATGTATGTACCACATGTATGCTTAATGTTTGCAGAGATCAGAAGAGGACATTAGATCCCCCTGGAACTGGGGAACTGGCCATGAGACAACAAGTGGGTGCTGGGAACCAAACCCAGGTCCTCTGCAAAAACTAGTGCTCTTAACCAATAAGCCATCTCTCCAGTCCCTAATAAAAAAAAAAATTAGAGAAACATTTAATTTTCAAAATTGTGACAGAAATAAGTAGTAACCTATATAGGGTACCTGGGATCTCAACTGCTGAGGGCCACAGCTTCCTGATTCTTTATAAACAATACAAATGTGTCGATGTTTCCTCTTTATTTCTTTAAAAACAACTGCCTCTCAAAACAACAGAGGGCGGGAATAGAATGAAGGTCTTTCAAAAAATGTTCCAATCCAGCCAAAGCTGAAGATTTCATTACCTGCAGCAAGGCAGCTAAGACTAATTCTACTAGTTCAAAATACCATTATTCTGCCAGCAAGTGAGTTTTATAAAGATTAAAAATTAAAATGAAAATCTTTTTAAAAGAAGGGGAACACTGGTTGGCTAACAAAAGAACAACCAGAAGTTCTGTAAGAGGAGAGTCCTGAGCTAACTAAAGAACCCCACATTATGGTTTTTCTCCATATAATTTAAATTTCATCTATAATGTAGCATGTACTAGTTAGCTGCAAAATGTTTTCAAAATTGTATTAAATAGTTTGTACAGTCACAGAATTCCTTACATTTCATGTTACTAACTATAAATGAAACTCCCCAAGTCAAATCATGTTTTCAATTTAAGAGCACATATTAAGTTACTTTGAGGCATGTGGCCGAGGCCTTCAGGAAAGCAACGGACACAGCAACCACACATCAGGACTGAATGACTTGCAGCAGCATGTGGAGCTATGCGGTAAGCAATCAGCCAACATTAGCCTCAAGAACAAATTTCTTGAGTATGTGACAAATATATACAAACGTAAGAGAATAAAAAGAAAAGCATCTGAGGGCATTCTCCTGACCTGGTCCTCTCGGCCTCACTAGCTTCACACGCTCATCTTGTGGGAGGAGGGTGGGATGGGGTGCACTGGAGTAGAGTCAACGCTCCACAGCAGCAGCAGCAGCAGCAGCAGAGCAATCTTCAGTGCGGTTCACACTCCCCCAGCATTTTAGCTTTACAGTGGTAGGCAATAAGAATGCTCAGTTTTGGCGGCCGAATTCATAGTGTTAAGTTTCCAACTGAAATCTCACTAAGAAAGCTAAAAATAAATGTGCTGTGAGGGCTGCCAGGGTGTGCACCAGCAAATGTCAACACAGGATCACAAAATGCATGCCAAGCATGTGCACCACAATCTTAGAAAAACCCCATTCTCCAACATATACCATCTTCTCTTCTCTAGATCGCTTTTACTTGGTGAGTCTTCCAGACAGGCCTGGGCTGGACATTGTGTTTTTCTACATCTTATTTTCATTGGTTTATGACAGTTAACTAACTCTGTACTAAGCATCCACTGAGGGTACATCTACACCAGGCACTGCCAGACACCACAGTGGTTTAGCACAAGACAGAAGGTGGAACAAGGAGATCACTTTGACTTGAGGCATCAACTGTACCACACGGGCACACACATACCTCTGGTGGGGTGGGGGTTCATGGTGGAGACTCTTCAAAAAGATCCAAAGGGTAAACTAATCATAGGTAATTTCATAATTATAGGGAAAATAAATTCAAACAGGAAGACCCCTGCTTGTGAACAGACCAACAAAGTCCATGCTCCCTTACAATACCTTGGCACAGTTCACACCCTTCCTCATCAGGAAGCGATCTTGTACAAGTACAGCTGCAGGGTCCCACTTCACTAGACTCATGAAGAGCCTGATCAGAGGCCTGTTCTACAGCCAAGTCACTTCCCAAACAAGGCAGCATACATTCCAGAGTCCTGAATCCTGCAGATCCTGCCTAGAAGCAGAGGCATTCCACAGCCAAACCAAGGTGAAGGCTAGCAGGCAGCAGTTTTACACGTATAATACAAACTAAGCGCTAAATGCATTTTTAAAAGCTTCAAGCTAAAAGTCACCAAACTGTGTAGTCCCCTCTGAAAACCTTTCATGTCTGTAGACCTCTTTATTGCCCAGAATCCAAAACGTGGCTTAACCAGAAACCAGTTTGAGTTCTGCACACTATAGTTACAGGGTTTTAAACATGAGACCACAGGGAGGAAGCGTGCTTTAAGCTGCTTTGGGCCTCAGGCATGTGAAGTTCAGGATTTGGGAGCGTGGCAGGCAGCATTTTCCATTTAAGAGAGCCACTAAAAGGACCTGGTTATGAGCCACAGGAGGAAGCTCTAGGTGCCTTCCCCACTAGTTTCCATCTGGAACAGGGCTTTTATAGCGGGTTCCCTCTCATCGCTAACTTCCACTGTTCCCATCCCTTACATTTTACATTTCATCTGACAACCAAAGCTGTTGTCAACTTTTCACACACATGGGATACAAAGAGAACAATCACGAGGACAGGGAGGAAATAAACTGGTATCTCTACAACTTGCAGCGCCCTTCTCTAGCCTGGAGAACTCAGAATGGCCATGAGGACTTTTCCAGAATGTGACTGAGCAATGCATAGAACAGGAGTCTGAAAGGCCAACCTCCAAATGCCAGGACACATCAAACCAGCGTAATTTCTGGGCCAACTCTTTTACCTGACCTAATTATCATATGCTCCAATGTCTGGCATTGCAGAGGCTTTGGTAGAACCTCCTAGCTATTAACAATCATCCATCTGTAGAAATAAAAGCTTAACTCTTCAACAGTGTCTGACTTAAATGAAGAAAGATATTAGGCCTTTCGTTGGATTAGAATGACACCATAATTTTCAATTTGTGAAGCCGACACTCCCAGGATCAGAAGTGGGAAACTGAAAAGCTAGGATGAACACACATGTAAAACACTATTGGAACCCTTAAGAGAGGTGGCTGTGCCAGGGCCACAAGACACACACACCCTCCAGATAGAAACCAAAACCTACACATACATATGCATGTGTGTGCATGCACACCGTGCCACGGAGAAATAAGATGTTCATCAGCAGTTCTGCCTTGAAGCAAACTTCCTAATCAGGTTATAAACTGCCCTATTAGCATGCACAAAGTCATTTCAAGTTGAACTCTAAGCAACAAAGATCTTTTAATTTCCTTCTTCAGAAGGAAAATGAGCACACAACTCAGGCTTATGTCTCTAAGGCTACAGTGTATTCCTGGTTTTGTTTGTTTTTAAGTAAAAATATGTATCATACCATAAGGGAAAAAATAAAAAAGCCTGTGCCTATGACAAGCCTGGGAAATTAGAACGTCTCTTGAGCAGCAACACCACCTGGCTGTGGAAGAAAGGCATCAAAACTCTATGGTCTCTGATGGCTGACCCACACCAAGCACTAATCATTAAATACTGTAAGGACAAGGGGCTCAGACTGGTGACCAAAGACAAATCAATCCTAGCTATAGTGTGCAGGGCTGTTTGGTACGAGAGAAGATCTCTGTGGTGTAAAACAGTGCAACACACACACAAACACACACTCGGATCGAGAACTTGACCTTCTGATACCACTTCCTGTGCCCAGCACTTACTCATATCATTTAATCCTCTCAATGATTGCTGAAGTTGGTGCTAACAATTGCATTTTAGAGGTTTGGAAACTGAGGATCAAAGCTTACATGATCTAAATCCTAATGTATATGTCTTCACAGTACTGGAATGGGCCTCCTTTTGTGCTCCTATCACTGGAGGTGTGCAGACTGTCTAAGCACAGAGTTCAACTGTTACTATGCAACACGACAAATGTGTCAGACAAGGATCTGCCCTATCACTCCTTATACCTAAGCAGCACTGGGCTCTGTGGACCTGCAGATCTGGGTTTCTCTGCCTACATTTCTCACTTATAAACAGAGCACCTGTACCTGACCTAGCCCACTGTAAAGTTTGGAAGGTTAAATGTGACCTTTTTATAGTACCTGGGATGACAAAGAACCTTCTCGCTTCAATTAAATATAGCCAGTATCCCCATATCAAATGAGGAAGTATCACAGCAATCACTAAGGTGTAACTCAGGAAAAGAGCACTTGCCTAACATGTGTCAAGTCCTGGCTCTGATCCCAAGCAACTAAAGACACACATGTAGGCAAACAAACAAATAGATCCTGAGGTTTTCACCTAGCCTTGAGCACATTTTGGAATGTGGACTGGTAAGCAACAGCCTGCTGCTGAAGCAGCAGGTGGATGATGCAAGGAGGGCTCACAGGGAGGCTACCTCTCAGTCTGCACAGTACAGCACAGAGCATGTGCCATACCCTCAGCACTCACTGGCAGTGCCACAGTTGTTTTGTCACGCCCACACACATTTCTTCTGTTCTCACCCTGCCACCAACACCACCAGGCAGAGTAAGGACATATGCCCACTGACCAAACCCGTAGGTGCTCGCTTATTCCCATGTGTGCTCAACTATTGACACGAATGTAACCTTTATGTCTTTGCACATCAGTAAATGGTGCTTTGGCTTGTTTTTCTTCATTACCCCATCATCCCAAAGCGATGGCAGCTCAGTCAGAAGACTTGTTTGCTTCTTATGAATACATCCACCTACCACCACGTGGATGAAGTGAGCAAGTGACCACTAAGCAGATGGGTCAGAGGAGCCTTCTGCATGGGCAACATGAAGTCACTGGTGGACTTGCTTTTCTAGGCACAGCCCATTACGGCTCATGCCTGTCATCTTAGTGTCATGAGGCTGAGGAGGGAAATCACTAAGTGTTAAAGGGCTGCTTGGGCTGTATGGTGACCCCCAGCTAGCATGGGCCCCATCATGAAACAAACTTGTCTCCAAACAAACTTAAGCTACTCCAGAATTTTAAGTAATAATCAACTAGAGATAAAGGTCTATGGGTAAGGATACATCAAAGTAACAAAGCAAGAACAAGCAAAGTTAGCTACACACATTCTAATTTCCTAAGACGCAGAAAAGCCAAGCAAAAGTAAAAAAAACATTAAGAAATTTTACAGTTGGTCGGAAAAGTACCCATGGGAAAGCCCTGCACTCAGGCAGAACAGGCCCACCATGTGACAGGTGTGTTAAATCTATACTCCAGACACTGGTAATCAGGTGAAGGAACTCAGCATTTTTACACACCATGTGACAGGTATGTAAAACCTATACTCCAGACACTGGTAATTGGGTGAAAGAACTCAGTATTTTGTCATAAGCCTTCTGCTTTTTCATCCCTTGTGAAAGCACTGCTAGCCAGAGTCAGCACCAGAGACAACAGCACCACGTCAGCAGGGATAGAGGGATATACCCTGGAGAGCCACCAGCCTGGCCTAGGGGTGTCTAGAGGATGTAGCTACAAACCTGGAAAAGGGTGGGGACACTGAGCAAACCCTTAGAGTAGACTCAGATGATGCTTATGTGACATTTACCACTTCCTGAGTATTAAGTCTCTAGTCATGGTTATTAGGTTGAAAGAGTTTTGAACTCTACCCTGGAAACAAATGTGAAAATTAACAAATTATGATTCTGTCTTTCCTTTCATAGATAGGGTCTCACTGTGTAGCCCTGGCTATCCTGGAACTCTACATACACCAAGCTGGCCTTGAACTCATAAGAAATCTACTGCCTCTGCCTGAGTCCTGGGATTAAAGCCGTGAATGACCACACCCTGAAACGGCTCATTTCACATTAAACAAAGACAGATCCCTCCTTCCTTTTAGTTGATGTGCAACAGTTTACAATATAGTTATAACAGGAGTTATAATAGGGCCATTCAGGGATCCTCTACAGGAGCAGCCAGCACTGTAATGTCTCCTGATGTAACCAGCCTGTTAGAGCCTGGCTGCCAAGAAAATCCTGTGGGTAAAAAAATCTGTTCACGTCAGGTTTGGGTGTTTATGTGCCTCCTGGTCTGTCAAACTAATTAGAATAACCTGCCACCAACACTGTAAGCCTTGTTTAAGAGATTCCATTTGGTGGAGTGCACTATACAAAAAGACTGTTGGAATTGCTTTTCCTACTTCATGAATGAAGGTGTGCTCTACCTGAATGCAAATACTTGCCACGAAAACTGCTTTGGTGTTCAGCTCTCCAGAAACCTACCTACCAAAAAGGTCAGGGAAACACCTGTGTGAAGGAAATTCATTTGGAGTAGATGCAAACTAGACCCCACTACAAACCTTCATTTAACATGGATTTCTGTACTGTCTGGAGTCAGAAGATGTCACAGTCCCCAAAGAGCAAACCATCTGCCCCTCTTCAGGTTCCTCAGCACGGCATGACTCTGTTAATGTAGCACACACTTACAGGCCAACTGCAAATGGTCCTAAGTCCTTATCTAAGCAAAGAAAACCCTCTGTGTAGTTTTTATTTTTCATTTAAACACTACCACCTCTTTTAAGAATTGGGACCTGTCAATTATTATGTTGTCAAGACTCCACTTGTCAGCAAGGTCAGCGGGTAATACCTTCCAGTTAGGTCCCAGGGGGCCTCTCTTGGTCTTGACTGAATGGAATAACGCAGGGTCTTCATCAGCTTTGTAGTCCTGTAAAGCAAAACAGAGTTGAAGATGAAGAAGAAAACCAGAAACCATTTTTTTAAATCTTGCCAGGTGGCTTTCTGCAGCTAGAGCTCCCTGTGCCTTTACACACAGGGAAATGGTCCACACAACACCTGCAGTTTGTATCCCATTACTTTCTAAACTTTTGTCTCAACTATGGAATTAGGAGTGTTGAGTGATAGCAGCCCACCAAGATTAGTTGCTGGGCTGTGAAGCATTAGGGTTTGAGGGCTGACAGTCAGCGGACATGCTGGAAAAACTAACACCTGACTTTCGACAACACCTGCACATGGTGGCACTGGGCTGCTTCTGCCACTGTGAGCCACTACTGCTCTACAACAGAACACAGGCCCTGTTCCTGCATGTCCCTCCTCCCTTCCCGGCTAAATCTGTGTCCTTCACTGTCATAAAAGGTAGGGATAGGTGACTGAAACTCTTCAGTGACAGCAAACCAGCGATGACCACAAAATCTAGGACTCATGCATGTAAGCTCTGTTTCGTTCAGTGCATCCTGCCTGGCAGACTGTACAAAATGAGTTAAATCATTTCACTCAACTGAAGTTCCTGTTCCTCTCCCCCGCTCTATCCACAGGAGCCAAGTTGTTTTTGGAGTGTGCACAAACGGTGGGAATTTCACTAATTGTCACAACACAGACCCAAGGTGTGCCACAGCCCTTGCAAAGGGCACAAACACTGCAGAAAGTGCCCAAACCAGGCTGAGAGGAGACCCTGGCTGCAAACTGCAGTTCTTTGGTGAGAGTCATTCAAGAAAAGCATGCATGGAGCATGCTCCAAAGCAAAGAAAATATACTGGCAAGTGGTCACTTAGAAGAGACCAGTTAGTAAATGCATATGGCATGCTATTAATTCCTAGGGAGGGTTATAAATAAACCATGTGAAAAAGAAAAAGAGTGAGGATCAGAGAAAAAACTAAGCTTTTCAGAAGCATGCTGGGTAAACATATAACCCTGTACTGGAGGTCATCTCAACACTGTCTCAGAAAGGGCTGAAATTATTAAACACATGAACCTGGCTGGCTTCACTGGGTCTCAATTTGAAATAGTTAATGTGGCCAGGACCTAAGGCCAGTCAACATTATGCAGAAAGGACACACAGGGAGGAGCAAACAAGCAGAACCAGAGTCACTTCACCTGTGTGGGTACAACAGCACTGATTTCACTCTCTGCCAGCTGGGATGAGTTCATAGACCCACACCTGCATCGTTAAAACTGGTGCACTTTCTCAGACTCAGGAAAGAAGCAACTGAATAGGGGATCCTAAAACTTGCATTCAGAAGCAGAAGCTACCTGAACAAAAACATATCTATAAAGCCTCTAAACCATTCTTTTCTAGAGCAAAGGCTCGAAATTAAAGCCCACCTTTCCCCCAAATTAAAAAGCATCATTTTATCAATCACTTCTAGTACCATTTCCTTCCATCAAAGACCCTATGGAATAGCTACCACAGGACAGTAAGGGCCAGAACACAGGGTTGGTTCCTAACATCAGTCTAGTTGAAAGTGGCATACAAGACAAGACAAAACAAAACAGGTACCCAAACCCCAAGAAGTATGTATTACCTACCTAAGGAGAAGACAGAACATTCAGTCAGAATCAAAACCAAACAAAACCAGTTAAGAACACACCCTCATTCCAAGAGACAAGTGGCCTTCATATTCAAAAGTAAAAAAAGCTGGGTGATGGTGCAGCACACTTTTAATCCCAGCACTTGGGAGGCAGAGGCAGGCGGATCTCTGTGAGTTCTAAGCCAGACTGGTCTACAGAGTGAGTTCCAGGACAGGTTCCAAAGCTACAGACAAACCCTGTCTCAAAATACATAAACAAAAGTAGAAAGAAAGGCATATCATGTTTAAAATATTTCAGCAACTAAGTTCTAACCGTCAGTCTAATGCCCAGAAGGCTGGCCATGATTCACCAGCCTATGAGAGCAAACCCATGCCCCTTTTCTCTTATTGACTGGGGTGTGATGTGGCCATGGCCATACCAGTCCTGTTTTTATTTTTACCAAACCTGAACTGTAAGTGAATTGAATAGTAAACACATTTCTGTGCGTGAGCAGCTGACAGTTATAGGTTGTACTACTGTTTTATGTGATATTAATAATAAAAATGCAGAAGGCTAATACATGCCACAGCAGCAAGACAAGCCTTGGTTTTGGATGTATTCAACTGTGACAGGGAAGAAGGAAACAGGATTTGAGAATTGAGTATGGAAAACTGTGGAGTGCTATGAAATTTAAACCTGCCCTATACACATGGGAAGAGTAAGTAAACACAAAATAAACTGTACACAATTGCCTCTAGGGTCAAAGGAATAAAACCAATGGCATTAAATATAGGCAGTCCCTGCACTAGGGCCAAGCAACTTACAAAGAAGGGAGAACTCAGTTTAAATTCTGACCGGCATCAATCATTTCCAAGTCAGCCCCAAGAGACCAGCAAAGGTGTCAACTAGAGGGTCAAAACAGAGAGACCTCATTGTTTTTTTTTTTTTTACCCCAGTTCCATGGCAGGCAGATACATCACACATCTACAGAAACCCTCTGCAGTAGATGCAGAAACTAAAGAAACTGAAAACCTTGTGAAAGTGTCACTCCAGATCTGACACTATTTCAGGAGGCACACCAGCAAGCCTTCATCATCAATGCGAGATAGCCATGGCTGCTTTTCTAAAACGCATCATGAAGCTCACCATCCAGTGAGGAACTGATAAAAGTTCCCTATACCTGGACTTCAACCAGAGTTTTATGTGCATGGGTGTTTTGCCTGGATGTGTATCTGTGTACCCCAAATGCAAACACTGCCCTCAGAAGAAGCTAGAAGGTGGCACTGGATCCACTGAAACTGGAATTACAGAAGGTTGTGAATCACACTATGTGGGTAATGGGAAGTGAACCCTGGTCTTCTGGAAGAACAGCCAGTTCTCTAAGCCACTGAACCATCTCTCCAGCCCCTACTGAACTCTTTGATCTGTTCCCTGGCTCATATGACTAGACCACACAGGCCAGCCATAGGTGTAAGTAATCCCAGGAAGCAGACATTTAAAAAACCAAGAAGCCAGTCCCAGCACCAGGAGTATCCAAGTGGGTCTTCCTGAGGTGTATACACAAAATGAAACGTTCTCTGGTTTTTTTTTCTCTAAGAATGCAAAGCAGCAAACACTAAAGATATTATACTAAAAATATAATATAACCCAATTATTAACAATAGCACCGTAATCCTGACAGGTGGGAATAATGCACCTTGTCAAAACCTAGATATTTTGCGTGAGTTAGTTTGAATCTGTAAATGTTTAATCAGTTGAATTAAGTAGCATAATATGGAAAGGCAGAAAGTGGATGCAGTTTTCACAACCTCAATTTTGTATTTCTACAATAAACACTATTTTCTTCTTTGAACAGTATCTTCTTGCTGAATTTTATGTTGGGTATCTGATTTGGTCTCTGGATTTGAAAACTGGTCGATTTATATCCATATTGCAATGAACAAATATATTCCTTCATGTATGACAGTTTCAGCATACAGAATGCAACCTCAGCTACCAATTACAGCTGCAAATGAGCAATAGTGTGGAATGAGACAGCCTGCTGGCTTTGTTAGTATTCCGTCTCCTCTGGGATCCCAGGGGGAAAGGGAGGCTCTGATGAAGAGAAGCCCCTGGCTCATGGTTTATTGTGCTCGCCACCAGCTGCAGGCTTCTCATCTCATTAGTTCTTTTAGAATACTGTGGGTGAAGACAGCTGCAGTCTGCTTGAGTCTTCAGCTCCTGGGTATTCTGAAGGCTGAATCTGCTATGCACTTTCTGTAATCCTTGGGGAAAAAGAGCAAATGCACTAGGCCAAGCTTGGAAATACACTTAAAAAAAAAAAGTTTTAAAATCAGGTTTAAAGGGAGCAAAATCTTATTACACTAAGGTGAACTGTGCTTAGCATTGTTTGTGATCTGATTTTAATTACCTAGACAATGCCCAGAGGCCCGGTCAGGATAAGGACCTGTGAAACCATCATTATTTAGCTGGGTGCACCTTTCAAGACAGTACTTGCTCCTCCATCAATAGTGCTCAAGTGACACAAAAGCACAATGGCATCAGCGTAAGACACACTTAAATTCGTGCTAACCAATGCTATATCACCGAAACTCTTATTTAAGTAAAAATGAAGTTGAATGGAAGCCAAGATACCCCCGGAGAACAAACTGAAGTATGATATGGTAAATAAATGGATTAGTGTCTCCACAATGGAGTAACAAGAATACAGTCATTAAACTCATCCAAGGAACTGCTCTGTCCTGGAACAGGAAAGCTACACCACCTCTCAGGTACACATCTGTTATTGACCACCACTCTCAACAGAAACCAGATTAATTTTGAAGACAAAGAATATTAATTTTATGACTCTTTTAGCCTAGTGGCTGTCACCCAAAATACAAGCATACAACCTCTGCTGAGCCAACCTAAGTATGTCCTTGCACCCAGATTTAACTCATGATTATGAATGGGGAAGGGAGTAGGAGGTGAGTTTCTTGACAGCTCGTGGAAAATCAAGATGAGCCCCAGACACCAGAAACCGCTAAAGAGTGCGCCTGGGTTAGGAGAGGTGAGGGTAAGCAGAAACAGGAACAGCTACTCAAAAGCACCAGCCTTAGCAGCTCCCTGATACCTGCTCATAAAGAACAGACCCAGTCTATATAACCCTCTGCCCACAGGGAGTTTCACAAAGTAAACATTAGGATCCCGCAGCCTGCTATCAAATGTTCTACTTTAGCATATGATGATTAATTAGGTGTCTACTCAAACAGCTCAGAGATACTAAGTTTAAAATGCAAGGGTACTACTGCTCAGTTCAGCAAAGCTTAGGAGAGGCTAAATGAAATGTGAAGACAAATAACAAGCACTCACTCTATTAGCGCCACTCTACTCCCTTTAAATATTAGGGCCCTTAGAAAAAAAGAAAAGAAAATGTCTCTAATTCCAAGGCTGACAGTATGCCTGGAGTTGACAAAATGTAAGCCATACTCCAGGCTAGCATGTTTAAAAAGTGTTTGCACTGAATGTTACTATAACAAATAACAGAGAAAGAAATAACATTTACTAACTTGTTTAATAAACCAATTTCAACAGTTATTTCCCAATCAGCAGCTTTCTTTTCTGTTTTTAATTACATCTCCCTAGTGACTCCTCACCCTTGCAGGTTCCCACAGAGTACCATTAATACAGTATAAGTAAATCTCATTAATTCAGGTTCTACCACCTTGGAATTCCTAATCACTAGCATAGGGGCTGGGCTGAAGTTTATCTTTGCATGATCTATGAAAAAAAGATTTGCTACACAAATTAATAGAGTAACAAGATCTCAAGAGGGCTGTTTAAACAGTTCAGAAGTGTTTTAGAGCAATTCAAAAGCCTTCATTTGCATATAATTATTATGCTAATTACAAATCATTCTTATCTATTCATTAAAGCAGAGTCCCAAAGGACCACTAATTGTCAATAACTTGTTGGCCTAGTTTCTGTTACTGAATGCACCTCAGAGGAACAAAACAGCATTAAAAATATTCTATAATGCAGCCCTCCATGAATCCTGCTTTCCATGAACCCTAAGACAGCATTAGACCAAAGACACAATCACTGTGGTAGAGAAGTGTGAACAGAGTGTTTCATTCTTTCTCATTCTACAGAGACCCTTTAAACAGTCCTGGAGTGGCAAGATGATCCCAGATGGACTGTGGGTATCCACCACAGCCTAGCCACCTACAGCCATTGGGGTACGTCATGGTAGGCAGAGCTAGCTTAGAGAACAACCGAGGTAGCGGCTTCTTCCTGCTTTCTAACGCTATCCATTCCTTGCCAGAAGTCAATGCCCTGTTTATGAGAGCAGATCACCAAAGAAATAGCAATGTCAGAATTTCAGCTCTGGGAAAAAAGTTTACTACAAAATGTGTGATATGACACACTGTACAAATGACAAGAGAGCAAGGAAAACAAATGGTGCTCCCAAAGGAGATGTCGCTGTGGTACAGTGCAGAGGCTTGCGTTGACAGTGCCTAAAATAACTGTGTGGTTCCCGCTTGATTCCTTCCCCCCAAGGGGGCTGAGTTTACTGTTTTGGCTATGTTTTATGTACAGAATTACCCTGTTACTTATTATTTTAACATTGTCATTACTATATGTTACTATATTATACCTCTTAAAATGAAGAGACTGTGACCCTGGTGTCATGGCACACACCTTTAACAACCTTAGTATTCAGGAGGTAGAGAGGCACATGGATCTCTGATTTGGAGGCTAGCTTGGTCTTCACAGTGAGATACCATCTCAAGAAATCAACAAACAGCCAAGCGGTGGTGGTGTACGCATTTAATCCTAGCACTTGAGAGGTAGAAGTAGGCAGATCTTTGTGAGTTCAAGGTCAGCCTGGTCTACAGAGTGAGTTCCAGGACAGCCAGGACTACACAGTTAAACCCTGTCCTGAAAAACCAAAATGAATGAATGAATGAATGAATGAATGAATGAATGAATGAATAAATGCTGTCCTGACTTTCTCATGTGCACCATGTGCCCCCACCCTAATATCTCTATATATAAACATACATACACATACAATTAATTATTTCAATGTAGGCATTTAAGAGTCTAGATACCAATGAAATAAGTTTTAACACAATAAACATGCCATTGTCAGCAAAGGTGCTCCTCATTCATTTTAAAACCAAATTGCACCTGAGATGTTTGGCAGTGTTTGAACACTTCTGCTCCCTTTTAACTGACGGCACATCACAGAAGACACCATAGCAAATGATATCAGTAATAGGAAACGCCCTTTGCTGGGCCGGGTGTGCCCTACCTGCCCTACAGCTCCTCAATCCAGGATCCTGTGTGGTCTGTTGGCATAAAATTACTAAAAACTATAAAGCCATTTCCTTTCTGTAAAAGCAGACTCCAGCACCATCATTTGTGCTTGTGTTTTCTGAGCACTTCTGGACTGAGCCAGGCAGCAAAGTACTCCAGCAATGCTAAATCATGCCCCCGGGGAAGGGAAAGGGTGTTCCCTGCTCAAACACATTACTGACAACCCCAGAGTAGGAATTAGGCTGCTGTCCTCAATACTACATTCTAAAAACAGGACTGTAAGACCTCTGCCCCTGCTCAACTTAGGGAGCAGCCTCTAAGTATATCACAGTGCTGCCTTCAATCCAGGACTGAGAACCAGCCTGATCTACACAGCAAGTTCTGGGTCAGCTAGGGGTCCATAGTAAGTCTCCTCAAATAAATAAACAGAATAAAATAATTAAGACTTCTGAAAAAAAATTTTAACAAGGAATTGCTCAAAACCATTTTCTGGCTCTCAGAATTCTTCCCTCCCTGGCCCTCCCCACTGTTTTTCTTCTAAACTTGGTTTGTGGTGAGGTCCAGTCAGAAAGTACTTTTTGTGAAGATGTTTTTACACACTGATTTTTAACAGAAATGTACACATGAAAAAAGCAGTATGTTATTTTCCCACAAGAGGGCACTGCTGCCAATCATGTCTCCAAACACACCAGGAATCCACGCTGGAAATACTTCACCATGTAAGGCAGCAGGACTAAAGTGGGAAAATATTTTCACATTTATTTTTAATGGCAACCATGCTTACATTTATTTATATTCTCTTTGAAGATGGTGGGGCAGGAAAGGGGGACCCTTTACAACTCACTACAAAGAAAGATCCTGTCCAGGGCTTGCTTCACTGTGCAGCAAAGGCTAGTGAGATGAGTAAATGGAAAGCGTATGTTTTACAAGAAAAAGCAAGACCAGCCACTTCAGACTTGGAGCTGTTTTCTCCTCCATTCAAGGGCTATCCCCTGCACGTATCACACTGGCAGCTGGGTCATGGTCCTCCCACCTTCACACATGCACGATGAGCAAAGCTTCTGAAAGTCTCTTACACGTTAGTGATCAGCTACAAACCCCTAAGATAGAACCAACTCCCTGTAAGCTATTTTCTCTTACACGTTGCACACACACACACACACACAGCGCCAAATCACAGTTATATGGACAGACTGATGGCTTATCCACCACTGGTTAACCTGGAACTTTGGGTGAGATAACCCAGAAGAAAAAATGTCAGCTCAAAAGCTGACAAATGGCTTGAATTGATACTTATTAAGCTTTTCTAGCCAGATTCTACTCTAATTTTTAAAAGGGGGAAAAACAAAAATAAAAAATAAAAATTAATAAAAAGGGGAAAAAACCCTAGTACAGACTGTTTAGGAAAGACATTCTTCTATCTCTTAAAAATTATATAATTAGGGCTGAAGAGATGGCTCAGAGGTTAAGAGCACTGGCTGCTCTTCCAGAGGTCCTGAGTTCAATTCCCAGCAACCACATGGTGGCTCACAACCATCTGTTCTGAGATCTGGCGCCCTCCTCTGGTGTGTGGGCATACATGGAGGCAGAATGTTGTATACATAATAAATAAATCTTTAAAAAAATGATATAATTATTTTTTCCTCTAGAAACAGCGCAGTAAAGCATATGCTACCAAGATTACAGATCAAATACATAAAGTGTAGGCATGGTCTAACAGAACTCAAAATCAAAAGAAAAAGCAATGCCTTTCCAAAAAGTCTGTTTCTGAGAACCAGGGAAGATGGGCTGATGAACCAGCAACTGTTCCTTTGCCCTAAGTAAACTAATAGAGCTCTCTCAATCAGCTCTAGAAAGTGAAGCTGCCAGCCTGCCTTGGGGTCTGCTACCAATGACTGCTAGAAATGACTGCCCTTTCTCAAGCTGAAAATTCCTAATAGTGCAAATAAAGGTTAAGTAAAGGTTGGGCCTTGAACTCCAATTGAGACTATTCTTGCTTCCAGATTCCTACTCTCTCTAATCTCTCCTGTGTGCTAGCACACAGCTTCCTACAAGTGTACAGGAGCAGGGTCACTGGGAAGCCGGGCATGCTGTGCCTCATGGGATTCTCCATAGGTGAGGAGTAATGAGCCCTATACTCAAGGGAAGGGGAGTGTCCCCCAGGCTTGTTGACAGACCCTGGGTGGGAAAAGCTGCCTACAAGCTTTTCTACTGGAAAAAGATGTAGGTGTACAGTGGTCGAGAGTCCAGAATCAACAATCCTAGGGTCCTAGTCCAGGCAGTGGAGTAAGTACTAGGGACACAAGGCAAAGTAGCACTCCAAGAGCACACTGTGAGCCTGCAGGGAAGACAGACAGGAAAAGGAAGGAGATCTGGCACATAGGCAGATGAGGAGGAAAGCACTGAGTATCAACATGGTGGGGAAGGGCTCAAAAGAGCAAACAGCACTGAGTAAAGCCCAGAAAACTTCAAGCAGTCCAGCTTGCTGAACAGCCACAGCAACAGCTGCCCCAGGCTCTGCAGGGGAGCACTGTGGAAAGGCGCTCTGTGTACCCTTTCCTGTGATCCAGAAATAGGTGCCTCTTCCCGTCCTTAGTGATCTATTACCATGTTCCTAAAACTGTGTCATTTTTGGTTTTGAAATGCCTCATTTCAAAAAAATACTTTGACCACAAATAGAAATATCACAGTCATGTTGAAACATAAGGGGACAATGTGTTTGAACCTGCTGCATTTTAAGATGGGAGAAAAATATTGCACAACACCATATTAAGTTATATTTTTATATTTTAAAAAATGGTGCGTGTGTGTGTATGTTCTGTGTGTAAAAGTGTGAGTACTTGTATACCATAGCACACGTGTGGAGAGCCAGAGGACAACTGGCAGGCATTGGCTCTCCTTATATCATGTACATTCTGGGGACTGAATTCAGGCAGCAAGCTCCGTTATCTGAGAGCCACCTCACTGCACTACAACAGTATTTGTAAACTGTATCTTTCTAGTAATCTAATATTTCTGAATCATTAATATAGTCTTATTACTAACTTCTTTAAAGCATACTAAAATGCATTACTTTAGATTTCAAATTTTTGAATTATCATTTCATCATTTCTATTAAAAAGAGAGACCCATCCTGGAAGTTATAAAGTCACAGAGCATATATTAAGCCAGGAGAAAGGCTGACAAACTCTCATTTCACATAAATACCTTTAAATATGGTTCCAATTTCTCTTTTTTAAAACTGTGCTCGTTTCTTTTAAATTACTTCCAAACTGAAGGACTCTGCTGTTAGTGGTGTGCACACTTCAAGCTCATAAGCCTGCCTCTCCTGGGAAGTGATTTTTGTATACAAATCATGGAAAGCTACTTAGAGTGCTGGGCATGATTAAAAGGGCCACATTCGGATTTTATACCTTAGGAAACAAAGCAGAAGCAGATGTTAAGTGCTGTATTTGTGTACATTCTGGAAATGAGCTGAGGCTATGCGTGAGCATCTCATCAGGGCCGTTAAAGAAACCCAAACATTTTGCTGTGGTTATGTATCAACAACAACCTTAGAAGAGGGAAATCTTTAAACTTACATTTGGATGTTTTATGCTGTACACACAATCTATTAAGACATTTTTTAACCTGAACAAAAACAGGCCACAAATAGTGGCTTAGAATCTTTGCAGTGTAGGCAGCATCATGTATTCCCCATGGCGTAGGATCAGGAAGCAGTTGCAGCAGCACTGTGTCCATTACTGTCTGCACAATAAAATCCACCCACTCTATCTTTTCCTACTTTCTTCTTTTTATCTTGTTTTTCTGAGAGGGGGATCTCTCTATGTTGCCCATGCTGGTTTCAAACTCCTGGGATCAAGCAATCCTCGTTCCTCCTGACTTCATTTAAAAATACCAGCAACAACAACAAAACCAGCTAACGACTACAGGGAAAAAAAAATCCAGCAAAGCTCCACTGCAAAGTTCACTCCCCATCAAAAGTGTGCCTCTGAGTACAGTGCTGCCCTTGCCCAAGTGGTGCTCAAGGTACTGAGAAAACTGAAGGCAGGGAATGTGAGCAGGAACACAGGGGTTTTGGACAGAGGAGTGTGAAGGGACAGAGGTGTTCCGCTGGCACAGTGTGCTCTGTGACTGCTAAACTCCAGAGGAAGATCCTTACTTCTTGAAGGGTACAAATCTTACTGGTACTATACTTTAATGTCTCTTTCTCTCAAAGAGGAAGTCAGTTTTGCAAGGTAGAGACAATCTAAAGAACAAAAGAAACTGAGTGAGATATTTACACAGAAAAATCAGACAGCCCACTGGTTTCTTTAAGAAATAATGCATCTGAGGCTGGAGAGATGGCTCAGAGGTTAAGAGCACTGGCTGCTCTTTCAGAGGTCCTGAGTTCAATTCCCAGCAACCACATGGTGGCTCACAACCATCTATGAGATCTGGTGCCCTTTTCTGGCGGGCAGGCATACATGCAGTACAGAACACTGTATACATAATAAATTAAAACAAAATGCACCTAACCAAGTCTTATAAATTTTTTCCAAAAGGCATCAACAGAACACCCCTAATAATTCCCATACTTACATGCACATGATTCCTAAAGCAACTATGCTATGAAACTAAGTCACACTGACAGATTTTCACAACAAATCTTTGCTTCTAGAGTTATACTGACGCCACTCCAATTATACAAACACGTCAGAACGATTAGCCAAATATGCAGATACACCATGGGTCAAAATCAGTCCCTTCAATACACGATAAAACACAGCTTCTAAGAATGAGCAAACACAGAAAGACAAAAAGTGAGACATGAGCCACCTAACAGTCCAGCAGAGGGTGAACCCTAACAGAGAAAGCCTGAGTCACTCTGAACTGAAATGTTTAGACAAATCCACCTGCAGTGACAGAGAATTCCCACCAGATGGAGTGAAAAGGTTCAAGCTTCCTTTCAAATTTTTGTTTCTTCTACTCTCAACTATTTTACTTATGCCCGGAGTCTGACAGATCTTGACTACCTATTTTCTCAAAATTACTAGTGTTTCATTTCTTATAAAATGAACAGCAAGAAGAAAACAAACTCAACCATTTTAAGTTTTGTTGTTATGAGCTTGCACTGGGCCGAAAAGATGATATAGAGTTAAAATGCTTGCAGCAGAACCGGAAATGTTCAGACCTAACATCCATGCAGCCATGTATGTCTCTCATCTCATGTACCTGTAGCCCTAGTATTGAGTGTTAGGAATATTTTCTAACAGAACCTTTCTGCCAGCACAAAGAATTCCAATCAGACCAGATTAAACCAAATTAAATGCCTGTCCTGTGTTTAATAGACAGCAGTCCCACCAGGCGGGGGAGGGGGGGTTGTGCACGTCTTTAATCCCAGCACTTGGGAGGCAGAGGCAGGCAGATCTCTGTGAGTTCGAGGCCAGCCTGGTCTACAAGAGACTGTGATACTAATGTTAAAGCAGCCACAATGCCCAGTGATGAAAGTTTGAGCAAAATGAAATATTTCATCCAGTGTGATATGGTCAAGCCTAAAAAGATGAACGCCAACATATGCTACAATACAAATAAAACTTGAAATCATGCAGTCTAAGCAGCATCCAGACACAACAGGCCATGTGGTGCAAGAAATGCCCAACAGGTAAATCCCAGTGGTCACAAAAAGCTGGGGTTAAGAAGGAATAGGGAATAGGGGTCTGGTGATCATCAGCGAGTCCATCAGAACTAGACAGTGATGGCTGTATGACCGTGAATACTCATTAAGCCACTGCATTGTACATTTTTAAAGGATTCAAAAGTTAACTTTTATGTTGTGTGCATCTTATCACAATAAAAAATGTTACTACAAATTCAATATATTTTAAATTTGCATTTACTCATATCTGAAGTGTAAATTTGCAAATAGGAATTATGAACCCTGGAAAGCAAAACCACAGAAAATTGGGCTTGGGGAGATGGCTCGGCAGTTAAAAAGTGCTTGTTTCTCTTGAAGAAGAGTTTCCCACACCAAGCAGTTCACACTCTGTAACTCCAGATTCAAAGAACCTGATACCCTCTTCTGGTCTTATAAGGCACCTACATGCACATGCATGCACACACACACACATCTTTGTACATATACAATTTAAAAGAGAAAAAATGCAGGTGAATGTGTATAGTGACACTGGGGGCAGCCACCTGCACAGTGCAGCTGGCAATGACAGCCAGGTCTGCACACAGTAATCTAGTTAATACAAGGTGCCCATATTTAGTGCTGTGTGGTAGTCAGCCTCATTTTGCACAAGATTAAACAGCTGTGCACAGGGAGGTCCCAAAACCTTGGCAAAGTTCAAAGAGCCAAGAGATGGCAAAGCCATTGAATGTAAAACCTGTTTTCAGAGTACACATTCTCAGCCACAACCATCCCCACCAAATCACAATGCCCAGGTTCAACTCATTCTTTCCATCATCTATCCAGCCCAAACATCATCCCACAGAACCACCTGTGCAGCCTTTGCAAACGCAGGGCCTTCTCACCTGTAAGGTAGCAGAGCAGAAGGCTGCCTTGGCCACACTCTCACTACTTTTGTCCTAGGACAAGAATGAAAACTCCTCATGCTTCCAGCAAAGCTAGACGTGTCCTATATTCTACCAAACCACAAAGGTCCAGGTTTAGTTGGTGCCACCATTCTATTCTGATTGGCCAACACATCACTTCAAATAACAACGTATTTATGCTGTTCCCAGGGCACCCAACACTTGGGTTTGCCAAGGGCTTGCCACGCTGCACTTCCACCGCATCTGTGACCAGCTAACCTGTTGATTAACTGCCTCTCACATCCTAGATACTTCTCCTCCTTTCACCACTCTTTTACATACAGTAAATAATGGCTAAAAGACATCCCCAACAAAAAGAACAGATACCATTTGAATGATCCTCACTTGAACTGATTAAAATAGCCTCCTTTAAATAATTTCAAAGGTGAAAATATCCTTGAAATTCATATCACAGCACAATTAAAAACAAACAAACCCAAATTAGGATCATCCCCACTATCCAGTGCTCACATATTTATCTTTATATTTATCGGTGTGTAATGGTGCATGTGTTTGCAGAGCCCAGGGGTCAGCCTCAGGCATCATCTTCTGGCACTGGGACCACACTCACTAAACCATCGCCCTAGCTCAACACTGAAATTCTAAGTAGGGAGGGGCCCTAAAAGAACGGTGTCCAGCCTAGTAATGATCAACTTCAACTCCAGGTGTTTCTGACAAAAGTCAAGAGACTTTTGTTTTAGATTTACCTTTATATTTTGCATTTGAGTTATTTCTGTTGAGTTGACAACACTGCTTAAATTCAGAGACCACACACTAAAAACAGAAATGGGAGGGACACTGAACAACCAAACCAGGGAAGTACCAGCAGAGCAGAGGACAATCTTTGGCTATCACAGCTATAAAATCAATATAGTACCTGCATGCTATAGGCCTGAGTTAGTATTTACCAACTCCAGGAAACCAAAACAAGTGAGGGTCTTCACCTGGTATAGGGAAGGGAGATTAAGTGAGGAGAGGCAGGTACAGATACTTACATTTAGTAAGAATCAAAACAGAGCTAGCTAGGAAGGTGACTCAGTGGGTAAATGTCAGCCTCATGACCTGAGTTTTGACCCCATAACAACCCATGTGAAGGTGGAAGGAGAATCAACTCATGAAAGTTGTTCCTCTGATCTCTACGTGTGCTGTGCATTAAACCCACACATATAAAATTTAAAAAGCTTAACAAGCAAAATAATCCAAATAGCATGCTAGCTGGTTAAACGATCATATAAATGATTCTAACAGGACTAGCCTTAACTGAGCTAATGAAAACTTAGTAAGGAAGTTACTAAGTGAGCAAGGAAGATTTTTACTTTCTTACTCATACATAAAAAGTATAAAAGACCTGTGTGACTTTAAAACAGTAAACAAAAGTGTTTTGGATACACTTCTTGAGCAGACGCTCTCTAACATGAGCAAGGCACTTTTTCCTTGCCCAAAGCCCAGGAGATGATCACCTTCTCTTCCTCCAGGGCCTGTGCTGTCCAGACCAGACCCGAGTGCCAGGATCATTCCAGTGTAGAAATGCAGACTATACAAAAGACAGAAGGTAACTTTGAGATGTGAAGAGGACATATCAAGATGCCATCAAATAGTACTCACTGCCGGTTCAACTTGACTTCGATCTGCAATGTCTATGTGGACAATTTCAACAGTTTTCCATGTGTTTGGATCTAAACCATGAACCTGTGAGAAACAGAATACTTTAGTGTGTTATTTTTCTGGAAAGCACTACATTTCCATATGTCATCTTAGCCTGAGTACCTCAGAATACAGTATGAGATAAATTACTATTTCAGAAAATAGCAGCTGGTAATCTTGAGATCTAGACAGCTTTCACTCTCTGTATTGCTTCCCCAATGAGGGGTGGATGTATACATGAGAAATCTGTCAGGGCAATTTTATAGTAGAGCTAAAAGGTGATTTGTGTAACAAAATGTGTTTTGCCTGTTTAATGCAAATGATATAAGCACAGTGCTTGGAACCCTTAAATTCTATGCGAGCAAAGGTAACACGACAACCAGACTTCAGCTGCACTAGGGGTTAGCAGAGTGGTTTTCAATGCTGTGATCCTTTAACACAATTCCACATGCAGTGGTGACCCCTGATCATAAAATTATCTTTGTTGCTTCTTCATAACTGTAATTTTGCTACTGTTATGAACAGTGAAGTGGAAATAAACATGAGAATAAACAATCGCTCTGGTGAACAGAGGGAAACTGTCTAATATCCCAGGTAAGGATTGGATGCTGCACCATCTGTGAGTCACCCACGTCCTCCTTGCTCCATGTAAGAGAGCCGCTGATAAAAAGAGTGATCTCAGAAGAGTCCACTCAAGCATTAAGGCAAGGACTGACAGAGGAAGCCGATTTGTGTTGGGTTTGCTTGCCTCACCCCAATGACATAGACGTGCTGCCAGGAGCTTGTCTAATCCCGGGTCATCATCACACTAAGGAGAGTGGATTGTTTTCAGTAATCCCCTTTCCCACAGCCTTCTTCACTCAAGTGAAGAGCTGGTACCGTGAGCTGGCACCATTCTGATGGGGCTGGTGATCAAACCCAGGGCCTTGTTCATGTGGACCAAGCCACCATGAAGCAGCTACATGCTGGCCCTTCCATAGTGGAAACTTACATTTTCTAATGTTCCTAAGTCAGGTTTGTGCCATGTTTCAATTTTGATGAAGAAGTCATCTTTCATATATTCATTCTGCAGAGAACACAACAAGAAAGTGACGCATCCTTCACAGTTCTTCGGGAGTCTTTCCTCGCACAGTACCCTAGTGTGGCCCTCTTTCCAAATCCAAATAAACTCCCCATTTTGTTTAGATTTATTTTTATTTTGAGTATGAGTGTTTTGCCTACATCTATAAACATGGGCCACACATGTTGTCTGGTACCTGCCAAAGTCAGAAGAGGGAATCGGAGTCCCTGGAACTTGATTTATGGATGGTTGTGAACCACCATGTGGGTGCTAGGAACTGAACCTGAGTCCTCTAGAAGAGCAACCTTCTTAATGCAAGTGATCTTAATGGTCAAGATGAATCTCCAGCCCCAGCTCCTGATTTTTGGGGCTTGTTGGGTACAGCAAACAACACTTGCATAATCCAAGCACTCCCACTTGTCAGGCAGCACAAGGGCAGAGAAAAGGTAATTTTCTGAGCAATTCTGACATTCAAAGGAGTAGCAAAAGCAGAGCAGAACCAATAAGAAGCGTGAGGCAAGCCTAGGACATATGAGGTGGGAACGGCACAGGGAGGACACAGGACAGGCCATGAAGCAATGGGGGCTTAAGCAAAAAGTGAGCAGCAGCTAGGAATCATTAGGATGCAAAAACAAAGCTACTCACCGTTACAACTGAGGCAGAGAGAAGAGGCGGGCAACAAAACAAGAAAAACTTCAATTAGATGGAGTCAAAACAGCCTATCCCCGTATTTATGTCAGGTGGACTAACACATAACACATCCCAAACATATAACACTTAGTAGCTTATATCTTCAAAATGGTCCCAATACAAGTGACACCAAGAAATCCTCAATTTAGCTTATGGAGTACAAAGCAATATGGAAAACAATTTACCTTAATTTAAAATAATGCTAATAAGAATATTGCAAAAGCATAACATCATATATGAAGACAGTTTGGGAAACAAATCTTTAACATCCTCTTAGAGTGCTGCTGGATCACAACAAAAGACACCTCTGGGTGTACAAGACCTTTATAATTTCCATGTTTACTTGATCTTTCCAAAGCCAACAGTTAGCAGGACTTCCATATGGCTGTCATCTGGGAATGGGATACGCATAGGTGCGAGGAGGAAACCAGTTCTTCCCGTGGCCATCACCCACGCAGCAGTCAACAACCTAAGACCCTACAGGAGGCTTTGCTTGGTCTAATCCTCAAGACCAGGGCATTTAATGTCCCTCTCCTCATAAGAGCAGCAGGGTGCAATACTGCTGGAACCAGCTTACTTGTTCTACAGTAGGGGTAAGCATTCCAGGCTTTCTCATGAAACACCAAGGAGCCCTCAGGAGCAATCATCCTTACAAATGCAGGAACTTTGCTGTAAGGAGAGAGATGTTGGATACATTTTCAACTGTACCATCATTTTTGTTTCTATCAAAAATGTTATCACATTCTAAATCTGACGAACTATATAGCACTAACAGTTTATTTCAATCCCAAAATAATCAAGTATCAAATTAATGTTAAAAATGATGAAGAAAGTTTAGGTATATAAAAGAAGTTACTCT
>LOEQ01000116.1:31022-45827 GCA_001685075.1 Bramus lutescens | reverse complement strand
GTGTGTGTGTGTGTGTGTGTGTATTTTATATTTTGGTGGTACTGGGTATGGAACTCAGGACTTTACACATGGTAGGGAAGCACTGTACCACTAAGCTTCATCTCCACCCTTTTAAATGTGTGTGTGTGGTCCTCACCATCTACCGAGTGTGAATAAATTTCCCTGAAATCCCACAGGTGACTGAAGCTACCCATCCCCCACACTGCCACTCACATGGCCAGGCTTCCCCACAGCAGAAGCATGCCGTAAGTGCAGGGTTATGTCTAAACAGCAGTCACCTCAGCTCTCAGGAGGCTCAGAAAGGAGTATCTCCATGTACTCGAGACTAGCATGAATTAGAGTGAGACCTCGTCTCATCCAAAAAAGCCTGGTGTGGTGGCTCATGTCTTCAATCCCAGCACCAAGGGACAGAGGCAGGCAGATCTCTATGAGTTTGATGCCAGCCTGTCCACACAGTGAGTTCCAGGACATCTAGGACTATGGAGGAGACCCTGACTTGGACAAGAAAACAATGGAAAGGAAAAGAAAAATATAAGTTCAAGAAATGGCTGTTGCTAGATGCCTTAAATGTGATCAGAAGAGACGGTTAAATGCATGACTGGCATACACAGGCTTGTGAAAACCCATCAAGAACAGCACCCAAAGACAACTGATAAACTCTTATAAACAGAAAGCACTAGTTGCTAACAAGAAGAAAACTGGTCTTTGCAGTTTATACAAAAATACTGATGAACTGAACATGCTTATGACAGAGACACTGCCACAAAGACTAGAACTGAACTCTAAACTCTACATTCTAACCTGTCAACACTGGGCACACTGCTTGGATCTTCTAACTTCAAGTTTGTATTATCTACCCTAAAGTCACAAAAATTGAAACACAATGTCTATGATGTATCCAGAATTTTGAAAGCCCCCCAAGCCCCGAAAACTGGCTGCCGAGGTTAAAGGGAGGTGCTTTCCTCATTTAAATGTCCCAGGAACACCATAAGGCAAGTACTTATCTCAGATAGCTAGTAACTCAGATGTTAAATCATAGAAGACAAACTACATCATATCCCCAACTTCAAACATTTTATATATTCTTTACATATAGTAAAATTCAAACTTATTTATTTAATAAGACAGAGAACAAAGTAAGCAAACTTGGGATCCAGGAAGGACTTCTGACTGGATTAAGGGTGAGCAAGTTAATAGGAGCCATTCCTAAACTCAATGCTGGAGGCTAAACAAGGCACCCTTGAGAAGCCTCACACCACCCAGAAAGCTGTGTGGCATGAAGAAAGAGAATCCAAAATGCCAGGCCCAAAGGACACGACACAGGTGGAGTACCTAGCTGGGGAGTTTCACTATTCAGACAAATTACATCAAAGGAAAAAATATATATATATAGTTTGAATGGTAGGACAAGCAACAATCCTAGGGCAGACATAAAGAATTTTCCATGTGCTTTCATGCCCTTCAAAGATAACAATGAATGAAGCATTTTCTGAGCATTTATTCTTTTCAAACTGTAGGCTAACTCACTTCAGAAATATCAAGTCAGGATACCTAAAAAGAATGTTGTCTTAAAGTCAAAGGCAGGTTGGGGAGAAGTATGAGACCCAAGCTCCACCCCTAGAACCTATGTAAAAAGTTAAGCACAAGCTTGTAATCTCAGCTCTGAGAAGCTAGAGAATGGAGGATTCCTGAGGCCTGCTGGTCAGACAGCATAACCTAGTGGGCAAGCTCCTGGTGCATGCCTCAGAAGACAGGGTAGGGGCTGGTAAGACATCTCAGTGGGTAAAGGTACTTGTCACCAAGCCTGATGACCTGAGTTCAATCCTTAGGGAGAAAGCTGATTCCCAGTTGTCCTCTAACCTCCCCATGTGTGCCATGGCACACATGCACACACATCTCATTGCTGCCTTGAGGCCTCTACACACAATGCACACTCATGAGCATGTGAGCATGCATATACAAGTTCACCTACACATATACTGCACACACACAACGAACATCAAGTGTGAACCTCACACAGCTAAGTAGAACCGACAGTCCTTATGCAATGTGAGGTCCAACAGAGCATAATGTAATACCTACACGTAATTAGAATACACTTCATCTCAGAATATGGCAAATAACCTGTCAATTGTTCAGCCAGTCAACTTAGAAAAAGGCTGGTCAAACTCCCTAGAGATTACATCAGAAACAGTTTACTCTACAAGGCCCAACAGTGGAAAAAGTTTAATACCTATAAACCAGTATAAAACCTTACTTCCCAGTGTGCATACTCAAGAAGGCCAGAGGATGCTAAGTGCCCTGTCCTATGACTTCCCACTTTATTCCTTTGAAAAGTCTCCCACCAAATTTGGAGCTATACTGAATGCCAGCAAGCTCCTGTAATCCTCCCATCTCTGTCCACCACAGAGCTAGGGTTCCAGGTATACAGTCACATCCAGTTTTTCTGTGAGTGCTGGGGATTTGAACTCTGATCCTTATTTTTGCTCAACAAGCACTATGACCCAACATGCCCACTTCTCATATTTTTCCATCCTAACCTCGACTGTCATAGTTCCAGAAGACTGCGTCTACCATTTAAGTTCCTTTTTAAAATCTCAGTTATGAAATTTCCATTTCTGAGCTAGCTGCTCCAAACTCACTATAGGTTTGCACTTAGCATAAGAATATTCATGGGTAAGCTTCTCTTCATGACTAGTAATGACCTGGGGAAATGTGTACCTGGAATAAACAAAATATAATTTAAATTCAGATTTTAAGAAATCGTCATTAGTGGACATTTTTCATATTCTTTTTTTAAAAGATTTATTTATTATGTATACATCATTCTGCCTCCATGTATGCCCACACGCCAGAGGAGGGCGCCAGATCTCAGTACAGATGGTTGTGAGCCACTATATGGTTGCTGGGAATTGAACTCAGGACCTATGGAAGAGCAAGCAACCAGTGCTCTTAACCGCTGAGCCATCTCTCCAGCCCCCTATTTTTCATATTCTTAACAAGGCAACTAGAAGTTAGCTATAATTTTTCCTCTATCTCTTATCTCATCTGTCTTAAATTATCTATCTTCCTCTATCACGTTGATTAATGAAAACCACCTTAAAAGTTTAGAAAGCCTGAGAAAAGGAAATGACAGTAAATAAACTTATGAAATGGAACTAGGCCTTCAAAGTTCTCTCCTCTCTCCTCCCCTAAGCATTCACAAGACAGTGACTGCTTCTGATGTTCTTAGCAGATCTCACCTCAAAGCAACCTGTCTAGATGTGGGCTGGCAAAGAGAAGTCCATAGCATAAAGGTTCTCTCAGAAGGCACGCCTCTGTCACACACTTTAAGAATATTCAATCTGGGGATCAAAGTCAACTGCAATATTTTATTCTACTGTGTTGAAAGGAGGATGTATTAAGGTCTGATCATAATGTAACAATAGTCATAAACCCATTTGTTTCCAGGCAGGGCAGCTAAAAGACAAACATGCTACATGTGAATGCAGGTGCCATCAGAAGCCAAAGGCATCATATTCCCCAGAGCTGGAGCTGAAGTTACATGTGAACTGTTTGACATGGGTGTTGGGAACTGAACTCCAGTCCTCTGCAACAACAATACAACCGAGCAGTCTCTCCAGCTCAGGGTAGAAAACTGTCACAGAATAATAGGAAAAACAAGAGACACTTACATGGTTTAAATGACTCTAATTGTCACGCTGGGGAATTGGAAACAATGAACCAACAGGGGCAATCCCAAAACAGCTGTCCTTTCAGGAAAGAAAACAGAAACAATGGAAGACAAAAACCAAGAACCATACCACAGGGCAGAGCATGTTGCAGGAGAGGAAACAGCAGGACAGCAAGGCTTGAGCTACGGCAGCTCCTAGCCTGGCTACTGTAGTGACCAAAGGAAGATGATGACCAGACAGGGCTGCCAGTGAGGTATGGGCAGTCAGAGACTGGATGGTCGGTATGCCAACAAGCTGGAGCGTAAAGCTCATTTTTTGTCTTATATGGAAGCTGTGGAAAGCTTTGAGAATGAGAACAACACAACCTGGGTCAAATTTTAAGATTACTCTGGCTCTGTGTAGAAAATTAAACCAAGTGGAGGAGTGGGCAGAATGAATGGTGGGGCAAAATCGATTCCAAATGGACAAAGACCTAGCTAGTAGTGAAGGGTGGCATGTGCCAGTGACTTGGGATAAGCACAAACAAAACCAGTAAATTGGAACTTCATTTAAAATAATAACAGTATCATCATAATAATAAACTGTTGCGGCTTCAAAAGGTACTCCCTAGAAAATAAAATTAGCCCAGGGAATAGGGGAGCTCTGCAAACCACTTCTCTGATAGGCCTAAGACTCAGGTGTCCTGCACAGTCAAGAGCAGCTAGGCCCAGTGCGGCAGTGCAGTCTACAGCTCTAACACTCAAGGAGGCTGAGCAGGAGGATCACAAGTAGGAACCTGACCTACACGAGACCAGTCAAAAAACAAAACACCCAAATACCCAAAATAATAATTGAACAGTATTTTTTCTTCATACACAAGCGGCTATATTCAAGAAGCCAAGAAGTCTAGACTTCTGTTACTGTGGGTCAAGTGAAATACAGAATTTCACAATTTGGTAAAATAAGGTGTTGGTGGTTTAAACAAAATCTTCTATTCTACTAAGTGGGGACAGAGCACACAACTTAACTAAAAAATTAAATGCTAAGCCTATAAACAAGGCTAGTGGGCACCACCTAAAATGTAACACAAGGCCCTTGAAGGGCCTGTACTGACATCAGCCTTTCCTAGGATCAAGGCTTTACTTGACACCAAGTCATCTGTGCCCTTTTGTAATGTGGTTATCGGGTGGCTTATCAGTGTGAAAGCAATGAATCTGAGAGGCCTACCTCCATCCCAGTCTTTCTTGCTCCCTGACAGCTAATGGTCTGCATGGTCTCTATTGATGGCAAGGTTCTGGCCATCTCTCCCATGAAGTTCCATCACTGTTGCCCTCTCTCCTGTTCTCC
The DNA here is from genome assembly GCA_001685075.1 of Bramus lutescens. NCBI lineage: Eukaryota > Metazoa > Chordata > Mammalia > Rodentia > Cricetidae > Bramus > Bramus lutescens. The sequence continues at coordinate 40,827 of LOEQ01000116.1, read as the reverse complement.
TTTTATGCTTCCCTGTATTTCTATCTACAGCTACCATTTTGGACAGGGGCTGAAGGGTCTGGTAAGAGTGGACACAAAGTCAAGCAGCCCTCAACATCCCGTTAGCCCCCTTCTGCTCCTTCTCAGGGGACCTCAAATGGGTTCCTCAGGCCTGGGACTTCATACTCAGAGCAAAAGAGAAATTAAAAGTCAGCATATGCAAGTCTGTCACTTACTGACCACAGCAAGTGTGCATTCCTATGACTTCTTGGCAAAACTCATAAACTGTCCATGTCTCAGGACTTGTACATAGAAAATGTAGAGTGACTCTGGCTCCTTCACTGCTCCAGGAGACCAAGAACACAGGAAGGCTGCCTCCAGAGACCTGGTACTACCAAGCCTCAAAGTTCTTGCCTGTCCAAATAATACTCACTGTAGTGACCATATTTATAGCTCTCCTCAACTATTTATGGCTGGAGAGTTACCTAAATCAAATGTTTCAAAAGTGGTATTTAATAGTCTTCTTTCCCAAAAATGCAATCACCCATATCTCAGCAGCAAGTGATAAACATTCCTCACATTTTAATGACCTAGGGTTTTTATCTGATTAGGTTTTAAAAACATGGAACACTGTATGAATACCTAATGGCCCAGTAATAGACCTTTTTCTACATAACAAGGTGCCATTTTTCTAATATCTGAACCTTTAGGTTTCAAACAAAAGATATTTCACATTTATTTCAAGAGGTGTTCTGGTTGGTTTTCTATCAACTTGACACAAGCTAGTCATCTGGGAATAAGAACTTTTAAGAAAAGGTCTCCACCAGATTGCCTGCCGGCAAGTCTGTAATGTAAGTGCATTTTCTTGATTAATGATTGATGAGGAAGGACCTCCAGCCCACTGGGCATAGATACCACCCCTGAGTAGGTAGTCCTGGGTGCTACATAAAAGCAGACTGAGCAAGCCAGGGGGAGCAGGCTGCTAAAGTGGTACTCCTCCAGGGTCTGCTTCAGTTCCTGTCTTGACGTGCCCCTTTGTAAGCCAAATGAACTCTTTTCTCACCTAGCTATTTTTGGTCAAGGTGTTTTGCCACAGCAATGCAACAAGCTAATGTTTTCACATTTGGAATTGTAATCTACAAAGGGTTATCACAGACCAATACAAATATGACACATTAAACCCTCCAGCTTATTTTAGCACTCCCATAAAGTGTTCAGTGCTTTTAATAAGGAACTTTTAGTTGTCTGTAGAACTGAATTAATGGATGAATCAAAAATTATAGCGAAAGAGAGGCTGCAGAAATGGGTCAGTGGTTGAGAGAACTTGATAGAGTTTAGTTCCCAGCACACACTTCCGGTGTTTCACTATACCTGCAACCCTCCTCTGGCCTCCAGACAACTCCTCTCTTGTGACACAAAACACACACACACACACACACAAATATAACTTTATAAAAGAAAATAATGATAAAATTTAAGCTTAATCACCTAAGTTCATCTACAACTTCAAGGTGCTTTAGGAATACAAGTAAGATTTACTTGAATGTACAGAGAAGAAAACCAAGATAAGAAGAGATGCCTGCCCAACCTTAAGAGACAGGGAGGTGGTCCACAAATGACTCAGAGCCATCCCTCCTCTCAGGTATGCATTTTCTATTGTAAAAAAAAATCTGAAGGAAAAGGTATGGGTAAGATTCAAGACTCCAGCTTAAGATGAATGCACAAGGGAACTTAATAAAACAAAAGTAAAAACCATAGTCAAACAGACCTCTTCACCATCAGGCATCCAATCATACTCATAAAATAAAAATCAAAAATGGAAACTGGCAAAAATTCAAAACAGAAAAATATGGAAGACTAGTATATGGAACTTTGAAGGACAACTGAAACTGTCATGGCTTTCCAGATCCTTCTTTGTCCTAAAGGTACAGGCATCTAAGACAACCAGAAAGTATGCGATAACACAAAAATGTACTAAACTATAAATTATCTAAAATTATAATTTTCATTCCCTACCCTGTAGGAAACAGATAAATAAACTATGCTGGGCCCACATAAGAGAATTTTACTTGGCTTAAAAAGAATCACAGAGGCTGGGAGTATATTCAATTGGTGAAGTTCTTCTTTTGCAAGCATGAGAACCTGACTTCAATCGCCAAAACCATGTCAACATGCCGAGGAGCAGTGACCTATACCCACAATCCCAGTGCCAGTCCAGGTCAATACACGCCCTACCTCAGAGGGGACCATCATCCTGAGTACAATACTGAGCTGTATTCTGGCCTCCCCACAACACTGGCACTCACACTTACTCAAGAACCTACGCACCCACACATATTTAAAAAAAAAAAAAACACAAAAAATAAAAAAGGATGAACTAGGAACTGGAAGGATAAACCCTTAAGTATTTCAAGTGTTTCTCTTTTTAAGAATACTGATGGCGGGCTGGAGAGATGGTTCAGTGGTTAAGAGCATTGCCTGCTCTTCCAAAGATTCCCAGCAACCACATAGTGGCTCACAACCATCTGTAATGGGGTCTGGTGCCCTCTTCTGGCCTTCAGGCATACACAAAGACTATTGTATACGCAATAAATAAAAAAATTTTTTTAAAAAAGAATACTGATGGCAAGGAGTGTTTACATATTTTTACTTTATGTATATGAGTGGTTTGCCTGTATGTGTACCACATGTGTGCCTGGTACTCATGGATGCTGGATCTCTTGGAGCTAGAGCGGTGGACGGCTGTGAGTAATCATGTGAGATCTGGAAATCAAACCCAGGCCCTCTACAAGAGCAGCCAGTGCTCTTGACCAGCAATCTTCTCTCTCCAGGTTGAGGATGAAGGTTTAATTTTACAGTCCGCCCTACTGTTTGAACTTTTGTTATAGACAGATGTATCTTTTATAATTTAGTATAAACATAAGGGGGTCCACAATCAATTGAAGCACAACACACTGTCACCACATATTATAGCTCAGCAGGCCTACTCATAAGGAGGTTGCCAGGTAGGTACTGCAGGTCACAGGTGAAAACCCCACTTGCCTCTTCAGGTGGTAAATTTTGTGTGTGTACTGTCCCTTCTCTCCATCCTTCTCATAAGGTTCATTCTTCAAGACTTCGATTCCTTCTCCACCGCCAGTTTCATTCTTACTCGCTTCTGCAACAGAGTAAAGCTGTCCAACCTGATACTGAAATTCCAAAGAGCAGAGTTTTACTAAGTCAATAAAAACTGCAGAACCTTCCTATGTTAAAACTTTAATAAAGATGAGAAAGAAAAGTCCAAACCATTCAGCATGTGTTCTACATGAAAACAGAACTCAAATGACAATGTCGGATGATCACATATTTCCATGATTTACAACCAAAACTTATTAATATTTCACTTATATAACATTATGTATCAAGAGAATATCAGCACTTAGTTCAACTTTTGAACCATCAATCTGTACCCTGTGAAACATTTTTACATTTAAGGCTGAGCAAAACTAGCTCTCCATTCTCAGTAATGAAGAGTATGTTGTGCAGTAGTAAAAGCCTCAAGAACTTTTAGCACAGCTCTGGGTCTCTTCTATGATCAAAGACACATGTGCCAATTTGGCCCTTGCTCCGCTGAAACGGCAGTATTGGGTATCCCAGGTCAGAACTTTTCAACAAAATTCTCCAGTAAACACAAACATTCTAGAAATATAAGCATGTAAGCATTAGCATGAAAGGCTGGTCAGTGCTCAGTCATTCCTATTTCATAGTGAACCAGGGATCTCAGTGGTAGGGCAGTTCCCATGAGTCAGCAGTATTGAACTGTGCATTAAGAGTCACCATAAGGGGTAAAACCGAGGCTCTTATGCGCTCACTTGTTCCAGGGACTAAACCATGGGACTACTGCCAATCTCTTCCAATTTGATTAAGACAGCTTAAAGCAGTATTTTTCTCCTTTATAAGCTTATTTTCAAAGTAAAGGCACAAAATTTTATCTCTAGAACTCATAATTCAAAGCTAAAATTATACTTGAGAGAATAAAAGGATCATTAAAGTTCAGGAAATACTCTCACCTGATGCTCACAAGGGATGCAATTTTGTGCTGGCTAGCTTAATAGCCCTACCCCCACACAGCATTACTCGATTTGATTTGGAAGGGTCTGAAAGGCTGGAACTAAAGAAATTTCTCAGTGCTCCCAAGTATCTACTTAAGACTCTGTCTGGACTGAGCTGGGCATGGTGGGCCACACTTTTAGTACCATCACTCAGGAAGCAGAGGTAGGTAGATCTCCATGAGTTTGGGGCCAGGCTGGCTCACAGAGTTCCAGGACAGCCAGGGCTGCTACACAGAAAAACCTTGTCTCAAAAAACCAAAACCAACCAACAAAAGAATCTGGACTGCAGGGGAAGCTGTTCCCTGTTTTCTGACATGTTGCCTGGGTTAGTCTAACGCCAATGTTGTAATTCTTAAGTCCTTCACAACCTACTTTCAATAAGTCAGATTTCAAAACAGGATTAAAATGTCTTTAAAAAAGAGGACAAATTTGGTCTAACAAAAATCCATGAAGAAACAAAGTGATTGGAATCCCCAAAAGACTAATGAACTGGTAACTTATAGCATGCTACTGGGTTTTCTCATTGGTGTTGTTTGAAAAATAACGCAGGGTCAAGTATGGTGGCCCACACCTTTAATCCCAACACTGAGGAGACATAGTGAGCCCTAGGATAGGCAGGGCTACACAGTGAAACCCTGTCTCGAAAATCCAAAAAAGAATAACTCAGACTCAGGGAAGGCGGGCATGCTTGTTAAATCTGAGTATAGCAAAAAGCTGAAAAAAAATCTGAGGCGACAATATCAAGACTCCAGATTTCAATGTTGTTTCAATCAGCTACCCCCCAGCCCCAATAAACCCTACAAAATAAATGTCAAGTTCCACCTCTGAGTTCAATTAATCAATTGTACAAAGAGCAGGTTTGTGATGTGATGAAACTCCAGCCCTATTCAGTCACCACACAGCTGTACTCAAGACCACACAAAAACTGCTTCTTTTCTCAGTTCTGCTTTTGCCAGTCCTTCTGTTACCTGTCACTTCTTATAGCTTATCAGTCTGCTCTGTCCAACATGCAACTCTCTGCTTTGGGTCTACTGTCAGCTGAGGAACTAATATGTACACGTTCAGAAGGGCCCTGGGGGTTGAGCTAGGCTACACCTGCCAATTCCTCAGATACCTGTACTGCAGGATGTGGGTTTTCCACTAATGCCCAAGACCATAATCCCGATGTCAGCTGATGGCAAGATCACATCTAGAATACCTTTTTAATGCAGAACAACAACTACGATGCATGTAGCAGTGAAGCCAGCTGTGTAAAGTCATAAGGTCACAAATTAGTATAAATGGATACACTGGGAATGTTTAACTTTAACCTGTTAAAGTAGAACAGAGGTCTTGGGAGTGGCAAGGTTGGCAGGCAGAGGTACCACCAGAAAAGCTCAAGTGTTACCACAGGAGAAGGCTCAACTCACATGTGTTACAGAAAAGCAAGTTCCACGGAAAGACAAATGTCCAGTAGTAAAGGAGGCCACCTCTTCTCTCAGCAGCAAGCTCTCTCACATAGGAAATACTTAAATTGAGACAGGAACCTCATTTTTCTGGGATAGCGTTGAAAGAATTCCTACATTGGTTAAACTATTTTCTACTGATTCTTCCAAATGAGACAATATAACACAAATTTATTTACAATTATCTGTAATATGACTCATTTTGTCACAAAAACTGGAAAGGGAAAGAAAATGAAGGCAAAGAATATAACTCATTGGTAGACTGCTTGCCTAGCATGTCTGAGGCCCAGCAAATGCATTATAAGAGCAGCATAGACTAGCAGAGCAGTAAACCACACCAATGGGATGTGCAGAACCAAAACAACTTACCTCTTGAACAGAACACGGCAAAACCACACGACTAAAAAGAAAAAGAAAAGAATATACATTACATATTGATATGGCTTTAAAACACATCTCTAGACTCAATGTAACATCAGTAATTTTTTTTTTTTTGAGATGGCCTTTCTCTATGTATCCCTGCTGTCCTAGAACTTACTCTGAAGCCCACGCTGGCCTCAAATGCAGACAGAGATCCACCTGCCTCTGCCTCCTCAGTGATAGGATTAAAGGCCACCACTGCCTGGCTTGGAATTTTAAATTTAGTGACATAGTGGACAAGAATGCCATTTATGGGAGAGGGTGTTTGCAAGCCTAGGACCCTAAGGGTCTCAACTACAAGTCTAAGACTGCCATTGTTGAACTTGGAGGGCTACCTGCTTCACTGCCACAGGATCTGAGACGCAGAGGTTTGATTCTTGTGCAGGGTGAGCAAGCATGAGCAAGGTCCGTCATCTGCAGGCTCTCTAGTCAGGTCACTCTCACTCACCACACACATGCTATCTCTGGTACACATGTACATTTTTAAAGGTTTATTTTTATGTGTATGACAGAGCACCCAAAAATACCAGCAGATGGCACTGCAGGTACAGGAGGTTAGAAGCCACTCAACATGGGTCTTCTGTGACAGCAGTCAGTGCTCTTAGCCACAGAGCTCTCTCTCTAACCCTATGGATATTTTATTTTTGATATTTCTCTCAGAATACAAACATGCCTTGAAGTCCACAAATGACTGTTTCCAGAAAAGTCCCTCCATAACCTAATTACTCAAGTTTACTGAGACAAAAGTGAAGGGCTTGAGAACAAGCAGAAATGCCTGTAAAGGAGACAGCCTCACACCTTACAAATCCTATACCCCTCTCAAGGCAGGGCCAGTGGAAGGTGGATCTGTGTTTGATATTGTCCTATTCGGGCTAGTGGACATCACAAAGGCTATCTTTAGAGTTCCATTTACTACAACGCAGTACAAGACAATGACTCAAAGTCTACAACTACATTGTGTTTTATCAGAACCTCACTTTTTACCTCCAGATTTTTAACAAGGAAATCCCTTTTTCTACAAAACAGGTTTACTGTTATTTCCTCCCCCTAGTACAGGTCACTGTCACCCTGTGTAACAGTGATCTAATAACCATGGACACCCAACACTCAGAAAAGCCCCAAACTTCTATTTCTCATGGGAAACAAAAAAACAAAGTCCTTCCATAAACCCTCTGCCCCTACAGTGCACAATAACTTGCTGCCTCATTCCACAGGACATAAACTAGAGAAAGGCAAGCGAGAAAGAGAGGTTGAGATACCTTTTTCAGGGCCTGTAACAGGATAAAGAATTTATTAAGTTAATTAATGAAGCAATAGAAATGCTGGAGGATTTTCCCAAGAGTGACATAGCTATGGCTGATCTCAAAAGACCATCTGTAGGTGGCTGGGAACATGAAGAATAAAGCAAAGAAGTCTTCTGAGGAGCTTTTCAAGAATTATTATTAATATTAAAGGACTGAACAAAGATGTAGGACTGTAGAAAGGAAGAGATGGAAGAAAGGAAGTCTTCACCGAAGTTTTACAAAACCAAAGAATCACAGCTGGGTAATTTTAACACTTACGAGCAGAAGATGCCCATTTATGTTTAACAACACTCTCAGAGAAATCTCTTTCATGAGACAAAAGTGGCTATGACATTTAGAATGATAAATCAGATTCACAAACTTCTCTAAAGATCCTCATCAAAGTGTTTTTCCAAACAGAACCAGCAACAAACACTTTAAAACCAAGACTTGACACTAATGGCAACTTCGTCTATTGCTCGATAACTGCAGGGACCAATCTACCCTGAGAGTTGTCTCCTGTCTTGTCTTGTTTGAGAACAGAGTCTTACTATGAAGCCCTGGCTGCCCTGGAACTCACAAAGATCATCTCTCTCGGTGCTGGTATTAAAGGCATGCATTACCAAACCTGGCCCTGGAAGCTATTTTTAATTCTTTGATTCTTATTTAAAAAATAGATGTTTTAAGATGACAAACACCTATGATAGTATTTTACCTTACCAACATCTCCACATAGGAACCACCTACTTACTCATTGTCTGTGTTCAAAAACCAACTGAATGGAGTTGACTACAGAAAACTCATTTCATTTAATGGCACTGAGTACTTACACTGTTCTGAACATAGAACACATTAACAGGAAACAGTCTTTATCTTAAAAGCCTAGATGGAGGGAAAAAAAAATCTAGGGGAGACCACCATTAAGACTAAGCATTAAGAACTTTAACATACGATGCTTTCAGAAAAATGATCAGATGTTTGATAAATATCAGCATTTATTAACTCAGTGCATTTAAATGTTCACAAAGTAAAGGTCTACAAAAGACAGGGCTGGAGAAATGGCTCAGAGGAATTGCTCTTGCAGAGGATCTGAGTTCATTTCCCAGCATCTACATTAGAAAACTCACAACCACCTGTAGGTCTAGTTCCAACTGGAGCCAATGTATCCGGCCTCCACGGGCATCCATACTCAGTTGTGCGATTACAACTGACACACACTGTCCTGTCTGTCTCCTGTCTTAATATCTGCCACTAGAATAATAAATGAGGTGATGCTTGCAAGATACATTGTTAAAAGCACTTGGAAGAAAGTTTTCATACAAGCTCAAAGTTCAGTACTATGAATATGCTTTAAATGCAAATATTTGTTCCATGCAGAATGTAAAAGTAAGCCTTTTTCAGGTTCACTGTCACTTAGTGATTGTTCAGGCCAGATATGGTTCAGCAGGCAAATGCAATTAACTCCATACAACCTGAGTTCCAGTCACAGGACCCTAAGGGGGGCAGAGAACTGATTCCTTCAAGTCGTTCTCTGACCTTCGAAAGAATGCTGTGGCTCCTGCCTGTACACACTGTACGCATGTGCAAATGTAATCTGTCTTCAATTCATGAACAAATGTTTGCTGAGGGGCTGGAGAAATGGTTCAGTGGCTAAGAGGCCTTGCTTCTCTTTCAGAGGATCTGAGTTCGGTTTCCAGCACTCACATGGTGGCTCATTACCCTCCTCAATGCCCTCTTCTTCCCTTCAAGAGCACTGCACGATGTGGTGCTCATGCACACATGCAGGCAAACATTCATGCACATAAAGATAAATCTTAAAAAAAAAACACACCAAATGTTTGCTAACCATCTTAAGGACTTTCTAAGAGCTGGGTATCAGAGTGAGTATAGTGTGCACCGTAGAGAGAACACGAAGACAAACAACATAAACTATCCGAGGCGGTGAGCTACTAATTTGAGGAAAAAGCAGAAAAGAAAACAGACTGGCCCTGAGTTAAGCCTATATGCAGAGCAACAAAAGAATAATAAGGGGATCTTGTGATGCTGGGATGGGCAAGAGACAATGTAGATGAGCAGAAAATAGAATCTGGGCAGTGTTAAGTAGAGGCACTGTGTTAGTGATTTTTTTGTTTGTTTAAACAAAGTTGGCATTAATACAGCTAAATTAGGGCCTTTAAAAAAAAAGAACTTGAAATGAAAGTGGTAGTGGGGGGAGAAGAACAACAAAATGGGTCATATTGAAATCCCTAATTGCACAAGGAACACTGATTCAGGTGACAGCTGAACATTCCCTGACACCAGTTTCCTGTAATGTTCACGGCTCTAAGAAGGGGGAAGCCACAACTTTTCAACAAAATCATGGGACCAGTCCGATGCACCTGGGGATATCTTCGTTTGCCACACCATGTGTTTAACGCCGCATCTAGCCCGGTGAAGCAGGTGGGGCCAAGTGTCGCCTCATCTTAGAGATGCGGGGCCAGAGATCGATGGCAGGGAGATGTGCTAGGGGTCAGGTCCATTGAGTCTGCCGGCGTTCTGGCATAAACTTCCGGGCGACCCCTCTCCCGGCACTCCCAGCTCCCACGGG
>LOEQ01000115.1:499516-510745 GCA_001685075.1 Bramus lutescens | reverse complement strand
AGAGGTCCTGAGTTCAATTCCCAGCAACCACATGGTGGCTTATAACCCTCTAGAATGAGATCTGGTGCCCTCTTCCGGTCTGCAGGCAAACAAGCAGGCAGAACACTGTACATATAATCAATGAATGAATTAATAAATAAATAAATCTTTAAAAGAAATACACCTTTAAAATAAAGTCAAATGCTGAAGAGAGTGTAAGATGGGATCTCTTGGACACTGGGTGAAGTATGAACTACTGCAGCCACTATGAAAACCAGGATGAGGATTCCTCAAAAAATAAAAGTAGCCTTTAATCCCAGCACTTGGGAGGCAGAGGCAGATGGATCTCAATGAGTTCAAGGACAGCCTGGTCTACAGTTCCGGGACAGGACTGTCACACAAAGAAACCCTGTCTTTAAAAAACTAAAAAAAAAAGTAGAACTACCATAAAAGAAGGACACAGCTCCTGGACATATACACACCCAACAGAGCTGAGCCGCTCCTGGACATATACACACCCAACAGAGCTGAGCCACCACACCACCTGCATGGTTACTGCAGCGTTACTCACAACAGCCTGTAATGGAACAGTCCTGTCACCACAGGAAAGGGATTAAACAGTATGTGGTATAGGTGCAGTGTAGACAATTTAATAGAGCCAAAAAGGATGAAATTCTATTGTTTGCTAGAAAATGGGTAGATGCTGGAGAAGCATCAAATTAAACAAAATAAATCAGATTCATAAAAATGTTTTCTCTCACATGGGAACCTAAAGAGAGAGTGTGTGCGTGTTTGGGGGGGTTGAACTAAGTAGGAAGAGAATGAATCCTAGGGACGGGACAGGAGAGAATTATGGGGGTGAATATGGTCAAAGTACATAATACAACTGAATAAAATGTCATTATGAAGCCTGTTACTTTGTACACAGAAATATACACTAATAAAATATTTGCCTGTATAGTTTCCATTTTAGTTGGGAAGATGGCAACCCATGCATTCTCTACTCATCCACGTCCACGGATCCACAGACGCCTCTGAACTAATGAGTGGAAGTGCAGCTGAGAGGACAAAGTCTCGTGTAGCCCAGGCTAGTCTTGAACTCACTATACAGCCAACACTGGCCTCTTATTCCTGATCCTCCTGCCTCCACCTCCCAGGTGCTAAGATTATAGGCGCACTACCATAATGACTAGAAACATGTTTTCTTTATCTAAAATTCAGATATGTAGACAAACAAAATATTTGAAAACTATTATATAAAAATTATAAATATATAAAATTAAACTAAATTGCATTATAGATTGAATATAGTACCTAATTTTTTAAAAATCCTAATAAGGGGGTCTGGAGAGATGGCTCAACAGTTAAGAGCACTGGTTGCTCTTCCAAAGGACCTGAGTTTGATTCCCAGCACCCACACAATGGATCATAATCATCTATAAATGAGTTCTAGGGGATCCAAGGCCCTCTTCTGGCCTCCTCAGGTGCCAGACAACCATGTAATACACAGACATACATATAGACAAAATATCCCTATACACAAAATAAAAAATAAAATCTAAAAGAAAGCAAAGTATCTAATTATCAGACTGTCCCCAGGAAATTAAGTCATAAGGTCCCCAATACACACATCATGAACAGAGAGAAAATGACACCCACCTAGAATGAATTATTCCCAACTTTCATTCTTTGCACTTGATCATGATAGCATCTCACCAATGTCCAACAATGTGACCATCTCACTGTATAAATACTAACTTTGATCTCCCACCACCATCACACAGGTACATGCTTCACAGATCTCATAATCAAAATTTAAAATAATCTCATAGAGGACAATTACAAAGCAAAAGCATTAAAAAAAATAAGTTTACTGTGGAAAATATAAAAATGTCATTTATTTACCTTATTTACTAAATGGTTAACTATAAAGATCCAATTTTGCCTTGCAGTTTAAGGAGTTCCTTTTTGCCATATTTATTTTTTATAGTCAAATGCTAAAGCCAGCTCCTTCTGCACTTTATTCCATACAATTGTATAGACTCTGTGTCTAAGGACATCTCCCTCATAGTCCTGAGGCTCAGGGATACTGACGGCCACCATCTTCATATGTTCGAGTAATAGCGATCACGGTTCTGAAAGTCCCTGTGAGCGTATCTGGCATACGTCTTAGTATGTGGGATCCTGCCAAAAGGCTCACGGTCATTGAAACAAGACTCAAAAACATCATCCACAGCCTTCCGGGCCTCTTCTCTGCTGATGTTCCGCACAGCCAGGATTGAAAGAGCAGCTCTGTCCCGCACACAAGTCTACAGAAAGGGAGAGTGAGTGCTGTCACTTGGTGTGAAAATTCAATCATATGATACAACTACATATTACCTAAACTAAGATTCATTTCTCCAGGACTGGAGAGATGGCTCAGCGGTTAAGAGCACTGGCTGCTCTCCCAGAAGATCCAGGTTCAAGTGCCAGCACCCACATGGCAGCTCACAACTGTCTGTACCTCTAGGCCTAGGGGATCTGACACCTTCTCACAGACATACATGCAGGCAAAACACAAATGAACATAAAATAAAAATAAAAAATCATTTCTTCTCATGTTCTCTTATTAATTTCTGCCATTTTAAAAATTAAAATAAAATTAATGACTAATTCTCAAACCATGGAACATGTTAGATCAATATAAACCCATTTAGACATAATTAAGACCTCCATTTTCTTATTTGGGGAGGAATATAGCCAGATTTAATCCTCTGAACATCCTCTGCCAAACAATAATTTCCAATTGCAAAATCACAAAAAAAAAGTCTGTAGACAAAGTCCTAATTGATCTTGCTTAATTAAATTTAAAATATACGTCAAGGGGCCTGGAGATGACTCTCTCGGCTAAGAGAGCTGTCTGCTGTTCCTGAGGACCTAAGTTCAGTTCCCAGCAGCCATGGTGGGCAATTCACAAACACCTGTAGCTCCAGCTCTGGGAACCTGATGCCCTCTTCTGGCTTCCTCAGGCACCTACACTCATGTGTGATAGCACTCAGGCTTTGAACTGACTTTTATTTAAAGTCAGTGATTCTCCGCCCCCCCCCCACGGTTTCTCTGTGTAGCTTCAGAGCCTGTGCCTGTCCTGGAACTTGCTCTGTAGACCCAGGCTGGTCTAGAACTCACAGAGATCCACCTGCCTCTGCCTCCGGGATTAAAGGCATACACCACCAGCAGCCAGCTAAAGTCAGTGATTCTTATCTGAGTTCTCCCTGAAGGATTCCAGAACCTTTGCAAAATGTATTCTCAAGTGGACCTGGCAAACCAGGAGGTAGAGAACCACTTAGGTAAACGGTTCCTTCAAAAATCTCTAGATTAGAGGTTTGGGCATGCGGAAATTGACTTGCTTAAAGGTATATAATTTGTGTAACAATAAAAGAAGCTTTTGCAAAGCCACCTGCAGTCAGCCCATGGAGACTGACCCCCTTGCTGCTTTTGCTAAACCGAATTACATTCTGGAGTGAACCTCTTTCTTCAGCTGACCATCGAAACACAGACCACGACAACACGTTCACATAACTAAAATACATCTTTTAAAAAAAAAACTGTTCTTCACCCCCACACCTCTTTCCTCACCTTTCAGCTGACTGGTGACAGATTCGCTCCTTATCGAGAGGAAGCAGGAAGCCACTCACAGACAACAAACTTGAAAGTGCCTTCATCCAGGCAGAAAGAAAACTCAAACAGTCTCAGCATAGGCCTCACTCTTGCTATGAGACTAACATACCTATTATCTTGAATTTGTCAATCCTAAAACTTAACATGTTTTAAGAAATGTTTAAGACCCTGCCGCTTCAAATCTCAGAAAGCTTTCAAAATATTTCTTTCTCTATTCTCCAAACTATATTTCAAAAGAATTGGTGAGTGATCCCTCTATAAAAGACAATCAGAAGCAGGCATGGCGGCACATACCTGTAAGGTCAACACTCAGGAGACATAGGCGTGAGGACCAAGAGTTCCAGGCCAGTTTAGACAACATATCACACATAAATTAAAGGCCAGGTGTGACGACACCAGCTGCACTCCCAGCAGCGGGAGGCTGAGGCAGGAACAAAGCCAGCAACCCTCACTCAGGGAGCAAGAAATAAAAATAAACAGTGATTCTGATGACAGTCAGCAACAGCCTCTGTTTCCCCAGTTTGCATGGTCAGCACACTCAAGCTGGAAATGCTTGCTCACCAAAGGGCAGCCAGAGGTGCACAGTGAAACCCTGACCCAAAAACAAAACCAAAAAAAAAATCCAGATGTCAAAGGGTCAGAAGACCCAATGAGAGATGACAACTAAGATTTACTCCTGTGGGAAAATGAGAAAAACAGGAAAGGGAAGGTGCTTTTAACAAGGGAGTGAAAGAGAAATGAATATAGGAAGGTAAAAGAGCAATAAAACTGTCTTTAGTAGTCAGAAGGGGTGGTGGTGGCGCACGCCTTTGATCCCAGCACTCGGGAGGCAGAGGCGGGTGGATCTCTGAGTTCAGGGCCAGCCTGGTCTACAGAGCTAGTTCCAGGGCAGGTTCCAAAGCTACAGAGAAACCCTGTCTCAAAAAAAGTCCTAAGGAATCATACTATCTATCTACCTAAAATTACCTCTAGCATGTGTAAGTCTGTGTCTAGATATATAATTTAAATAAAATTTTCCCATCTGGGCTGACAGTGCTGGGGGCCAAAGACCATCTAGCACAAACCCAACACCAAGCATCCTTTTGAGCTAGCTAATTTTATATCAACTTGACACAGGCTAAAGTCACCTGAGAGGGAGCCCCAGTTGAGAAAAATCCCCCCATAATTCTGAGTTGTACCTAAGCCTGTAGAGCGTTTTCCTAATTAGTGATTAAGTGGGAAAGCCCAGCCCATCATGAGAGGTGACAGCCCTGGGCTGGTGGTCTTGGGTTCTATAAGAAAGCAGGCTGAGCAAGCAACGGGGAGCGAGCCAGCAAGCAGCACCCCTCCATGGCCTCTGCATCAGCTCCTGCCTCCAGGATNAAAAAAAGTCCTAAGGAATCATACTATCTATCTACCTAAAATTACCTCTAGCATGTGTAAGTCTGTGTCTAGATATATAATTTAAATAAAATTTTCCCATCTGGGCTGACAGTGCTGGGGGCCAAAGACCATCTAGCACAAACCCAACACCAAGCATCCTTTTGAGCTAGCTAATTTTATATCAACTTGACACAGGCTAAAGTCACCTGAGAGGGAGCCCCAGTTGAGAAAAATCCCCCCATAATTCTGAGTTGTACCTAAGCCTGTAGAGCGTTTTCCTAATTAGTGATTAAGTGGGAAAGCCCAGCCCATCATGAGAGGTGACAGCCCTGGGCTGGTGGTCTTGGGTTCTATAAGAAAGCAGGCTGAGCAAGCAACGGGGAGCGAGCCAGCAAGCAGCACCCCTCCATGGCCTCTGCATCAGCTCCTGCCTCCAGGATCCTGCCCTGTTTGAGTTCCTGCCCAGACTTCCTTCAGTGATGGACAGCAGTGTGACAGTGTAAACCCTGTCCTCCTCATCTTGCTTTTGGTCATGGTGTTTCATCACAGCACTAGTAACCCTAACTAGACAAATTGGTACTGCCGGAATAGACCTGACCATATTTGCGGAAGAATTGCCGAAGGCTTTGGAACTTTGGCCTTGAAGAGCAACTGAGGTTGAGAGCACAGTGGGCAATTCTGTGAGACTTCAGAGGAGTGTTGAAAGCAACACAGACAATGGAGGCCCAGCTAGTAAAGTTGCAGAGGGAGGCTCAGACTCTACCAGGCCATTTCTGCAAAGAACCTCTTGTCGGCTGGAGCTGAAGAGTCAGCTGTGATTAAGAAGAGACCAGGATCACTGAGGTGAAATCTTCAGGGAAGTATTTCCTCAGAGCTAACACATGCAAGCTGTGTGCAGAGGAGGCCAAGACCAGGGTTGTACTTGTGTTGGCAACCAAACTTAGTAGTGTAAGGGTCACCCTGGAGGTAGTGGTTTTGAAGGCATTAAGGGGTCGTAGAGAGCATCTGAGCCTCGGCACTGTGAGAGGCCAGGAGAGCCCACGGGTGAAAGTGCAGACAGAGCAGCGGTGGAAGCCCCAGGACTGAGGGCTTCATGGATAGAAGCTGGGGTTTTGCTCCATGAAGACAACCCAAATGAGGTTATTGGTCAAAGTGCATCCCAGTTGCAGCAGAAGACGCCAGCATTTTGGAGCCTGTGCCACGGGACGACTAAGAACAGCAGCAGAGAGTGCACCAGTTCTGGATGAGCCTGAAGACAAGCTGTGTGTGCTGCAGAGGACAGAGCTGGAGAAGTGAGCCAAGCCCTTGGAGCAGCCCAGAAGATTGTAACTGATTCCCAGACATCGAACACAAGTTAACGACACTGTTGGGGGTGTGCTCACTCCTAACTGTTGGGAGCTTTGTTCGATTCTGACTGTGCCCTGGTTCTTTCTTCTTGAGGTAAGAAAGTAATTAACTTATTTTTTTATTTTATTGAGAAACTTTGAATTTTTAAAAGAAATTGTAGAACTTAAGAGATTTTGAATTTTTACAGACAGTGAGCTCTTGGTTTTGTTTTGGGTTTTTTTGTTTTTGTTTTTGTTTTTTTTTTCATGACAGGGTTTCTCTATGTAGCCCTGGCTGTCCTGAAACTTGCTCTGTAGACCAGGTTGGCCTCAAACTCAGGGATCCACTTGCCTCTGCCTCCTGAGTGCTAGGATTAAAGATGTATACAACCAATGTCTAGTCAAAAATTGAGCTTTGAAAGTATTTTAACTGTGAAGACTGAGGCCTTTACATCTATAATGTGTTCCTTCTTGTGATGTTTATTAATCTGAGATCTTAACGATAAACCAAAAAAAAGGTTATGTCTTAAAGTATGTGTGTCATGTATGTATGTCATGTATGTATATGATGTAGGCATATATACAACCAACTGCAGGACCGCTAGGATATAAGGGAAGCAGGTGCTGTTCTTGCAGAGACCTGGGTCTGGTTCCCAGCACTTGCATGGTGGCTCACAACCGTCTATGACCCCACTTTCCAGGAGATCCAATGCTTCTTCCTGACCTCTACAGGCACCATGCACACACATGGTGTGCTCACATACATGCAGGTAAAACACTTATACACCTAAAATAAAATAAAGTCTTTGTCTTTTTTTTAAATGCTGCAGAACTCTCTTCTCTTGCAGTCACATGGCTGACCCATGATTATGAAACAGAACGAACATCCATCAGCTTAAACAGTATGGTAGCTGGTTTGCTCTTCAGGTAGGTAGCTCTTGATACTAAGTGTATTTCCTTGCTTTTGATGTTCATTGCTATTTTGCTTCCATGTGTGTCTGTGTGACGGTGTCAGAGCCCCGGAACTGGAGCTATAGACAGGTGTGAGCTGTCATGTGGGTGCTGGGAACTGAACCCGGGTCCTGTGGAAGAACAGGCAGTGCTCTCTACCACTGAGCCATCTCTCCAGCCCTGTGTATTTCCTTTCTTTACTTACTGCTTCCACTCCTGGCCCTCATGAGGGTCAGTGAGTCCATGGGTGTGTTTACCTGGTGGTGTCGTTTTAATCCAAAATGCAACCTGAAGATTTCATTCACAAGTGAGCAATCTCCACTGAGGCTTGCAGCTCGAATCTGTCACAAACACAGAGGGCAAGTGAGAGGCAAAGGGGCTCTCTGTCTATCCACAGCCAGCACACATTTAAAACTGGGAAGGAACAGAAAAATCAGCATGTATTTCTGAGACTCCAGCACATCTGAAACTTTCTTCTAAATCACTTCTTTTTGTGTGTTTGTTTGTTTGTTTGTTTGTTTGTTTAGTTGGTTGGTTTGTTGGTTGGTTTTGGTTTTTTGAAACAGGGTTTCTCTGTGTAGCTTTAGAGCCCGTTCTGGAACTCGCTCTGTAGACCAGGTTGGCCTTGAACTCCCAGAGATCCGCCTGCCTCTGCCCCCCAAGTGCTGGGATTAAAGGTGTGCACTACCACCGTCCGGCTCTAAATCATTTCTTTAAATATCAGTTGGCAAAGGCAGAATCCCAAGCACGAGCTACACAAATCAGGGGCACTGTGGAAGGGGAGGGGAGTTCAATCACTCACCAAAGGGAATTTTCTAAACATTACCTGTAGGCTCATAATCAAACAATTTCTTCTGGAACAAGGAGTCAGAGAGGTAGACCTCACAGTTACAGTTCATGATCTCGAGAAGATACAAACACTTCTAGAAGTTACCAAAGGGACTTCAAGAAAACATTTTTCCAGAGAAGGTGACTAAAACTAGCATGTGACCCTGGCCACAGCCCAAATCTGAGACACTCTCAGACTGACTCCAGCTGCTGGGAGTTTCCTCTGGGCCCTTGGCTGTGTATGAGATGTCACACAATACAAATCTGTAGTGATATTTCATAACATAAAATTATTTATTTCGAATGGACTTCTAGTCTCAGTAAAACAGCCACACCTGTCAGCCCTACAGACCAGGCAGTGGTAACACAAACCTTCAATCCCAGGAGCCACACTAGTTGCCATAGAAACCAGGTGGTGCATGCCTTTAATCCCAACGGTGCACACCCTTAATCCCAGCCAGCCCTAGTGAGGATTATAAAACGGGAGGAGACAGCTCTCAGACATAGTCTCATTATGAGATTCCTGGAGGCAAGATCGCCACTTTGGACAGAAGTCGAGGTAAGAGTCAGTGGCTAGCTGCTTTGCTTTTCTGACATTCAGGTTGAACCCCAATTTCTTTCTCTGAGTTTTTATTAATCATGCATCACAAAACACAAAGAATAAAGAGCACGTTACTAAAGTTAGCACACAGTTTCTGATTTATGATGTTAACAGAAATTTTTTTTAAGTCCTGGGACTACCCCCATACATGGCAGTCTTAGCCACATTTTTGGTAATTCACTGCCAAGATAATGGTCTGATTCTTGTTACCTCTGCAATAACCCAGTTGCAGTTCTCCGCCTCGAGGCATTTAACACGTTAGCTAGCAGGCATTAGGCTCATAACACCGGAGGGAGAGTTACTTAAAAACTCAGATGTAGTCTACTCTCCAAATAATGAGCTTCAGTCAGATGCAGTGGGGACACGTTATTTACTTCAAGGGAGGAGAAAACAGTCTATGCTATACATGCATGCTTGAGATCTGTAAATTCCTTAATTTCTCATTATAATGTGCTCTTCAAAGGCTGAAATTCAAGACTAAATACACTTCTCCCCAGGAGCACATTAACTTCTAAAAACCAACCCAAGCCCACTCGTGATAAGTATCCTTTCACACCGCACTGTTGAGGCTGATGCCCTCTTCCAGAGCAAATAATGGCTTTGCCTATGAAACACAGCAAGCTAGTTAAGAACCCAGGTGAGCCTAGCTCCACCACTAACTCTAGAATCCAAACAACTGTTTCACTTTGGACATACAGCAGACATGGATAGTAATTATCTTCCTCGATGAACTGCTATGAAGATTAAACAAGAATCTGGAAGGACTGGGCACTTAATGCTGTGGCAGACTGTTTACCTAGCATGCACTGGGCTCTGGATTCTAAAGCAAATCCAGGGCTGGGAACATAGTTCAGTTAACAGAATTTGACTAGCATGCAAGAGGCCCTGGATTCAAATCCCAGAACAATAAAAATTAATATTTTTAAAATCCATTTAGCCTTCAGCATACACCAAGAAAAGTAGTTTATTAGGATTTATTATAATTTAAATCAATTGTTACTTTTAATAGGTCTTGAAGATAATATTTATAGCAATTCTACAAAAAGACCATGTTAAAGTCACAACAGCAAGAAAAGGAATATGCTTAAAGAGTTGCATCTGAATAAAGAGCTCAGTGTTCTGAGGGAAAAAATAAATGTCTTCTACAGTGAAACTCACCTCTGAGCATGCCAAATGTCTGACATCGCTAAACCAGTGGACGTGAGCCCGACAATGATCAAAGGCGTGAATGAGCTCGTGGGTAACAACTCTGCTCATGTGAGCCTGATTTCGGATATTATTCTGGCACAGAACAATCTAGGGACATGAAAACAAGAGACGGCTGCTCACTTCTGAAATCTGCTCCTTCTGAAGACCCCACTTTCTCTCTTGCACTACTGGAAGCCGCTGCTCACGCTTCTCCCTCACAACCCCTCCAATCCCAGTCTGCTGACTAACCCCTCCCTCTTCTCTCTAGGCCACACCAGCACTCCAGTTAGGGATGTATTCATTTACTGCACTCCTGAGCTGACCACACCAGCTCATCTCAGACGCCACAGCTCGGTGGTTCTGAGAATGGGCTTGGAGAAGAAACAGGCTTATTTAAATCACAACTCCAGGCACTGAGCAAGCTGAGCAAATTTCTTCGTATATTTTTTTTCAATTTTTTTAGGGAGTAATATGGACATAAGTGTGGGTGGCCCCAGAGAGCAGAAAAGGACCTTATAGGCCCTAGAGCTGAGGTTACTAAGTGACCTGAACCACCCAACAAGGGCACTGAGATGTGAACTCTGAAAGAGCCCTAAGTGTTCCGGGCCATTCCTCCAGATCCCTGAGCCTCATTTCTTAGCCTCTCTGTGCCTCATTTCCCCAACTGTAAAAAAGGAGAGGATTATTAGCAGAGAGCTAGGAATATAAGTGAGAACATATATAAAGTACTTCTTGGCTGAACAGTGGCTGACACCACTCCCATCTAGCTAGAATGAGGAAAAACTCCCAGGAAAAACACTCAGAAAGACTGTCAGAAAAGAGAACAAAAGGCCAGTGGCGTGCTAAGTAGGATCAGGTAAGAATAAGGAAGAAGCTGGGTGGTGGCGATGCGCATATTTAATCCCAATACTCAGGAGGCAGAAACAGGCAGGTCTCTGTGAGTTCAAGGCCAGCCAGATCAGAGGGAGTTCCAGGACCAGCTCCAAAACTACAGAGAAACCCTGCCTTAAAAAAGAAAAAAGAATAAGGAAAACACAAGAGTCCCAATCACGACAGTTGCATTTACCACGTTCTTGATACTTGATAGGTCCCAGATACTTTATATACATTCATGCAACATAAACTTACTCAACTAATGTTCATTAAGATCTAATAAGTGACGTATAATCTACTAATGGAGACAGAAATTAATAAGTATTTACCAAAATGATTAAATGCATACAGTGGGGGCTGGAGAGATGGCTCGGTGGTTAAAAGCACTGACTGCTCTTCCAGAGGACGCGGGTTCAATTCCCAGCAACCACATGGTGGCTCACAGCCATCTGTAATGGGGTCTGG
>LOEQ01000115.1:447717-459180 GCA_001685075.1 Bramus lutescens | reverse complement strand
TGGCTAACGGTCCTGTAGGCCTCTGGGTTGAAGGCCAGTGGTTAGTTTTACACACGCAAGCTCAGAGCTACTGATATGAAGGGTACACCTTATCTGGTTTTGGATTCTATCCAAAACAAGCCGGGGAACCCTCAGATGATGGGTGGCATTGGCACAGCAGACCATCACAAAGGAAGGCACACAGCATATGTGGTCACTATTGGGTGGGCACGGATAACCCAGATGCCAAATTCCCTGGCTCGGTCTATGGCCCCTGAGCAAACTTCTCTTTCTCCTTCCTGCTTTGCCTATAGGAATAGGGCTGAGGGAGCAGTATTCCACCTGCTGCTCAGGAGGCCAAGCCAATCAGAACTTCCCATTATCTAGCCAGACCTGGGTGAAGCTACAGCCAGTCCTCCCATACCCTGCAGTGGGCCTCCTGCTCTCTTGAGTGGAATAGCTTTATTTTCCCCAAGAAATATTTAATGTTATTAAATATCTATCCGTGTTCACACTTTCTAAATGTCCCCAATTTCCTCCTTTTTAAATAGTTTACTCTTATTATTTTTAATCACTTGTATGCGTGTGGCTGCATGCAGGTCTGTGCACAGGAGTACAGCTGCCTAAGGAGAGAGAATTGAAAGTTCTTCAGCCATGGAGCTGAAGTCACAAATGGTTGTGAGTCGCTCACCATGGGCGCTGGGATCCAAACCCTGGTGCCCTGCAAAAGCGGTAAGGGATCTTCACCACTGTGGGAGCCATCTCTCAAGACCCGAATTTCCCCATTTTTAATACGCTACTCCAGGGCCAGGTGTTCATGTTTGGTTTCAGCTGGTGGTATGTTTACATGTGCGCCTGTGTGTGTGCACGGAGTGTGTGTGTGTTGTGTAGTGTGGAGTATGGGGTATGTGTGTGAAGAGGTCAGGAGAGGTTGTAGGACATCTCTCTCCATTATTCTCTCCTTTATTGAATTGAGACAGGCTCTCTCACCCAACTTAGAGATGGGCTGGCAGCCGGCAACCCCTGGTAACCCTCCCACATCTGATAAATACACCTCCCCCACACAGATGTTGGAGTTATAGCTAGCACACCTCCTCCCCACACAGTTACTGGGGTTACAGGTGAGAGCAGACATAGCTGGGTTTGTGTGTGTGTGTGTGTGTGTGTGTGTGTGTGTTATGGATTTAAACTCATGTCCTTAGACTTCTGCAGGAAGCCCTCTTAAACACCGAGTCATCTCTCCAGCCGATCTTTTGGATTTTTGAGCCAGGATCTCCTGGACTCAGGTAGACCTTGAGCCCCTGATCCTCCTGTCTCTACCTCCCAAGTGCTGGGATTGCTGAAGTTTATGCTTGAATTAAAAATCTAAACAAGATCTATACATTGGAACACTAAAGGAAAGACATCTCTTGTAGTTTCTCCCCCCCTCCCCTCAGTCTCCTTCATACATGTGGCTCACATCTCTAACATCCTGGCACTCTGGTGACTGATGCAGGAGGATCAAGGATTATCATGAGTTCCAGTCCAGCCAGGGATACAAAGTGAGACCCTGCCAAAACGCAAAGAAAAAGAGCAGAAGAAAGCTCCTCCATCTCCCTCTTTCCCTTCCTCCCTCTCTCCATTTCTCCATGCACTTTATTAGGAAAAAACCACAGTCATTTATCCCATGTATAGAGTTCCCTGATCTGGATTCGAACGTTTTAAAACATGGTTGTTATTGAACAAGAGTCTCTGTTCCTTTTGCGTCCTGTAGATTGATAGTTATAGCCAGGACCAGATTTGGACTTTTTATTTACATTCTGTTTATTCATTTTGTATTTATATGATGTGTGCCATTGGCAGACAGAGGACAGCTTGCAGGAGCCAGTTCTCTCCTTCCACCATGTGGGCCATGGGGATGGAAATCAGGTGCCCGGGCTCGTCAGCCAGTGTTTTTAACCTGCTGAGCCGTCTTGCCAGCCCCAGATTCAGACTTATTATTGGCAACTCCTCGTGATCTTTTTCTATTTTCTAATATTACTTTAAGTATGGCATGTCTACATCAGGTAGATGATGTCCTTTTGTCTGTTTTGTCATATTATCAGTCATTATTAGTCATTATCTGCCCTAGATCTATTATGATAGTCTATCATTTCTTCTTTATTTATTAGATGGAATTCTCATAAATGTTCTCTTGATTACTTAGTATAGATACAGATTTTTTTTCCAGTGCTGGTGTTGAACCTAGGGCCTCACATCTACTAAGCAGACAAGCATCCTACCAGAAGCCTGTATCGCTAGCCCTTTTTACTTCTTTTTATTTTGACATACAGGCTTGGTGAGGCTGGCCTAGAACTCACTTTGTAACCCAGGCAGGCCTTCCTTGCCTCAGCCTCCCAAGAAGCTGGAGATTACAGGTCTGAGCTACCAAGTTCCCAGCACCCTGGCTTCTGTGATGCACAGTTGTCCTTCTAGAAGACTCCTGAGCAGTGCTGATAGTGCAGGTTTGTGAGCAACGAATTCCTTCATACTTCGTGTGTCTGGAAAAGATTTGCCCTGAGTCTGATTTTTTTATTTCCTTTTCTTTAAGTAAAGGGTTCCCTTAGATTATCTTGGGCTGGCCATGAACATACAATCCTCCTGCCTCAGCCTCACAAATGTTGAGATTATAGGCACACGCCATCCTGCCAGGTCTGAAAATTCTTTGATTTTACCTTCTGTTTGCATTGAATATAGAACTCTAGGATGGCAGATTTTTCTTTTTGTACTTTAAGTATGCTGTTCCATTGTCTTCT
Source organism: Bramus lutescens (assembly GCA_001685075.1). NCBI lineage: Eukaryota > Metazoa > Chordata > Mammalia > Rodentia > Cricetidae > Bramus > Bramus lutescens. Next base: position 456,427 of record LOEQ01000115.1, on the reverse strand, counting down.
GGCTTTTGTTACCTCAAAAAACAAATTCCTGTTACTCCTAAGGGGTCCTTTTTCCTCTGGCTGCTTTTTATTATTATTGTTATTTTAAGAGGCAAAATCTTTAACCCAGACGAAACCTACACTCTCTCTCTCCCTCTCTCCTTTTCTCTTTCCCCTTCTCTGTTTCCCCTCCTCTCCCTGCCCCCACCTCTCTGGATGACCTTGAACTTCTTAGCCTCCTGCCTCCATTTCCTACCTCGGCTTCCCAAGTTCTGGAATCACAGGCCTGTGCTACCATCTCCAGCTCATCGGGCTTCTTCCCTTCCCTGTGTGTCTGGTTTTCCAGCATTTAGGTCCATACTACAGCCCTATATAAGCAGAGCATGCCTCCTCCCACTGAGCTACAGCCCCAGCCTTGCATTCCATTTTGAGAAGTCTCTATAACTACAGCTTCAAGTTCATTCATTTATCCTTCTGCAGAGTATAATCTGCTATTCATCTCATCCAGTGAATTTTTTTAATTTCCCATTATTTTTTCATATCTAGAAGCTTGGTTGAGATCCTTCCTGTGTTCTTATGCATTTATTTAATATGTTCAATACTTTCCTTTCCTGAGCATATAGTAACAACTTTTAATGTCTTTGTCTATTAATATCTTTCTTCTAATCTCGATGTCTTCCGGAAGAGCAGCAAGTGTTCTTAACTGCTGAGCCATCTCTCCAGCCCCCATCGAAATACTCTGGAATAAATTGTGCGCCAGAGTTCAGTTGTCTGGAAATATTTTGAACTTTTCAAACCTTTCTCTTATGCTTTGCTGTTTGAAATGGTATCCACCGGTCTAAGGGTAACTTTGTCCTCAACTGCACCCCCTCAGGTATTCTGACACCGTGATTTACGAGGTAGGAACACACTCTGTTCCTTGTCTGTGTAAGCACCAGGGACTGTGTTCTCTTCTGACTGTCTCACATACAGGCTCTGGTCAGTCTCAGAGAGACTCAGAGGGACCCTCTGCAGACTGCTGACCCTCCCCCCCATCTCCTTCCCCTCCGCAGCTCTCCTCTTCCGTTCCCTCCCTCCAAACTTCAGCTGCCTCAGCCTCCCTGGTCCCTGGTCATCTTGATCCAATTCCTCGACTCAGAGAGACTCTTGGACTCTGCCCATCTGTCCCCTGTTTGGGTTGCGTCCTGAAACTATCTGAAGGCAGCAAGAGGGAGCCATCATGAGACCTACTTCCTGCTAGGTGGGTCATTCTTGTCTCAGCTCCACCCACCCTCCATCAGAGTCCTTGGAATTGTCAGCTTTAGGTTAAAGTCACATTCTTGGGAGAGCTCTGGACTACTCCTGACGGTGAAGTGCCCAGACACACTGCATCGTACATTTTCTGTATCGTGTTTTGTTTGCTTGTTGTTTTGTTTATTGAGACCGTGTGGCAATTTGGACGTAACCGGATCCCATAAGGCTCATATGGAGTGGCACTACTGGGAGGTGTGGCCTTGTTGAAGGAAGTGTGTCATTGTGGGGCAGGCTTTGAGGTCTCCTTTGCTCAAGCTTCGCTCAGTGTCACAGACACTTCCCGTTGCCTTCTGCTCCAGTTTCAGCACATCCGCCTGCACCACGTCTGCCTGCGCGCGCCACCATGCTCCCCGCCATGATGATAATGGACAGAACCTCTGAAATGTTTCCCTTTATAAGAGTTGCGTGGTCATGGTGTCTCTCCACATCAACAGAACCCCTAAGACCAGACCATGTCTCATGCTACAGTTGAGGGCTGGCCTGAAAATCCTGGAAATGCTCCTTTCTCTGCCTCCAAAGTGCTGGGATTGCAGGTATGAACAGCTTTTCCCTGCTTATTTTGTACAACTTTTTAATGGCTTGAGGATAGAGGGTGAATTCCATTTCTGTTATTCCATCTTAGGCAGAAACAAAAATTGGCTGAGTAATATCTACTTAAATATGTCTGTTCAGCTGAGGGTCCTGTTTTTAGGAGATTTCCCTGTAACCACCACCAACTCTGCCACCACCCCAGTCTGAATTCACTGATGGGAGGATCAGACCTATATTTATTTGTATCCTGGTATCTGGCATAAAGTAGGTGTTTGGTTGGAAGTGTCACCCCAGCCCCCTGGCACCCCTATATCCAAAGAGTCTGGAATATTTGGGTCCAAGCTTTACCCCTGCCCCTGGCACCCATGTCTGGGGAGTCAGAAATGTTTGGGTGCAACTTTCCATTCCAGGCCCCCTCCCCTAGGAGTTGCCACAGTCCAGACTCCACCTCTGAGAAAGCCCGCCAGAGAGGGGTCAAGACCACTGCCACTGGCTATTTAAACTGCCCCCAGAAAATGAACACGTGATCTTTGGGTTCTCTTTTTCCCTCTCTGGGGTTTCCCTAGAAGGCCACCCGGGAGTACTCTTTAAACCTGGCTTTTTCTATGATTTGGTCTGATTTGGATTATTGCGTGGGTGGAGCAACTTATCGGGCCATGAAAACCTTTCAGTAGGTGCTAACCCAGGCATGGTGGTGCACACCTGTCATTCAGAATGCCAGAGGTACACCAGGTGACAGTGGCACATGCCTTTAATTCCAGAACTTGGGGTGCAGAGGCAGGAGGATCTCTGTGAGTTCAAGGCCAGCCTGTTCTACAAAGTGAGTTCCAGGACAGGCTCCAAAGCTATAGAGAAACCCTGTTTCGGAAAAACAAAAACAAACAAACAAATAAACAAAAAGTCAGAGAGAGGGAGAGAGAGAATCAGAGTTCAAGGTCATCCTCATTTACACACTTAGTTTGAAGCCAACCCGAACTGTGAGATATCCTATCTCAAAAATAAATGAGTAAATAAATAAAGTATTGCTGGACTACATTTCAGGAGAACAAATAAAGAGAAACAAGTGGGTTACTTAGACACCACCAGCTAGAAACAAAAATAAACCAGATGTGGTGGCGCTCACCTGCAATCCCAGCATTTAGGAGGGGGAAGCAGGCCGAGCTCTGGGAGTTTGAGGCCAGCCCCATAAGAACACGACTATACCTGTGCTGTTGCACTTTACTGCTAACAGCAGCTGGGACACTGTCCGCCGTCCTCGTCCTCCCTCCCTGCAACTCATCTCACCCTGAGTGAAGCTGGCAGTGCCCAGCACTCCCAAGAATGTGACTTTAAATACCCTGACCTTGACAATCCCACAGCCTTTGACCCAAGGCCTGTGAAGCTGACAGGGGAGTCACCCGAGGTGCCAAGCTGCTTCCCTGAGGCTCTCGAAATGCTCTCTCATTAAGTGTGGTAGAGGGAAGTAAATAGACGCGGAAAAGCCTAGAAATCATTCATGCTCATGCATGTCTGCTTAACACAAACAAACACACACTCACACATACACATACTCACATACATCTAAAACTCTCTGCTTGTACAAGGGACACCAAACACTCATACACATATGCTTAACACGCACATACACACGCTCACACACATCTAGAACTCTCTGCTTGCACAAGGGACACCAAGTGACGACCCCAGACACACTTGTTCAGCTGTGGACCAGCAGCCCCACTGGAGTAAAGTGGAATGGAAGGACGGAAGACAGAGACCGGGGCAGGTGAGCCCTGGCATTGCCATCAACATACCTCCCCAGCTCCCTGGGCTCTGGGCTCCATGTTTGTTTTGTTTTGCTTTGAGATCATGATATAACTACATCATTTCTCCCTTCCTATTCCTCACTTCGAATGCTCCAGTACACCCCTCTCTTTCAAACCCATGCCTCTTTCTTCATTAACTGTTGTTACATGCATAGATGTATATGTATATACATATATATATTCCCAAATACAACCCGTTCAGTCTAAATAATGTTACTTGTGTATGTGTTCTCAGAGCTGACTAACTGAGGTGCTCTTCTCTGGGGAAGATTGTTTCTTCCACTCTCAGCATTCCTTAGCGGCCTGTGATTCTGGGTGTAGGGTTGAAGCCTGGTATGCTTCCCCCGCCCACTTCTGTCTATTGCTGTTGCCTTTGTTCAGCTCATGTTTGGGCCTTCGTGCAGGTGAGACCTGATGGGTGTGACTTCTGACACTCCTAGGAGACACAATCTCACAGCAGACTCCCTGAGCCTCTGGCTTGCACAGCCTATCCACCCCTTCTTCTGGAATGTTCCCTGAACTATAGATTCGGGAGTTGGTTTATGGATGTATCACTTGGGACTGGGCTCCACAACTCTGCATTCCGATGTTGCAGTTTTCCTGGTATCTGTCTACAGCAAAGAGCAATTTTCTTGATGAGGGGCAACCCCTGCATTTGAGGGCTAATAAATACGGTTTTGCCAAACTCCCAGAATACACCCTACACAAGCACAGATACTGCAAGGACAAAATATTAATCCTGTTACCTATGATTATGGAGTGTGTAACGGCCCTAAATGTAACATTCTCAAAGTGGGTTTCCCTAGCCTGTCTGTGGAACATTACCGCAGAGCCCGGAGCTCAGTTGTAGATGGAAGGTATCAAAGTTTTGGAGATAAAGCCCAATAAGCTGTATTTGTGTGGGGGGTGGGTACATTTTGTATGTGGGTGCACACGTGTATGGAAATCAGAGGTCAAGAGATTGTGTCTCAAGGACCATTCACTTTGGGTTTTGACATAATGTCTGTCAGCAATCTTCAGGAGTTCACTGTCTCGCCTTCCCAGCATTGGGAAGACTACCTACTTTTCTCCATGGTGCTGGGGATTGAGCATCAAGTCCTGAGGAGGCAAGCTCTCTGTTGATTGGGCTATCACCCCAGTGGCAAGAAGCTGAATTTTAACGGACTTCCTGTGAGCTGAAAGGATGAGAACCCAGTGCTTCAGTGGTTGGGCCCTGAGAAGACTGACTCTTACTGTTTGGGAAACAGAGGAATAGTTGGGAGCTGCAATGTCTTCTACCCAACGTCTCCATCTCAGCTGGGCATTTCTCCTGCAATGTAACTCCCAGTGTTGACTTCAAGACTCTGTTTCTGGATGATTCTAAGAGCTAGTATATAATCAAACATCTAGATGAAACTAGTCTTTGAGACTGGGTGGTACTGATGCTGACAGCTGTCTTCTGTGTACTCTGCTCAGGACCAGGAAAGTGCTATTTGGTCTTCTAAGCAACCAGCCTTAGCAATCTTCCCAAAGCCCCAGCTTCAAGTACAATGTAGCACAAATTCTAATTGGTCTTATAAATAAAATCCAGAGTCAGATATTAGGGGATGAAAGCCGAAGGCTCAGAGAAGCAGTGACGCCAGCCACTAGAGAGACCTTTAACCTCTATTAACACTCAGAACGAAGGGGCGATCCTGTCCTCAGACTGCAATGCTCCTCAGACTGCATCTTCAGACTGCATCCATCTCCACCAAACCTCAGACTGCATCTGAACTCCTCTCTCCTCCTGCCTTATATTCCTCTCTCTGCCCAGCCATATCCCTCCTATCTCCACCTCCATAGTACTAGGATTAAAGCCATGGGGCTCCCAAGTACTGGGATTAAAGGCATGTGATCTCCAGTGGTGGGATCACCTTTGTGTGAGCTCTGTTTCTCTTTTAAACAGATTCAATCTTGGGTGGCTCTGGGTGGTCTTGAATTCACAGAGATTCCTCTGCTTCTGTTTCCTGAGTCCTGGGATTAAAGGTGTGTGCCACCAGTGCCTGGTCTCTAGTGGCTTAGCTGTTAAAACACATACAAAATACCTCCACATTTCCCCTTTTTTTTTGTCTAAAATAAAAAAGGTTATGACTAATATAAGAGAAACTATATACAATAATACAATAACTATATACAACATATACAGGCAATAAATATATCAACAATGTCTAGTCCATTTGCATTTGACACACCCAGAGAAAATACTCCATTATCTATCCTATCTTGGTGAGTACAAAGTGTTGTACCTAATCAATTTTCTATCCTAATTTGCATTACCATTCAAAACTAACTTTTGATAGCTTTCAGCCTTAGACACTTTACACCTCTCTAATGAGTTTCTTTTCTGAGTCTGGTAAACAAGGAAAACTGTAACTATCTAGTTTTCAACTCCCTCAGAGACCCAAGAAGGAAATAACATTAACTGAGTAAGCAGGAARTATAAGCAAGTAGCTTTCATAAAATGTGAGAAATGACAGAAACAGCTCGCTGCCTGGACAGTCACCCAAGGTTCCTCTGCAACATTAGGTCAGTCTTCTTCACCTTACAGGCCTAGAATATCCAACAGACTTTTCTGTGAAGCAGGATATTCTGAAGGACTGTCCCACCTTGTCTTGACAATAGTTGGCAGTTACTTTCTTTTGTGTCCTGCTTGTCTAATTAGTACAGCATACTGTCAGCAGTTGAGGCAAAAGCACTTTTTTGCTCAGTGGCTTACTTTTGCGACAAAGAAAATAAACTCCATGTGGAGTTTCTTCGATGTCCATCATCTTTTCTGAAGTAGATTGGTGCTGCCAGAAGTAGACATGTCTCATTGTCCTAAAAAAAGAAAAGAACCTATGTTATTAAAACATATTAAATGTCATATTCTGTAGAGCTCTAAAGTGTTTGAAGATGGCCTATTTAAAATATATCTCTGTTTAATCCTATAAACATAACTAATATGACTACTACAAATTCGATTGTAATAGGTGACTGATTACTAACCTGCATTTCCTTATTATCCTAAATAATTGGTAATAACAACTTTCAAGGACTAGAAATTTCCATTACATTGTTAAATGAGCTGTATAATACCTTGAACAAAAGTGGAAATGTGTGTCAGTATGTTCTAACAAAATTAATCTCAACTTGTATCAATATACAAAATTTATATATAATATACAAAGGTCAAATCCATTATAAAACATTTAAAACTAGTAGTTGCTTTTTAAAAGTAGATTCAATAATCTACCTTTTTATCTTATCATATCTATATCTTCCCTTTTTTTCTTTTCAGGGTAGATTCAATAATCTACCCTTTCTATCCTATCATGTCTATATCCCATCCCTTTTTTTTTTTCAAAACAAGAATCCTAAATCTAATTTACTTTGTTTAGCTTTTTTTCTGAACATTACCAATAACAACTTGCAATTAATCCCTCTGAACAATGACAAATATTCATAACCCAATGAAAGACCAAAAACCACCCACCCCACCTCTTGGAAATGTGGATGTTGTGTTCTTAAATTTATTTCCTGCTGTCTAGGGGTGATGGCATCTTTAGAGGATCCTGAAAGGAAAACCTGGGCTAATTGTCAAGCCTTGGGAGAGGTAGCTGAATCATTTGTTGTCTAATCTCTGCATAATGGGAAAGTGCAGGGCTTGTCTCCAGTTCTGGCTCGAGTAGTCTATGAGGTTGGATCATCTCAGCTAGCTACCTCAAAATCATTCTGAGAAGTTTGTAGTCCAAAGCCAATCTTTAGGTGGTGTTTTTCAGCTTAGTGGTATTCGTTCTGGTGGGATCGTCATGGTCATCCTCCTTTTGATGACTTCAAAGGTCAGTGTTAGGCATGCTCATAATTCACTGCAGAGAACTCTACCAAAGTTCAGACCTAACAGGTGATCCTATCCTCAGACTGTGTCCTCAGACTGTAATCCAGACTGTATCCCTCTCCACCAAACCTCAGACTGCATCTGAGCTCCTGTCTCCTCCTACCTTATATTTGTCTCTCTGCCCAGCCATATCCCTTCTGTCTCCACCTCCCAAATACTGGTATTAAAGGTGTGAGCCACCACTGCTTGGTCTCTAGTGACTTACCTGTAAACTCTGATCTTCAGGCAAGCTTTATATGTTAAAACACATACAAAATATCACTACACATAGTCCTGAGTTAGACCTTAGAACAAATTGAAAGAACATGGAGGGAGGTGCTTAAATCTGGTCCTTGCTCACAGGCTGTATCCACTCACATATGTGACAGGAATGGTGGTCTTCTTGGTCTCGAGCTGTATCAGGAAAGAGATGGGGAGCAGCTCCATCAACACCCCAGTCTGCCTCACGCAGTGTGTTCTCCTCTCTCTGCTTCCATAGTCCTGATAATGTGCCACATACCTCGAGTGTCTGCTCATTTACTAACAAGTTTATTTTGGATCCAAGTTTCTGTGCTTTTCCAAGCCTGCCAGGTTTTAGGATCTCAGCAATTTTATTTTGTTTTTGCTTTGTTTGCGTTTCTGAAACAGGGTCTTTCTTCATAGCCCTGGCTGTCCTGGAACTCACTCTGTAGTCCAGGCTGGCCTCAAAATCACAGAGATTCACCTACCTCTGCCTCCTGAGTGCTGGGATTAAAGGCGTGTGCCATCACATCCACCTCAGTTTTTTTTTTTTTAAGCAAGGCATCCTCTTGTCAATGCTGTATTTCCTCTCTTCTGTTTTTGAGCCAAATGATTTGATAATACCTGTTTATAGCAGTCTATCAACAGTAACAAGAAACAGCCAATTCAGTCCAAGGGTCTTAGTGTTGCTATTGCTACAGGCAGCAAGCACAGGAACTACAGCCCAAGAAGTAAGAGGAGCCTGGGAGCCTGAGTGACCAGTTATGCTAGACTACAGTCTCCCAGCTCCAGATGCAAGGTCTCACAGTTCTGACTCTTCTAACTGAGCCAGTTCCACTTTTAGGGCCGGAGCTCTGCTCATGAACTAGTTTCTGTAACAGTTGGGAATATTTAGGCTAGAATGAACCAAACTCTGATGTAGGAGGTTCATCTGTCTATGTGTTACTTTCATTGGTTAATAAAGAAACTGTCTTGGCCCTTTGATAGGCTA
>LOEQ01000115.1:426663-443218 GCA_001685075.1 Bramus lutescens | reverse complement strand
CTCCATAAGTTATAAAGCTGATTGGCCCATTAGCTCAGTCTTCTTATTAGCTCTGGTAGCTTATATTAGCCATTATTCTGATCTATGTTAGCCATGAGGCTCAGTACCTTTTTCAGCCAGACAGGTCGCACGTTGCCTCTTCGGTGGTCTGGGCTGGACTGCAAGGAATGGGCTTCCTCCTTTCCAGCATTCTCCTGTTCTCATCTCACTGCCTCTACTTCCTGTCTGACCAACCTATACTTCCTGCCTGGCCAATCAGCGTTTTATTAAAATACATGATTGACAGAATACAGACAATTCTCCTGCAACAAAGGCATGCGCCACCGCCTGGCTTACTTCATCTTTCTTATCCCTGTTCCCTACTCAGTCTTCCTGCTTCCTGGTTCTCTCCCCATGCAGAAGATAAGCAGATTCCTGTCTCAGACTTGACTGCCAGGAACTAGAAACAAGATCAAAATATATTGCATGGGGGGAGTTAAATTTAAAATTAAAACAAAACGGCTAACTGTGTTTCTCATCTCTTACTCTTTTGTACTAGGGGTAGGAAGGAAGGGGGCATTTAGGAAGCTTGCCCCTATACCCCATTGCCCAGAATGAGCTGGTATAGCCAGGTCTAATTTGATTACAGTCGTGAGGGGAAAAGGATCATGAGTGTTTGGAGAGTCAGATTTCACCGGGAGCAGGGTTGCCATCCACTAAAGAGAACATACCAGGTGCCGACTCAGTCCTCAAGACATCATAATCACCAGGACTAGTGAGTGTGGATGCTACTCACAAGAATGGAGCAGGTTTGGATTGAAGAGATGACTCTGAATTTAAGAGCACTGGCTGCTCTTGCCAAGGACCTGGGAGTGGTTCCCAGCACCCGCATGGTAGCGCACACCCATCTGTAACTCCAGTTCCAGAGGATTTGACGCCCTCTCCTGGCCTCAGCAGGCACTGCACCCACATGTATGTAACCACATACAAGCACATCTACACATAATTAAAAGTCATGTTTTAAGCATATTTCAACCCCCATGTAGTAACCAAACAAACTGGGCGCATACAATTTGTACCTCCACTCTACCAGACACCACGAGAGGAGCTGGAGCCTGGGCACAGAATGAAGGAACACAAGATAGCCATCCTAACCCAAAGGAGGTGCCATCGAGGCACAGTGCATGTGAAAGCAGAGGCTAACTCCAAGAAGACTTAGTTAAGATAGATTAGATTATGCTAGAGTAACAACTGCCCAGATTGATTTACCCCCAAGCAACCCAGCCTGCACAGATGCCCAGGAGGTCCTACTGGCACCACGCTCACTCCAGAACCCAGCCTTAAGGAACATCCTTATCTGCACATTGCCTAGCGCTGAGTCAAAGGGAAAGAGAAATCGGAAGCGGTTTTGAATTAGCAATTGAATTCCAGTCCCCGAAGTGAAATGTCTGTCTTCCACTTACAAACCCACTGGTAGAACTGGCCAGATGGTTCCATCCAACAACAGAGGGCAGAAAGACAGATCCTGCCACATCCGTCAGAAAGAAAGGAAGCAGGGATATTTAGCTAGTGGCACAAAATCTTTGAGACCGTCATCGAGAAGTGACCTTTGACAAATATTTTAGTCTTCAATGGATGAGGCTCAGAGGCAGAAGGAGAGCCTACCGGACAGAATCATAGGTGGGAAGAGTCACCAAAGCTTCACAATACCTGGCAAACCTGACCAAAATTTCTTCACGAGGAGTTGGGGGCTGGTCTGGAGTTTGTAGTCGGACAGGAAAGCTGAGCTTATACTGGGAAGGACTTTGAATGACAGAGGAAACATTTTATACTCTAAATAGACTCTTGGCAACAGGAGTCCACCAGAGGAGCTTTAAGCAGTAAAATAATACAATCTGACTTGTGTTTTAGGGAGGTTGTGTTGGCAGCACAATGGGAAGGGTGGAAGGAGAGAGCCTGCGGACTGGGAGACGGCAGCTAGGCCAGGCAAGCAGTGAGGAAGAGGAAGCAGCAAACTCTCCTCGGAGAAGACAAACAGGAGGCCCTTTCCCACCTGAAGAGGACTGCTCCTCCGCACGCCTTCCTCTTCCGTGGAAATATGCAAACATGACTAAGGGTAGAGAGATAGTTAAGCGAACCCCAATATTGCAGCAGCCAGCCTTTAGCCACGTGTGGCTAATATTGCCTCATCTATAATCCGCTGACACTGCCGCCCCACTAAATCCTTGCAAAGCAGGGTTGTACCCCCAAACTGTAGTTTCTTCATTGTGTGTCCTAAAAGATAAAGTGTGTACTATTATCTCACATAAAAACTGACACCAAGTCAGGCACACGCCTTTGATCCCAGCACTCAGGAGACAGATGCAGACAAATCTCTGGGCGTTCAAGGCCAGCCCAAGTTATCAAAAGCATTCTATTAATATAAAATTCTCTGCAGTCTTTTTAATGGTCACAGCTGGTTTGTTGAACTAGCATGCACATCAAGTCTTTACTTTTCATACCAATCCCCAGGATTGGAGGTCGTTTGCCCTACAGGATTCCCCAAATCCGAAATCTTACTTATTGACTCCCCTGGTATCAGCATGTTTTTCCTGTATTTTCTGTAAACTGGTGACAGGAACAAAAACTTTCCTCTTTAAAAAAAAAATACACTCATTTTGTGTGTGTGGAAGCCAGACAACTACCTTGCCTGTTGATCCTCAGCATCTCTCACTGGCCCGGAATTTACCAAGCAGGCTGGGTTCACTGAGTGAGTCCCAGGGACTTCTTGTGTCTGCCTTCTCAGCTCTAGAATCAAAAGTGCATACATGTTACTGCCAGAGGTGTGCGCACACACACACACACACACTCACAATTGCCACTGCCAGAGGTGTGCACACATACACACACCTGCCACTGCCAGAAGTGTGCACATACATACTCACACATGCCACTGCCAGATGTGTGCACACACACATGCATGCCACTTTCAGAGGTGTGCACACATACATGCCACTGTCAGAAGTTGCACACACACATTCATACATGCTACTGGCAGAGGTGTGCACATACACATGCATGCCACTGTCAGAGTTGTGCACACAAACACTTCCACATGCTACTGTCAGAGGTGTGCACACACGCACGTGCATGCACATACCACTTTCAGAGGTATACACACATACATGCCACTGTCAGAGGTATGCATGCACACACACATACACACACATGCCACTGTCAGAAGTGCATGCATGTGCATGCTCACACACATACACATACACACACACACACACACAAGTGAAGACTGAACTCAGGTTCTCAAGTTTTCCAGACAAGCACTAACCAACTGAACTATCTCCCTAGCCCCTCAGAGACAATTATTTATAAATGTTAACTTTCAAAAAATTCATTTTTTATGTATGAGTGTTTTGTCTGTGTGTGTATCTGTGCACCACACATCCTGTGCATGCCTGGTGCCTCCAGAGGCTAGAAGAGAGCATAGGACCTCTTGAACTGGAATTACAAAATCACCATGTGAATGCTTGGAATCGAACCCAGATCCTTTGGAAGGGCAGCCAATGCTCTTAACCTCTGAGCCACCTCTCCATGGCTTCATTAAGACAGTGTCTCTCCACTGAACCTAGAACTTGCTGACTTGGCTGGATTGGCTAACCAGAGTTTCGGGGATCCCCAGTCTCTTCCTCTGAGCAGTGGGATTGCAGGCACACAGCAGGGTCCCCCAGCTTTTCACATAGGTGCTGGAGACCTAAACTCACCTCCACCCTTGTAGCCCCTTAGTGGGTGTTTATAAACGTCAAGAAGATCCTCTGTAGGATCCTTCAAGCGGGGTCTTTATTGCAACTGAAGAAACTGAGGTTTGGTGATGTGACAGAACCTTCCCAATCTCACAAAACCAGGACATAACAGAGCCTGAGTCCCTCCCTGGCCCAGAATAAGTGCCACAGGAAGGGAGCCCTAGCTCTCCTAAGTTCCAAGCTAACTTCAATTTTCTTTCTTTTATTTCTTTATTTCTTTATCTATCTATCTATCTATTTATTTATTTTTGAGACAAGGTGTTTCTTTGTGTAGCTTTGGAGTTTGGAGACTGTCCTAGAATTCCATAACTCGCTCTGTAGACCAGGCTGGCCTCGAACTTCAATTCTCAACAGACATTGTAATTTCATACATGCCAGGTGCCTCACACATCACAGCGACCTAAACAACGTGTTTGCCTATTGCTCTCATTTTCAGGAGAGAACGCCAAGGTCCCGGGCCCTGCAGCTGGTGACCTCACCCCCAGGTGACTCTGACAGTGCAGCCCATGCTTTGCCCCACTGCCCTGCACAACCTTTTCTCGTGAAGGGCACCGACCCGCCAGCACCCATAGATGGAGCGGCATAAGGAGATGGGAACCAGCAAGCCAGCTTCCCTCACTGGAGTACAGGAGAGAACTCTCAACAGGCCCAGGGTGTCCTACCCCTTTCTGCCATGCGGTCCAACCAAACTCAACTCCTATCACACACACACGCAGAGGCCGTGAGGGGTAGCATATTCTCTCAAGAAGCTCCTTTTCCTGCAACACTGTAGCAAGCATCCAGGCGTCCACTCAAAGGGGAGACAGAGGCAACACTCCCCATGAGCAGCGGTTCCTCCCTAGAGCCGTGGGGACAATTGAAGAGAAAAACGGGGACATTTCCCCCCACTGGGATATCTTGTGTGTTCTGCACTGGCCGCGGCGTTCCCTTCATCTAAAGGCTCTAAAATTTCAAATAAAACAGGTACAATGAAAGCAGCAGCAAAGCAGGATAAATAGCTGCAGTGATCCGCCGCGGCCCTGCGAGCTCTATTCATAGCTTTAGAACTCCGAAGGCTTCTAGTAGCAGCTGCAGGCACAAAGCTTCACACTTTAATTCTAAGGCTTCCAGAAATAGGTCTGTCAGGCCCAAAATATCTCCGCATTCCATTACTCTTAACTGTGCCTTACCAACATGCCTTCGTTACCAGCTGGGGGTGGGGGATCCTCTAGACCCCACCCCAGGGAGCAGGCAGGAGCTGTGGCTTGGGAAGGAGGACAGGGGGTTGAGATAGGAGGCCTGGGTGGCAGACTGCTCACAGTGAGGCCATGAAAGCTGGAGGGTGTTGTCATTCGCAGCCTCGGAAAAGGCTGATGTCACCGAGAGTCGTGCTGAAGGCAAGAGGCATGGGAGGAAGAGACAGCACTGCAGGGGTGGGCCACGAGGGCAGTTGCCACATGAAGAATGAGGCCTAAGGACTCGCGGGGGAAAGGGTGCCAAGGCCTAGTGCCTAGCAGGGAGTAGGATTCAATCAAAGGCAAACGAGGCCACAGAACCCCAGGAAATCACAGGGACAAAGCTGGAGGAGGTGACCGCTCTTGGTTTGGAAGTTTGGAACCTGAAGCGATCTGCACCTGCGTGTTTATAACAGAACAACGGACACTGGGTCAGGCCCAGATAATTCAATAGGTGCTGTGTTCTTCTCCTTACCCTCGGGTACAAAGGGAAGGAGCTGGCTCATCCCAGGCCTGCGCCTGCTGCCTGGCTCTATGAAAGGGCGTGACAGATGGGCCGATGCTGGCCACCACCCAGTCACGCTTCGCAAGCTGATTGGTTTTCAAAGGAGGACAGGGTTTGTGAATGGGGCCAGCTTGTTGCTTGCCGCCTTCAAATGGATGCTGCTGGTCGTGTAGCCAGCCAGGCTCCCTTGTGAATGGATAGCAACCGTGGGTGGCGAGGAAACCAGAGGTGATTCTCCCCTCTCCTCCCCTCCCCATCAGGCTGAAGCTAAGGTGAGGCTGGGGCTGGAGTCCTGGTGGCCCTTCCTCCTCCTGGCTGGTGGCTGACCCTTCTCTTGGCTGGTGGCCATCATCAGTCTTCCCTTGCTCTGCCTTGGCTCAGCATCTGCTAGGATTAAGTTCTGATGAGCGTAAATTTTAAAACGTAAAACAAGATGGAAGTTACTTCTTCTGTCATAAGGTTACCCGTCCACAGCTAGTCCACCAGCTGCTCACTCTTACCACTGTGAGCACCTAGGCTGCTTGCCGCTCTGCCATTCCTAGTTGTCAGAGTTATCCTCTTGATCCAACAAGGCTGCTCAAGCTCTGACATCATATCCACACTCCAGGCATCCACACGAGAAGGACATGGGACAAAAGCGTCCAGGCTACACACCAGCCATTGAGATTTCCCCAAAGCTTCCATGTAAGGCAAGGCTAAAAGAAGGTAGCCTGATTCCAGCACCACACCCCGCTGAAGGAAGGTATGGAAATGCAATGTTGGTTCCCTATGGGGGACGATGATTTTCCATGGTTTTCTTCCATTCTTCCACCTCTTCCAAGTGGCTTTTGCTCCAGATGATCATTTCCAGGACACAACAAGCATAGCAAGGGGTGAGCACACTGCCCAGCTATGAAACAAGCACCTGTCCATCATGAATGTTTTGGGTTCCCCTTATGAGGGTTCCCATGCTGAAATAAAATCCTTCCTATGCCCAAGCATCACTTGGTCCTTCAGCAAAGCCCTGGGGACCCTGGGGACCTGGACCTCCGACACCATTGCTCCTGCTTCTGCCACTGCCATGAGCCGTAAACAATCTTCATCCCTCGCTCAGCAGCCGTGGCTTTTACCAGCAGCCGTGATGTGGGTGGGCTGGTNTGGGTGGGCTGGTTGTTAGCCTGTATGTAGGGTACAGTCTCAGGCCCTTTGCAGCCCCGGATGATATTGAGCAAAGAGCTGGACTTTCTGTGGGGGGAGTTAGTAGACTTCCGTTCTTGGTCTCCTCCCGACTCCCAAGCCACCCACACAAGTGTTTGCCAGTACTTAGACCCCTCCCGTATCAAACAGAGGACAGCCCCTCCGCGTGAGATTTCAGCCACTTCCAGAGTTCTAGCAGGTCTAAAGATGGCATCCTGGGCCTGCTCACCTCTGCGACCCCAGAGTTCCCACGGAAATCCCATGATCTTCGCTGTTTACACCCAGGTGAGAGAAGGGTTCTGAATTCTGCTCTGGCTTCTGCATCTGAGCTGATCTAATGCCTTCTCCTGATTCCCCCAAACTGTGCCTCCTTCATCTTCAACCCCAGTGCCTCTCAGAGGCCCTTCCCTCCATGCACCATCTCGCCCCCACCAGGATCTCAGGAACTACACGCTGACAGTTCCCAGGCTGCATCTCCTTCACCACCCTGGAACCAACCCCCATGAGAAGTGAAGGCAGAGTCTAGCTGGCCCAGTCACTCCACAGCTCACTTCCACACTCACTCAAGACTCTTTCCTGGGTGGTGGAGAAAGACAATCCATTCCGCTTCTCCTTTGGTCTCTTTTCTCCTCCAGGCAAGCAGAATTTTGGAAGCACGAAACTCCTTTCATCACCCCCACCCCAAACCCTTCTCTAAGCACAACCCCCTACAGTCCCTGAGGTCTGTCCCCCATGCCCAGCCGGACTACTCTGGCCAGGTCACACTCTCACTTAGATTTTTTTTATGCAGATGCTCATTAGCTGTCCCCAGTCCCCAGTCACAATCCTCAGGGCTTCCCAAAGGACCAAGCTAAGAATTTCATGGCTTCTGGCTGCTGTTGACCATTGTTTTCTTGAAGGTATGACTGCCAATCTTCTCCCCATGGTCCTGCTTCCCCCATGCTGTTCTCAAAGACCCTTGCACCTTGTACCTGCTGCTGATGCTGCCAGGAGTGCCTTTCTCTCCTCTCTCCAACATCCACCCTTCAAGTCCTAATGCCACCATGACTTCATCTGAGAAGCTGTCCCTGTGGTCCCTCACTGTCCCAGCATCAGGCTTTGTCTGTGAGCTGCCTGCCACACACATGCTTTTACTATATACACATGTTCACTCCAATAGGGCCCATCCCACAAGGCACACAATTATTCATTCTCGTCGCTTGTCACTCTATGACAGGAGCTCCTGGGGAGCAGGGACCCTAACTGCGCCTCATTGTGACTAACTGAACTGTCTTTCATTCATCTGTAATCTGAAGGCTAACTCACTTGGGAGGGCCTGGGGTCAGAAGATGCTCGCAGGACTGAGAAAAGGAGGGGTGGGGCTAAGAAGGGGTGGATGGGGGCTTGCCCCTCATGAAGACCAATGACTGGGAGTGCGGATGAGCCAGGTCCAGCGGCAATGCTGGTGAGATCGAACAGCGGCCCCATCCTCCCAGGTGTGTATATATTTGGAGGGAGGGGACAGGGAGGCCTTGGGAATCTGGATCTGTACCAGGTGCTCTCAGAGCCAGTCACCCTTAATAGCACCGGTAGGAAATCCTGGGCTCAAGGTGTTTCCTAGGCCTCGGGACAGGGAGCTCCATCTGTGCCAAGGGCTCTGCTTCCTGCCGCATCCCTGGGGACAAGGCCCCACACAAGGAGAGTGGATTACGTTACACAGTGAAAGGCTTACCTCCCTGAAGCAATGGTATCTCTGAAGGGATCCTGACATACACAGGCACGGAAGGGCAAACGTAAAATCCAAATAAAATCTGCAGTCTGGCTAGGAGTGTGGGAGCTATGTCAAGTTTCTCCATTTTGACAAATGTACCAGGGCTGGGTAGCGATGTTAACTTGGAGGAAACTGGCTTACAAGTTTGCATAAATTCCATATACTACCTTTGCTACAAAATCTAAAATTTGTTCATTAAAAGGAGAGGTCTGGATATAGTTTTGTTGGCAGAGTTCTTGTTAGCACATACAGAGCCCCGCATTTGGTTCTTAGCACCAGAGAAGTCCAGCGCGGCAATGCAGGCCTGTAATCCTAGCACACAGACTGGAGGTGGTGGAGGTGGACAGTTGGTCTCACCTGCAGAGCAAGTTTGAGACCAAAGCATCTCAAAATAAAAAAAAAACAACAACATAATTAATCAATCATCTTATATAAAAAGAAAAAAGACTTCAGGGACTGGAGAGGGTTAAGAGCACTGGCTGTTCTTTCAGAGGACTCAGGTTTGGTTCCCAGCACCCACAAGGAGGCTCACAGCTGTGGATCAGCACTAGTTCTGGGGCATCTGATGCCCTCTTCAGGTCTCTTAGGCACTGCATCACGTGGTGCATAGAGATGCACGCAAGCAAAACACTCAGACACGTAAAAATAAAAAAGTATCTAAAAGAGTCCTGACAAACCCATCAGTGGTGGCGCGCATCTTTAATCCCAGCACTTGGGAGGCAGAGGCAGGGGGATCTCTGTGAGACCAGCCTGGTCTACAGAGCGAGTTCCAGGGCAGCCAGAGCTGTTACACAGAGAAACCCTGTCTTGAAAAAACAAAACAAAACAACAAAACCAAACAAATAAGCAAATAAAAGGTCACTGGGCAGTGGTGGCTCACATTTTTAACCCCCAGCACTCAAGACACAGAGGCAGGCCAATCTTTGAGTTCAAGGCCGGCCAGGTCTCTAGAGTGAGTTCCAGGACAGCCAGTGCTTCACAGAGAAACCCTGTCTCAAAACACCAAAATAAAAAAACAAATACATAAATGAAAGGTCAAGAACAAAAAGATTATAGACCTAATTTTTCTTTTTAAAATATTTATTTTTATTTTATATGCCTGCATGTTTGCTTTCATGTATATGTGTATACCACATGCATGCCGGTGCTGAAGGAGGCCAGGAGAGGGTGTCAGATCCACTGGGGCCAGAGTTATCAATGATTGTGAACCATCACACAGGTGCTGAGAACCAAATCCAGGTCCTCTGTAAGAACAGCAAGCTCTCTTATCCTCAGAGCCATCTCTCCAGCCCCATGGATTGAATTCTTAGGAATCTGAAGATCTCTTCATAATCAATCATTCATTCTCTCAATAACTATTAGCTGAACCCCCACCAGGTACCAAGCATTGTTGTTTTAGGAGCCTTGAATACAGTGGTGACCCAGCCAAATGGTACCGACTGTTAGCCGTTTATCTAACCCTTCTCCACCCTGTAGATTCCACAGCCCGGCTCCTGGAGCTGAAAGAAGGGCGGGAGGCTTGATGCGGCTCCAGAGCTTGCATGGAGTGCACCTCTGAGTTTCCAGGGGTCTGTGCGTCAGAGGGGGGCTCGTTTATAACGAAAGCCAAGCAACTAGAAACCGACATTCTTCCAGAGATAGGCTGACGTTCTGTGAACGTGAGTGCGCTCAAAGGACAACAGGACTGGAGCTAACTTTTAGATTCAGACTGGACTGGCAGCCCCTTCTGGCGTCCCTACAAACCTTCCTCTGTTGACTGTCAAAGAGGACTGAAGGCAAAAACTGAGACAAATAAACAATCTGAGCTCACCCAGCACCCCAGTATGGGCTGACTTTAGCCTGATCGCCAACTTAGAACAACTGTACGGTCAAGGTCAGGGTCAGACCCACACACCAACTGGTCTGGGCAGCCACCCTGCCAAAGCCACAGGAAGGAGAGGATGTCGTCATCCGCCCCCCCCAACACACAGATACTGTGTGTCACAGCAGGCAGGTTTTGGCTGGGGAGAATTGGCAACTGATACCAAGACGCCCAAAACCAAGCATCCTGAGAAAGGCCCAGCACAAGGCTCCCCCTGGCCTCCGCTTAGCGTCTTGGGAGGGAAAGTTGCTCAACCGTGAGGAATGCAGAGTCAAAGCTGAGACCAGAGGAAGCTGGGGAGGTGACAACTGGGCCTCGGAGGGGACTGCTCTGAGGAGCAGCGGGCTGCAGACCTCGTCAGCTAATGGCAGCTCTTTGGGGGGAGGGGGGACAGGAGGCACAAGCAGCAGAAGATGTTCGCACAGCTTGTTGCTGCCACTAGAGCAGGACTTGGCTCCTGCCTCGAGACCGGGACCCCACGCAGGACTCCCTCCCACTGACAAACAAGTCCAATGCAGCAGAGATTGATCTTAGCCATTTCTCTCTCGCACCTGGAGTGCTCTGAACACAGTAGGTGCACAATAAACCTTTCAGCGTGACTTAATGGTTCTCGGCCTCGGTTTCTTCCTGTGTACGGAAAGGGCTTGATCTCCGGGCTCCTAGCAACTCAGAAATTATGGGATGTGCGATTAAATTCATGTGTAAGGCTGTGGTTTTGCTTTTAGTTTTTCAGGGACATTTTTAGTGCTACCCTTTATGATGTGCCTGGAGTGAATTTTACACCAGATGGCTTTTTTTTTAAATAAGAAAGAAGACAAAGGGAGGAGAAGACTATTTTCCAACTGGCAGCGCTGACAGCATTTTGGAAGAAAATCCAGAGATGCAAAGAGGAGCCGTTCTAGCCTGGTTCTTCCTTTTCCTGCACGCTGCTTCCTTGGCCTTCACCAGAAAAAGGATGGCTCATGCTGGCGCTTTTTATGGAAGAGGCCCAAGGGAACACCACCCCAGCCATGTCCTCTGTCAGAGAGTGGCCTCTGAGCGCAGGGTCACAGACTGCCGCTACAGGCAGGATTCTGGCTAAAGGCTGACTCTGCCGTTCATTGCAACAACCGACACCTGGCAAATTAAAGGCTGGAGCTCTCCTTCTGGGGAACATTCAAGAAAACCAGCCAAGGCAGCGTATCTCTCCAGGAATTCCTCCCTCTCGTGGCAGGGAGCAGGGGTTGGTCCTTGCTCAATAGGGCCCCAAGCTCAGTTATTCGTGTGTTGAAGCCTGGAGAAGGGAAATTCCTGGAATAAGCAATTTGGCAGTGTGCATGATGGGTAGACAGAGGGTGACAGCCGTCATTCTGCTCTGGTTCCATCAGATCCTGGCTCCACCACTTGCTAGTTTGCTTGAGGAAGGTAAGAGATTTTTGGCCTCTATGTGCCTGTCTTAGCTGGGGCTCCTATCGCTGTGAGGAAACGTCACGGCCAAAGCAGGCTGGGAAGGAAAGGGTTGGTTTTGCTACCACTTCCACATCTCTTCGCTGAAAGACATCAGGGCAGGAACCTGGAAGCAAGAGCTGATGCAGAGGCTGTGGATCTGCATGCTGACTTGTTTGCGGCTTCAGAGGGTTAGTCCATGGCTATCACGGCGAGGAGCATGGTGACAGGCAGGCAATAGCGCTGGAACAGCAGCTCAGAGCTCACATCCTGGCAGCAGAGAGACTGTGACTGGGCCTGGCAGGGGCTTTTGAAACCTCAAAGCCTAACCCCCAGTGAAGGAAGTACCCTCCTCCAGCAAGGCCACATTCTTCCTAAACATACAATCCACCAACTGGGCACCAAACATTCAAATATATGAACCTACAGGGTCCATCCTCATCCAAGCCACCCCAGTTCCTTAGCTGCCTCCGCTATAAACAGAAACAACTAAAAGATCCCACCACAGAAAACTGGTGTGTGAATTGAATGAGGGAGAACAAGTGTTGGCTGTCCACACCTGCAATGGGCCTAGCGTGAGAGAAGCCTTCTTCCTGTGTGGTCAGCTACAAGAACATCCAAAGTCTGGACCTTGCACTGGGAAGATCCTCAAACTGTTGATTCTGGTGAAGCCCCCTGGGACACTGTCACCTGTGAGAAAGAGTCCAGCCTAGTTGACTGGTCCCTCCATGTCCCTAGGAGACTGGCGGGAAGACACAGGATGAGCAGAAATTACATGCCAGATTGCCATGCCACCAAAGGGATCTGGCAGAAGAAAGGAGTTGTGGGTGAGGAAGGAAGGGCTGTTGGAAGCTGGCTAGAAGGTTGTACCAATGCAGTAGACGGTAGACAAACACCATACGCAATGTGTGACTGCTACCCACACTCTACAGCTCTGCATAGGGTTTGTATGCCCTCGACATGTGTAGCTAGGATAACCTTGAGCTGCTGACTCTCCTGCCTCCACCTCTTCAATGTTAGGATTATAAGTGTACACCACCACACAGGAGTGACAAACAGTTTTCGGTTCGAGATGTGGTGTCATAGGATCTTGACTAGAAGGTTCATTTGTGTGTGTGTGTGTGTGTGTGTGTGTGTTAGCATGTGGAAGCCAGAGGTCAACACTTGCAGAGGTCAGTCCTCTATTTCTACCATGTGGGTCATGGGGCTGGAACTCAGGTCATCTGGCTTTGCAGAAGTCACCTTCAGCCACGGAGCCATCTCATAGACCCTAGAAAACTCCTTGAAGCTGACTATTGGCTTTCTGTTGTGGTGCCTGCACCACACAAACACCAGCAGAAACAGCTCAGGAAGAAATGTTTCAGAAACGCTATGTGGCTAGGTAGATGTGAAGGTGGGGAGGACAGGCGGCAGCTGCGTGCTTGTGTCCCAGAGACATAGGTCATTGGCGAACCCCAAGTATTGCCCCTTCAACACACAGGCTCCTCCCCCTCAGATTCCATTCAAACTTTTCCAGCCTCTAGAAAGTTACTGACACCTAGCTTGACCTATTCAGGGAGGTGATGTTTATGTAAGGCCTGGGAGCTGGAGTCTCCAGTTGCTATCACTCTTGGCCTGCAGGAGCCTCCATGGCAGACTCTGCCCTTGCCTCTCTTCCTTTCCTTGAATGACTGACAACTGGATTCCAACTACCCTAGGCAGGCCAGAGCCAGCTGACTTTGTGTGGTTCCTCATGGGCTAGCTACTTCCATCTTCTGGGTCTCCTTACAGGGCTGTCCTGGAAACCATCCACCTAAGTTAACCCTCCAGGGCTGGGGATAATAATTCCGTTGCTAGAGTGTTTGCTTAGCCTTCATGAAGTGTAGGAGGAGGGCCGGCTTGTTCGGCCCGGCCACCTGGCTAGCTTAGCCCTGAAATAATCACACAGAAACCATATTCATTAAAACACTGCTTGGTCTATTAGCTGTAGCTTCTTATTGTATAACTCTTATATTAATTTAACCCATTTCTAGTAATCTGTGTATCACCACGTGGTAAAATTCCTAGTGGCTGTCTCTGGCGGCTCCATGTCATTCCTCTCTGACCCTGCCTCCTTTCTCCCAGCATGCCATTTAGTTTTCCCTGCCTACCTAAGTTCTGNTGGCTAGCTTAGCCCTGAAATAATCACACAGAAACCATATTCATTAAAACACTGCTTGGTCTATTAGCTGTAGCTTCTTATTGTATAACTCTTATATTAATTTAACCCATTTCTAGTAATCTGTGTATCACCACGTGGTAAAATTCCTAGTGGCTGTCTCTGGCGGCTCCATGTCATTCCTCTCTGACCCTGCCTCCTTTCTCCCAGCATGCCATTTAGTTTTCCCTGCCTACCTAAGTTCTGCCCTATCAACTAGGCCAAGGCAGTTTCTTTATTCATTAACCAATGAAAGCAACACACAGACAGAAGGACCTCCCACACCAATAAAGCCCTGGGTTTGATCTCAAACACTGAATAAAACTAGATGTGGTGGCGTGTACCCATAATCCCAGCACTCAGCGAGCATAGGCAAAAAGAGCTAAGTCACCATAAAATACACAACAGGTTTGGTTAGCCAAGGCTATACGAGACCCTGTTTCAAAAACAAGCTAGCAAATCAATTATACTTTAACATGTGGGAATCTGAATCAGGATGATCATGTGTTCAAGACCAGCCTGGGCTACATAGCAAAACTCTATCTGAAATACAACAGAATGAGAAGGAAGGAAAGAAAGGAGAAGGAAGAAATAAATACAAGCCACCTCCTAAAGTCGCCTTCCATTTTCTTACCGTTTATTTCATGGTGTGCTCACCATTGCACCCAGACTGAGTGTCCCTCCTCGGTCTGTTCATCACTGTATCCTAGCCTGCCCTAGCAGGGTTTGCTTATTGAGTGACACTGCCTTCCCCCTGGGTTAGTCAGTCCCTTTCTCTCTGACATGTTCAGACCATTCTCTTCTGGGTGGGGTGAGGCTCAAACATAGGGACTTACTGAAGATCTGTGTAGAGAGTAGTTAGAGTGTCAGGAAATCCAGTCAGAGCCAGTATAATCAGGGGACCTCCTGTGTCCCTGTTCCCTGTCAATATTCATATGGGAGATAGGATGATCTGTTGGATAGGGCTCTACCATCCATCCCTGAGCAGGTGAATGGCTTATAACTTGTAAGTAGGGGAAGAATACTGACAGGTCTTCTGGGAAAAGCAAACTGTGCCAGAGAAAAATGGCTACCGATGTGCTAATGGGGCTTCCCAGGGAGAGTCCCCAAGCACTGGGCTGCTGGGCTGTGAACCTGCATGGGTAGCTTCCACCTGGCTCAAGGTCTCCTCTTGGAGGTTAATGGGCAGCAAAGAGGTAACAGACCATTGAGGAAAGTCACTTATGTGATAGAAATCAGAGAAACAGGAAACATGAAATCAAGGGAAAGAAGGACAGTTACCAAAGGGGGGAAATTTCAAAGTCATAGCCAGAAAGAGAGAGAGAGAGAGAGAGAGAGAGAGAGAGAGAGAGAGGAATGCATCCAAAGAACATGAAACTGTTTTTTAAAAAAGAAGAAAGAAAAATCTAGCCAGTATGAAAACACTCAATAAGATTTAAAAGAAAAGAAAAAAGGTTCTAACAATATACTGAGTCAACAGATTGGGACAGTACATAGAAAATGTGTCCCAGGGAAAAGGACAAAGACACAGTTAATGAAAAAGAAAATTAGAGGATCGATTTAAGAAAGCAGGGTCCAAATAATAGAAGTTACAGAAAGAATGGGCAAAGCAGGGTACGGGGTACCTGTTCTCCAGCACTGAGGAGGTGGAGGCAGGATCTGGAGGCAGTGTCGTCTGTGATGCATGGAGAGCTCAGGTCTCTCTCTCTCTCTCTTTTTCTTTTTTTGGACAGGGTCTCTATACATAGCTCTGGCTGTCCTAGAACTTGAAGAACTCTGCCTGCCTCTGCCTCCTGAGTGCTGGGATTAAAGGTGTGTGTCACCATGTCCAATTTGAGACCCTGTTTCAAAAAAGAATAGAGTGCCAATAAGACAGCTCCGAGAGAACGGATATATGTTGTCAAGCCCAGAGACAATAAAAAAATGTAATTTAAAAGTAAAGGTATGAACGGAGAAAAACAGTAATGGAAGACATTTAAATAAATAAGAAGTTCTTGGGATTGAGGAGCACAAACTGTAGCATAGAGGGTCTTCCCAGCGTGGGCCAGGAGGGAGTTTCTGTTCGGTAGGTGTGGGCTTTGGGCCAGAGTTGTTTTAATAAGCTGCATTGGGGGAGGGGGTTGGAGAAGAAATACCATAGCTCACATGTGAGAATCAGCGAATCTCCTGCGGCTATGTGGGTCCTGGGGATCAACACAGGTCATTAGACTTGGTAGTGAGCACTTTTACCTGCTGAGCTGTCTCCAGGCCTAGAATCTGTATTTCTGGCATGTTCCCATAGGCCATCTTGATGCTGTGGGCCTGAAGAGCATGGTTTGAGCATGGTTTTATTTTTATTTATTTATATTTATTTAATCAATTAATTTTAAAAGAACGCTGTTAAAGTTTTATTAAAGGAAAACTTCCCTGGTTTACTTTTCACCTGTCTGTTCTGGCATGCTTCTAATAATGTCAGAATCACCTGGGTCAATGATGGCCAGTGTACATACTCTGTAGTATTTTCCACACGCTGTGCCCAACACAATGTTATTGCCATGTAGTGATGGACACCAGTTTCAGCCAATTTAGCATTGTATTCTATTTCAGATTTCCTCAAAGCGGGGCAGTTGTTGGCGAGGATAACCAATTTCACTTTGCCCTGTCTGATCATCTTCAGAGTCTGTTTGTATCCCAGC
>LOEQ01000115.1:271613-281954 GCA_001685075.1 Bramus lutescens | reverse complement strand
ATCTGGTGCCCTCTTCTGGCCAGCAAGCATACAGACAGACAGAACACTGTATATGTAATAAATAAATAAATAAATAAATAAATCTTAAAAAAAAATCACAGAAAGTATAGTGGAGTCCAGCCCCTCGGGATTGGCAGCAGGAATGTGAAGAGGCAGCTGCCACGGAATTAAATACTGAACAAACTGCACTCAGCCAGACTCTACTCTCAGGCAGAGACCAAATGAAACCCTGCAAACATCGTCAAGCAAGGTGTGTGCTTCCACTGGCTGCATCACTCACAGTAGCTCCAAGGTGGCCACAGTCAGGTGTGCACCCAGCAACACATGAACAAGCACACACATGGGACAGCGGAAGAAGGTGGACTATGAAGCCATAAAAGGGATCGATCTCCCATAAATACTATGTCGTGGCTGAAAACAATACACTGGGACAAATACCTATAAACTTTCTTACATGATGTGCTGGAAAGTTTTATGTCAACTCGACTCAAGCTAAAGTCACGTGAGAGGAGGGCGCAACTGAGAAAATGCTTCCATAAGATCAGGTTGTAGGCAAACCTGTAGGGCATTTTCTTAGTGATTGATGGCGGAGGGCCCAGACCATGGTAGGAGGTGCCATCCTGGGGCTGAGCAAGTCATGGTGAGCAAGCAGCCCCTCCATGGCCTCTATATCAGCTCCTGCCTCTGGGTTCCTGCCCTGCTTGGGTGCTGTTCTGACCTCTTTAGTGATATCAGGGCTGTGGAAGTATAAGCCAAACCAACCCTGTCCTCCCCACTTTGCTTTTGGCCATGGTGTTTCCTCACAGCAACAGTGACCCTGACTAAGACACGTGAGGTATCTGGGATGGGTATATCCATACAGAGAAAAGCGGAAGGAAGCTGGGGAGGGAGAAACGGGGAAGTGCCGCTTACAGAGAGGCACTTCTGTTTAGAACAATGAGAAGATTCTGGAAACAATAACAGGGCATACAACCTTGGGGATATACCCAGTGCCACCACGCTGTACATCTGAGTATAAGATCGGTAACTTAGGCAGTATGACTTCTTTCCCACAATAAAAATAATACAAAATTAAAAGTATGTCTCTACATCCAAAAGGAAGGTCACGGAACAATGGGCCGATGGCTCTGACTCATTCATTGTTTTTTGCTCTGCTGGGCAGCTGTGGCGCATGCCTTTAATCCCAGCACTCGGGAGGCAGAGGCAGAGGCAAGTGGATCTCAGTGAGTTCGAGGCCAGCCTGGTCTACAAGAGCAAGTTCCAGGACAGTTAGAACTGTTACACAGAGAAATCCTGTCTCAAAACAAAACAAGACAAAAGATGAACTCAACACCATAGCCCTGTCCTTCCTGGTAACGCTTTCTGTGGCCACTTCTTAGGAAAGCTTCCCTCTCGACTTGCTCTCTCGAATGCCGCAATAGCTTCCTCAGATATCCACCCCAGGCTAGTCTCCTCAGCTTCTAAATGCTGGGATTCCAGGAGCGAGCCAACACGTCCAACTTTCATATTACTTTCCCAACTGCATGCTTTCATCAGAGTATTTTATCCACTCCCATGGCTTCTACAACCTCAGATGAGGATCAGTCCCTGGCTGAGATTTCAGCTCTCAAGATCTGCAGATCTTCCTTACTTTGGAAATCCCCACTCCCATCCGTGCCTGAAAGTCATTAAAAGTATGGAAAACCAAACCCACCATTCCCCTTCACCATGCTTCCTCTCCACCCATCACCTACCCAAGAATCAGTCTTAAATCTTATGCTATTGCCTCTTCCCCCTAAAGCCCTCTCCAGAAGTTCACTTTTCACCCCGGGTCACCTTTATTTCTCATTTGGATTGCTGTATTACCTAACTGATCTCTCAGTCATCGGCTATAAGCCAGAGTGAGCCTCCAGAGTCAAGAGTGAGCATATCACCTTGTTTACAACCTGTCACCGACACCCCAATGTCTCGGGAGCATCGAGCCTTGTTCCAGGCTCAGCACAAGAACAAAGCCTCTTACAACCTGTGCCCTGTCCCTAACAGCTGCCACCTCCATCTACCACATGGCTCTTCCCTGAGCCTCAGAGCCTGGTTCACACCACTGCCTTTGACTCCAAAGCCTTCCTTCTGCATTTGACCGCCCTTCCCACCGCCATCGCCTCCTCCTCTCTCCCGCCCCCTACACCTGCAGGTCAAAGGTCACTTTCTTAGTAGGCCTTCCTTTTACCTTCCATCAGCTCCCCTGCCTGCTTTCCTGTGGTGTGAGCCTTATCCTGCTTCACCGTGTTTACTGAACACCTGCCTCCCAACGGCAAAGACTAAAATGCAAGCACCTTTTTATCCCAAGGCACAGGGGATGTGTTCAGTACGTAGGGAAAGATGTTATTCAGCCAAATGTTAGAATATAATGGGGTGTGGTAACTGAGGCACTGAAGGAACAAAACTGACTTTGGGGGTGAGTCAACCAAGGTAACATTTGGGGCCAGTATGGTGGCGTGTACCTTTAATCCCAGCACTTGAGAGGCAGAGGCAGGAAAATCTGTGAGTTCAAGGCCAGCCTGGTCTACATAGAGAGTTCCAGGATAACCACAGCTACATAGAGACCCTGTCTCAAAAATAAAATAAAATTTAAAAAGCCAGGTGGTAGCGGCACATGCCTTTAATCGCAGTACTCTGGAGGCAGAGACAGATGGATCTCTGTGAATTTGAGGCCAGCCTGGTCTACAGAGTGAGTTCCAGGATGGGTTCCAAAACTACAGAGAAACCCTTTCTCGGAAAAAAACAAAAACAACAAAAAGAGAGATCAGCCCAGGCAATGATACAACATGTTCTTGCTTGTGTTTGTTTGTTTTTGAGACAGGTTCTCATTCTGTAACCTAGAATGGCCTAGAACTCACTATGGAGGCCAGGCTGGCCCCAAACATGGCAGTCATCCCTTGCTTCAGACTCCTAAGTGCTGAGATTATAAGGCTGAGCCATCCCATGGCCAGTTTATGATATTGACTTCGAAGACTATAAAACACTTTAAGTGTTTACCAGGGTGAAAGGGGACCTGTGTTAGTGTATCCACACAAGGTATCATTTGAGTATGACCTGAATGAAGGGACACAGAGAGCCACTCGAAGCGTGCTACGCCATCCCTGGCAGAGGGAGGGGTCACTGGGACAGAACCATGATGAGTATTTTTATCTCCAGCCTAGATTTCATTCCGAATCACAGAGCTAATTGCTGGCTGCAGATCACCAGTCAGATGTCTGACGGTCCCTTGGCCTCCATACACACAAACCCAACCCATCTTCCTTCTGCAACCTGCTCCTTCACACTGCAGTAAATGACAGTTCATCACCTGCAGCCACTGAAGCTCACACGGTCATAATCCATCATCCTTAACTCTGCCCCATGTCCAGTCCAACAACAAACCTCATTCTTTTACCGTCAGAACATATCTACCCATGGTGGAGGGCTGACGTAAGCAAAGCACAGTAATATACACGTATGAAAACGTCACGAGGGGCTGGAGAGATGGCTCGGTGGGAAAGAGAACATACTGCTCTTGCAGAGGACCTAGATTCGGTTTCCAGGACCCACAATGTGGGGCTCACAACTGCCTGCAACTCCAGTCTCGGGATCTGACATCCTCACACAAACATGCACGCAGACAAAACACCAACACACATTAAAAAAAGCTTTAGAGCAGTTTTTTCTTTGAATATTTTAAGTGTTATAATGAAACTCACTATTTTATATAAAAATATTTGAAAAATTAAAGTTAAAAAACAAAATAAATCCAGAATTTGGCTATCTCCTGTCATGCCCCAGTCCCACCCAGTCACTGGGGATGCACTTGGATTTTCTTTGTGGAGCAGGGGCTCTGAGGGTTCCCAGGACCAGGCAGAAGTGGCAGCACCTGCCGACAGCAGCGTATTACAGCTAGCTTACACCTCACACACACCAACAGGCAAAGTTCTGGCAACATCACAGGATGGTCCACTTACACCTCACACACACCAACAGGCAAAGTTCTGGCAACATCACAGGATGGTCCACATCCTACTAACTAGCTTGATCCATGCATGGAGGGTGTATTCACACACGGGAACTGCTAATTGAACGCTTCTTCCCACCCCTGGGATTGGGTACAACTGATTGTGAGAATCCACTTTACACAAAGCTAGTGTTGGTAGAAGTCTCGTGGTTCTCCCCAGGTGTCTATGATTACGGAGACTGAGACACTTTCTCTGCATACATCTGCCAACCTGCTCTCTCCTGCCTCCACTCAGCCACAAGGCAGGAGGTAAGGACCCTTGGTTAGGAGGCTGTTGGCCGAGATGAAGGTGGGACTTCAGAGACCCAGCACAGTACAGAAATGGGGTTTTCTTCTGTGTGTGTGTGTTAGCTCATCAGTACGGTATTTTGCCACGTAGTTCACAACAGTCTTGAGCTCACAATGCCTCCACCTCAGCCTCCAATTTACTGAGATGACAGGAATGTGCTGCCATGCCCAAGCCAAGAGAGGGTTTTGTTTGTTGTTTTTTTGTTTTTGTTTTTGTTTTTTTGTTTAAAAAAACTCACTAGGTAGATCAGGCTTGGTCTTAAACTCACAGAGATCCCCCTGCCTCTGTCTCCAGAGTGCTGGGACACAAGGCATTGCACCACCATGCCCAGCCCTGAAGACAGTTTTGCTAGATACTTAGAAGAGAGAACTGGACCTCGTTCCTCTTCATTTCACTCTTTAGCCGTGGTCCTCAGCCTTCCTAACGCTGAGACCCTTTAATGCAGTTCCTCGTGTTGTGGTGACCCCCCACCATAAAATTATTTTTGTTGCTACTTCATAACTGTAATTTTGCCACAGTTATGAACTATAACAAAAATATCTGATCTGCAACCCTGTGAAAGGGCCATTCAGTCTTTAAAGGGGGTCCCGACCCGCAGGTTGAGAACCCCTGCCTTCCTGGCTTCATTCAGACTCGTTGCTTATGTTAGCATCTGTCTTCCCCTACACCAGGCCTTCCACCTAAGCGGGAGCTTCCTGTTTGCTGCCGCTTCACCAGAAGAGTTGAGATCAATGCCTCAATGCTCCAGCCGGAGCGCAGAAAGTCAAAGGCAGACGCATTAATAACAGCTCAGGTGAAGTCAGGAGAGACGCTGGGCAGATCGAAAACGGCTGGAAATACTGAGGGTAGCATATGGGAAACACAGCGTTAAATTACCTCTGAAAATCCAGACAATGGCATCCAGCCGCCAGCTAGATCTGCCCTCCTCCCAGAGACTGTTATTTGGAGCCCATTTTCCTTCCTTCTTTGGAGACTCACCCGAACTTCAGCTTCTCGGGGCCTCCCGTTGAGATCACACTTGGACCCGTTGCCGTAGGTCTGGCTGTGGTAGCGCTTTAGCCGATGCTGCTTGGAGGCCTGGAGAAAACATCGGGCGGAACGGAGAGGGTGTGAGGAAAACAAGCGACCTTAAAGGACGCGCCAGCCTCCCGCAGGAACCTGGGGAGCACAGCGATCTGGGTCCCAGGGCACTAGGTCTTGATGGGCACCAAACCCCAGGAAACACACCAGCTAAATCTGACCCTCCCCTGTTGCCTGAGCTCAGCCCATTCCGACCCCTCATTCCTGTTACCTTGGCTGTTTCATCATCCCAGTTGAAGGCTGACTGGTAGTAGCCGAGATAGAGGACGTCACCTTTGACCTCTGAGTCTGTAAGAGAAGGCATATGGTAGAACACATTGTCATTCTGAGGTCTAGAGGGAAGGAGACTGGGAGGGAGGCTCCCTGTCACACCTGATAGTGAAGGCCTGGGAGAAACATAAACCGACTCACCTTCCATATGGTACTGCTGGATATGGCGTCCATAACAGAATTCATACGTCCACCAGTCCTTGGTCTGACAATTGGAAAACGCACAATCAGGGGACATGAAAATCCTTTTTGAAACCAGAGTCTCCTGGCTCCGAAATACAGGAACTGTCATTTCGTTCTCTTCTCCCTCTGTCCTCTCCTTCCTTCCCCAGACTCTGAGAAGGGACAGCTGTCCCCCTTTCATGGCTGGAGACACACATCCAAGTATGACTACTTTCCACATGGGTCCCTTCTTTTTCTTTCCTTTAGGTCAGGCGAGGACTGAGACAGAACTATGTGGTCTAGTCTGGAGTGACAGACATGTGACACTCCCTTGCCCCCCAATAAAAATAAGAAATTATGGTGTCTTTGAAGCCCTCCATTGAAGACTCTGCAGGTTCAAGTACAGGCTCAAGAATTAATTGAATTTCAAATACAATGTGATCCTGAGATGGCGATATTCTGGGTAGGTCCTGCTCCCCAGTCCCACCTCCGCCTCTCTTTATTCTCTTTGATCTTGGTTTAACCTGTTCTGAGATCTATCATAACCCTTCCCTACATCCAGCAAGGGGTCATCTGTGGATGCAAGAGGCTTTGCTCCCCCACCCCCGTAAATAGAACTAGTACACCAGTGGCCCCTTAACTCCCACAGGCCCCCTAGGTCCCACTTCTTTTCCTACCACTCCAGTTCAAGACTACATTCCACCCACCCCGGGTATTTCACCTTCAACAGACAGGGAGCATCTCTCATGGGGCTCAACAATTCAGGAATCCCCGGCCCTTGGTAAGCAGGTGCCTCTTCCTCCCACTCGCGCTGGAAGTGAATAGCTCCGGCTGGTAGGCGGCACTCATAGCGTTGTTTATACTTCGAAGACACAATCACCACGTCTGAAGCTTGGCTCTGGGAAAGAAGGGTCCGGAAGGGGGGCAGGGAGGCAGAGGCTGGGATCAAGAACAACGAGATCCCTCTTCAGACCCTGGGGAAGTGCCCAGTCGAAGAGAGAATAAGCCACAAGTCCTCTCCAGCTGGGTTCGGTAAGCGGAGGGAAGGGCGCTCTCACTTCCCCACCAGGGATTCTGGGTGCTTTCACCGTGACATGGGACCCGAGGGCCATAGCGGGAAGCCCCACCCCTGCCGGTGCCTGGTCCTCAGGGAACGGCTCTGCCTGCGATTCGCAGCAGGACGTATGAACACCACCTACTCTACTCCATCCCCTTAGTCTCCGGGAGGAGAAAGGGGCTCGCAGCTACCCTTCCTCCTCTGCTGTGTGCCCTTTCCTCCTGCACAACACCCTCGCCCCCACACCCCTCACCTGCCCTCCCATGACAGGCAACGGCAGGATCTGGATCCCATAACGCATCTCACTCAGCTCCTCCAAATTCAGGCTCCCGACACCCCCCGTCAGACGCGCAGGTAACAGGAGCCCCAGCAATAGCAATCCCAGCAGCCTGGACAGCAGCGTTTCCGTCGCCATCTTTCGTTCCGTCTTAGCTAGAGATATTCCTTCCGCCCCAAACCTGGCAGCGGCCTCACCCGCTCATTAGCGCCCCAAGCTCTCATTGGCTTCCCGGCCCATTTCTTTTACGTAACCTATCCTCATTCGTAAACGTGGCGTCAAAGCCTTCAGGGAGGAGGATCACCACGGTTAGTAAAAAATCAATCGCTGCTCATGATTGGCCATGTATAACAACCAATCATCAACGAGATCAAACCCCCGCCCCCTCGCTCTTTATTCCCGAGAGACGTGGTCTATGCCGCTTGTGTTCTTTGCCGGTTGTCTCCGCCCCCGCCCAGCGTAGAGCTTCTGATTATTTTTTCATGTATTTCTTGCAATGTATGACGCCCCCATCGGGCAGGGTATTGAGGCAGATGGTGGGGTCGGGGATTTTTTTTTAAGTAACTTAATTCCCTTTTCAAAACAATTACTATACAGAAGCTCAGCAGGGCAGAATGCTGGCTAGTTTTACCTCAGCCTGGAACAAGCTAGAGTCATCAGAGGAGAGTCAACTGAGAAAATGCCTCCACAGGATCTGGCTGTGGGCAAGCCTGGAGGGCATTTTCTTTCTTTCTCTTTAAAGATTTAGTTATTATGTATCCAGTGTTCTGTCTGCATGTATGTCTACAGGCCAGAAGAGGGCACCAGATCTCATTACAGATGATTGTGAGTCACCATATGGATGCTGGGAATTGAACTCAGGACTCTGGGAAGAACAGCCAGTGCTCTTAACCACTGAGCCGTGTGTGTGTGTGTGTGTGTGTGTGTGTGTGTGTACATATATACTACTTTAGGGCAACCAAATAATCTGTATCAAAGCCAGAATTTGTCCTTCAATAAAATTATCTTAATGGGCTGAGTTTGACAGTGCATTCCTGAAATCTCAGCATTTGTGAAGCAGAGGCAGAAGATCAATAATTCAGGGTCATCCTCCTCCATGTGATGAGTTCGAGGCTAGCCTGAGATATATGAGACCCTGTCTCAAATACACACAGATATGTTGGTAGAAGACTTGTTCAGCATGTGTGAAGCCCTGAGTTCAATACCACCCCCACCCCCGCACAGTATAAACCAAACATGTTGGTGTACACCTGGATTCCAAGCAGTCATCATCCTTGGCTACACAGAGTTCGGTCCAAGCCTGGAATACATGAGAACCCCATATCAAAAGGAGAAGAAGAAATAATAGCGGAGCCAAGAGTCGGAAGCCTATAATTACAGGCTGAGGCAGAAAGATGGACAGTTGGAGGCCAGCCCAGCTTATATATAGCAAAATCCTGAAGAAAACGAAAACAATCAAAGCAGGCATGGGTGAGGAAGGAGAGGAGAGGAGAGGAGAAAAATAAAGGGGGCTCCAGTTAAAGTTGTCCAGACCGTGAGGGAAATATCTGTGAGAACGAAGCGAAAGGGAGATGAGACTGGAATAGGGATATTTTAGAAAGGCAAACAGAACGGTCCCTGGCTTAGCAACCCTGCAAATATTAATCCCTAAACAATGCCAAATGAGAGCAATAAGCCTTTGAAGGAGGAAATCCCAAAGATATTCTCATCAGACTTCTGTTAATGAAACAAACACGAATTCTGCTATTATAATCACCCTGGGCTGTCCTGGAACTCACTCTATAGACCAGGCTGGCATCAAGCTCACAGAGATCCACCTGCCTCTGCTGGGGTTAAAGGCGTGTGCCACCACCTCCTGGCAAGCCCTCACTCTTAAATACACAGAAAATCAAGCACCATTATGTAGTTTTTAAAAAGATTTATTCATTATGGATACAGTATTCTGCCTGCATGTATGGCTGTAGGCCAGAAGAGGGCGCCAGATCTCATTACAAATGATTGTGAACCACCCTGGGGTTGCTGGGAATTGAATTTAGTGCTTCTGGAAGAATAGTTAGTTCTCTTAACCTCTGAGCCATCTCTCCTGCCTACATTGTTATCTTTTTAAGGAAAATATTTAATATACAAGAAAAAAAAACAAAGCAAGCAAGTAAGAAAGGAAAAAGCTAAAGGGAGTCTGGAGAGGTGACTGTGGGTAAGGGGCCGATGGAAAATTGCTTCTGTATAAGCATGAGGACCTGAGTTTGACACCCAGCACTCAGAAAAGTCAGGCTCAACCCACAGAGTCTGTAGCTTCAGCTCAGCAGGGTAGAATACTGGCTAGTTTTACCTCGACCTGGCACAAGCTAGAGCCATCAGAGGAGGGAGCCTCAATTGAGAAAATGCCTCCACAGGATCTGGCTGTGGGCAAGCCTGGAGGGCATTTCTTTCTTTCTTTTTTCCTTCCTCCTTTCCTTCCTTCCTTCCTTCTCCTCCTCCTCCTCCTCCTCTTCTTCTTCTTCTCTTTCTTTCTTTCAAGATTTAGTTATTATGTATCCAGTGTTCTGCCTGCATGTATGCCTACATTAAAAAAGATTTATTTATTAAGCATACAATGTACTACTGGCAAGGAAGGCACCAGATCTCATTGCAGATGATTGTGAGCCACCATATGGGTGCTGGGAATTGAACTCAGGACTCTGGGAAGAGCAGCCAGTGGTTTTAATCACTGAGCCATCTCTCCAGCCCCAACGGGATTTTTATAATTAGTGATTGATGTGGGAGGGCCCAGTCCATTGTGAGTGGGGACACCCCTGGGCTGGTGGTCCTGGGTTTTATAAGAAAGCAGGCTGAGCAAGCCATGGGGAGCGAGCCAGTAAGCAGCTCCCCTCTGCGGTCTCTGCATTTACACCTGCCACCAGGTTCCTGCTGGGATCAAAGGCATGTGCCACTACCACCCAGTTTAGTTTTACTTATTTTGATGGGCTTATTTCTTTTTCAAGAATTTCTAAGTATAGCCATGCAGTGGTGGTGCACACCTTTAATCCCAGCATCCGGGAAGCAGAGGCAGGGGATCTTGTCTTTTTCTACTTTCTACTTCCCATGTAGATTGCATCTATGTAAGTCTCTCTTAGTGTCGCATTGTTGTCTTAAGTTCTCTGGGATTGTGGTTTGTAGGCTGGCTTTCTTTGCTTTATGTTTAA
>LOEQ01000115.1:118418-134696 GCA_001685075.1 Bramus lutescens | reverse complement strand
CGCGTCTGGCCCCCTTTCTGGCAGTAGCCGGTTTCTCCGCCCAGAAATCGCCTCCGGGCGCTTACCACTTGTGCGCGAGTGTTTGTGTCATCCATGTCAACACTGCCCTTGTTGCCCCAAATTTCCCGATTGCCCACCCCCGCATCCTTACTCAGTAGGCCACTTGATGATGGCCTTCATCTTGCCAGGGAAGAGGTTACTGTTGCAGAAACCCTGTGCCAGTAGGGAGCTCTGTCCCTTGGGAGCACCTGTGCCTACTCCTCATCCACAAGCCGGCATGTGCACTTCGTTTGTGCTACCCTGCATTCTCAGGGTGGGGAGACTGGCGCACAAGACCTTGAGAACTAAGGCCCTGAGTCACTCTCAGCCCTTGTTGCGGTGGAGTGGGATGCAGGGCCTAACTCGAGGAACCGTCATCTGCTTAAGACAAAGTCGTTACCAAGGACTGGCCCTCTCAGCCATGTCCAGGGTAACATCTCTCTTTTCACGTTGGTCGCTTACCCCAGGTCCCAGTTTGTACCTGGGGTTATTGAGATGTGGGAACTGACATACTGTTGGCAGGGGGAGTGGAAAACCGACAGAATCCTTGAATCACAGTCTGGGTTTTGCAGTAGCTTGTTCAAAGGGAGTGGGGACAAGAGAGGAATGCTGGGGTAGTGAGATCGGGTGATCACTCCTTCTACCTGCAGGCCAGGAACGAGCCAGATGTTTATGAAACCAGCGACCTACCTGAGGATGATCAAGCAGAGTTTGATGCGGTAAGACTATGTGCTGCCTCAGGATCCCTCTGGACTCTGACCTCTCTCCCCCAGATAGTTCTTTCCCTTCTCTGGCAAGCCACAGCAATAAGTGGGTATGCCAACCCCAGCCTGCATGGTCTCAGGGCTTTCAAAGGCCTTGCTGAGCTGGCAGCCATCAATGAACAATGCCAGAAAGGAGGGTCGAGCCAGTAGGACTACAACTAACAAGACCTGCTAGTAAAACCCAAGTCTTAGATTTTTTAAATGCAATTGAAATACCTCAAAACAGTTATAGTCTCGATTAGTGATTAAATAGGCCCCTGTGTTCTAATCCATACTTTGAGTTATAAAAGCTTGAACATTAATAAATGGCTTAAGGTTGGAAAAGGTTAGGCCCTTTTGTTTTATTATATATCTTACTTAGTGCATTCCCACTAGTATTTACCAAGAACTTGAATTTGAACCATTAGGAGCCATTAGGCAAGGTGTAACAAATGACTTGGAGACTTCGGAAAAATAAGAGGCCTGGTTAGAGCAAAGTAATTTTGAGGAAAAACATAAATCTTATAATCAGTGGAGAAGAGACCATGGTAATAGATTAGATTTGTTCGATGAGCTCATTGTGTTAATCAGGAATGGAATTATTTTCTAACATTTAACAGATATGCTCATTCTGTTTTGATTTTTACCCAGTGCAGAGGAAGAGGCGTCCCTGCCCCTATGGAGCCCTTGACTAATATGACAATTAGGATGCAATACAGGAAATAGAGAAGAGAGTTAGGATACGTGTAGGTAGCATAAGAAAAACCCTGAAGTGAATTAACTGAAGTCATTATTCATTATAGTGCTTTGGGGACAAAGGCCCAGCAATGGCCTGTATAGATCGTGCTTCATTATTTCCAAAGAAAGCTGAGCTGGGCTCACATTGGTGCTATGAGACCTCAGTGAAGGTGTGGCCAAAAAGTCCTGGGGACATTCTCAGCAGGCCCAGTATGTGTGTCCGTTAGTCCTATGGCCGTATCTTTGGGGCTGGGTAGTTCTGGGGAATGTTGGTTGCTGGCTTATAATGATATGGCTTGGCGTACTCACTTATTCCTTATTCTGTTCTCTCTTGTGGGAATGTTTCCTACACTGTGGGGCATAGCTTCCCTGTCCCTTCTCTCAACAGTGTATCCCTTGTGGCTTCTGTATTTGCTGGCATGTCAGTGTCCCTCTCCCTCCTGCCCCCAGCTTAAGTATCTGAAGATAATGCAGATGATATCATAGCCAATAGTTAAATGTAAAGCTGTCCCTCCAAGGGTGTCTTAGTTAACCCTGTGCTCATAGAGTAGTAAAGGGTATGATGAGGAATTCCTGAACCAAAGACGGTGCGAAACCTGTCTATAAAATAATCAGGCCCTTGGAGGCAGTGGATAGAACTCTGTTCCTTTTCACTTAACTGTGAAGCAAATGGACAATGCCACAGCCACCCTGTTTCCAAACAAACAAATCCATCATTGTTTTCTTTTTGGAGGTACAGAGACAGCTCTTAATACAGACATGATGGAGCCTGAGTATGAAGCTCTGATTGGCCCCTTTTCCTCGCTGAGCCTGAGCAGCCTATGGCTGTGGNGTGGGGGGAGGACACCAGGAGTTTGTTTCCTGCAGTCTATTACCCAGGAAGCGGCTGTGAAAGTGCCTGGGAGCCAGCAGTAAACACTGATGATTTGAAGCTGCTCTCATCACCATGGCTGAACTGGCTTGGTAGAGAGGCCTGAACATGGAGAGCTGAGTTTTCTCCTGATGTCTGCTAATGTCTCTGGCCCCCTCCGTGTCCCTGTGGGCCTTCGTAAGGCAGCTTTCGGGAAGTGAGCTGCATAATGGCTCTGCTGCTGCTCATAATGCTGACGTAAATGTGCAACTTGAGGAGCGATGCAGTTGTGTGCCTCCCCTACCTAGAGCTGTGGCTGTGCGGCCTGGGAGCCTTTCCACCTGTGGCTCTCTGCCGGAATCTCCAGATTGTTTTCAACTTTAATATTATTTGTTTTTAAATTAAGTCATACATGCATGGAAGGCAAAAAAAAAATGTAAGGCTATGTAACAAGAATGTCTCCCACCACTGCCTGCCACGCAGTTCTATTTTGGAGACAGGGTCTCATTATCTCACCCTCTCTGGCCTTGAACTCCGTATGTAGACCAGGCTGGCCTAGAATTCAGAGATCTGCCTGTCCTTTTCTCTGCTTCCCAAGGGCTGAGATTAAAGGTGTTTGCCACTGTGCCCAGCTTCCAGGTGTTAATTTAAAGAAATATCAAGTAGAATGTCCGTTCAGTGTCTTTAACCTTCCTCTAATTTCTCTACTGCCATTAAAAAAAGACTGTGACAGGAAATAATATTCTTCAGACCTTGATTACTAGTATAACTTAAACATGGAAGTGTGACGGTTCCCACTGTGGGAAGGGTGGACAGGAAAGAAGTAGATTTGGTTTATTTGTTTTTCTCTAGATGATCCCAATTTTTCTTCTATTCCTTTAAAACAATTTTAGCAGGAAGTAAACTACTTTACAATAGGAATGGGCTGGAAAACAGTAGAAACTAGCAGCCCTTCCCTTCCCAGTATAGAAAATCTGCATCTCAGCCACTCCTGGGTTGGTTAAAACAGTGTTTGGAAAGCTACTTCCCAAGTGCCCTCCCTCGAGCCCATAGCCGGCCTTGGGTCAGGAAGCTTTCTGCTCATGGCTTAAGCAGAAAAATTAAGAACGTCTCAGTAGAGGAGGACCCAGCTTTCCCTGTGCCGTGTAAAAGGAAGGTTTCCTGAGTCCAGTTTGGTGGGGGTCCCTGCCTGCCTGAGGTTTAGAGTATCCTAGAATATGCTTGATTGTGTTCATTGACTGTTGGCGCACTTGAACTTACCCGAGTTTTTCCTAATGCTTCCCCCTTCCTCCCTCCTCACCACCCTGCCTGGACACTAGTTTGCACAAGTAAGGCCACTCAACGCTTCTTCTCTGCATGTTGTGTTCATCTGCCCTCTTGCATGCAATGCTCTGCCACTTTCCGATCATTGTAGCTAATTGTTTCAAATTCCAATGAGTCCCTATTTGGGCCTTGCTGGCCTTAGGTTTAAAGATCATTAATCAAAGTAGAAACACAACTACGATGCACGAATCATTGTGAATCATTGTCTCTTTGCCTTGTGAGGCCTGAAGAATAAAACTGAAGGAGGGAGATAAACATGGAGGCCTTTAGACATGGGGGTGTAGACTTGGAAGGGGTTGCAAGAAGAGGGTTTTATGATCTTGTCTTCAGCCTTTATAGACAAAGGTGGAGAGCAAAAGGGAAAGCCGAGCCCTACCCCGTTTCCCAGTTTCTCGGTGACTGGAAGAGAAAGCACCCATTTTAATGTTCTCCTGTGCTAAGCCTTGGAGAAAAGCAAGGTGGAAGGTGATATATGCAATTTTAGGATAATAATTTAGGTTATTTTTGTTTTCTGATTTCTGTTTCTGTATTCCTCTTTTAGAAATGGATGGGTGGTCAGCATTTATGTTGACCCGTCCTGGACAGTTTTATTCTACAGCTCTCTCCATGTTCTTTGTCACCATGGTTCCAAAGTCCCCCTGGCTGAAGTATTGGCATAGATCTTGAACAGCCTCAGAGGTGGCCACCTTCCCTGTCTGATTTAGAACCTCAGGTTTTGTTGTCTGAGGCACAGCCACTTAGCTAAACATCCATTAATGAGAGGGAGTCAGCTGGTACCCAGGGTCAGAGCACTTGGAATTTTCTCATTTTCTGTGGTACATTAAGTTTCTATGGTAACTGTTACTACTCCATATTATAGGAATCGTGCCCTAAACATCGCCCCCTCACCCTACTCAGCATAGACTCGATATATGCTGTATATACCACTCCTCATCCTTGTTTTGTTTGTTTGGTTTGGTTTTTGTCCATCACCATCTGCCCTTCCCTCTTGGTTTGAACTTCATGGTCCACTGTCTCCCTCCCTCCTCTTGAGTTTCTCCCATGCTGCTTTGAGCTTGGTGAGACCAAGTCAGAAACAGGTGTAATACTTGCTTCTCTCGTCTACTTGCACGTGTCACCTGTGGGTGCTCGTGCCCACTTGTGAACAGTGACATCTTAGGCATGGAGTCACTTCAAATTGTGGGCTAAAAGAGAGGCTGAAGTAACAGAGGGGCCATAGCTGGTTGTTATCCAGTGCATCTAGATGAACTGTTAGGGAAGCACATGCCTGCCCTCACAGGAGTTTTCTGTACATACAATAGCGGCCAGCCCTCCCCCTGCCCACCCGCCCATCCCCAGAGCCAGAAAGGCGGAGCACACTGTTGAAGTTTCCCTCCTAGCAGTGAGGAACCCCTCAATCTGTGGCCTGGACTGCATTACGCTCATCCTTCCCCGTGTCCAGCTCCGTGAGTCTTGTGATCAGGGTTGGTAGCTGTGGATCTTGGGGTCCTCTGGGCTCCTGTGCTATCTATCTAATACTGACAGAATCACCCTGCATTGTTCAGAGCTGTGGCAGAGCGAGTTACCAATCATTCAGTGAGAAGAAGCAAGCTTCAACCCTATGAACTAATAAGGGGGATTCCCCCTTGGGAATTGGGGGCCCTCAGTCAGTGACAGGCCCTCAGAATCTCCACACTCTGCTTCACGCTGCCGTTTTTACATCTTCCCCTCCACCTGAGCCTTCTCTCCCTGACCCTGTTCTGCATCAGCTGTGGCGTCTAACTACTGTGCCCTCGCACTCCCACATGACCGCTGCTGAACGGCAGAGCCTCATGCCATCTTCACCATCAGAGAGGGAAGGGTCTCATGGTCTTCTTTCTCTTGGGGCATATTCTGACCTCAGCTAAAATTCTTGGCCCCCCAAATTTGCTAGGCTCCCCTGGGGCCCTATGGTGCAGTGTTTGAAAGACGGTCATGTAGTGCATGTGACAATTGCTAATAACAATTTTGTCTTTTTTTTCCCTCCCTCATCCCCCTTCCCCCACACCCTTTCCTTTTTAACTCTTGATTTTCTCACCTCTGGGGAAACCACAGGAGCTGGTAAGAAGCCCTACCTTCATCCGCTTTCTAACGGGGTGTGCTGTGGTGGCCGTTTGTTCTCTGTCCTTTTGTCTCCTCTGAGCCTTCGGACTCTCTAGTCTGTCCCACACCCAGCACCCATTCCAGTGGCACAAGTCACTTTGGTGGCGAGGCAGATCTTTGAGATGCTGGTGGATTGGGTGCCATCTGAAGACCAGCATGTGCTGCCAGCCTGGCCCTGCTGGGGCTACTGCTGCTCAGACAGATGCTGAGAAGATGCCAGCACATCTCCTGGCCCAGGCCTTGCTTCTCCAGGAGAACAGCGCTCAGAACCACTGAGACTTTCCTCCTCAGTATCCTTTGCTGCTCCCATCTTTCCTTACTTAAGAACAGAAATGGGAGAGCATCCATTTGCAAGGGTGCAGGCCAGGATTTGATGTCCTTATTCTCCAGCTATGCCTCTCTTGCCTGTTTCTTTCTTTAGGTCAAACTCGGGGGCTTATGCATTGTAGCTTCATACTCTACCGCTTAGTTATATCCAGCCTTTCAGTCCTCTTTTTTTTAAAATATAGATGGGGTCTCACTGTAGACCAGCCTGACCTAGAACTCAAAGAGATCCGTTGCCTCTGCCTGCTGGGCTTAAATGCATGTGCCACCACATCTGGCCATCTTCCTTTAAAATTTTTTTTTGTCTAGTCTTTGGTTTTTTGAGCAGAGTCTCCTTTTGTGACCCTAGCTGGCCTGGAACTCACCCCCTGCCTGAGGCTCCCAAGTACTGGGATTACAGTGTAAGCCACCAGGCCCAGGTTGTATTTTTACCTTATTTATATTAATACATATTACATATATATGTATATATGTAATTTAGTAATTCATTTATTTTGAGACAGGGTCTCACTTTGTAACTCTGAGTATCCTGGAACTCATAGAAATCCACTTGCTCGTGCCTCCTGAGTGCTGGTGTTATTTTTATTTTTTGAGACAGGGTCTTGCTATACTATTCTCTAGTCTATCTGGAGTTGGTTATCCCCCTAGGTGCTGGGATTACAAGCTTATGCCACTATGCTGGTCTAAAGGGAAAGTTCTACCTTGCTGGCTTTTATGGAGAGCAGCGGCATACTTCCAGGAGTGCGCTCAGATGATGTTGCTGGCTTTCCTTGGGCCGGCGTCCTCAGCTTAGAGACCAGAAGCCACACAGCTCCTTGACAGCTGAGGACTGTAGAGGAGAAGAGCCTGGCTGGGGTTCACAGTCTCCTCTCTAGGGCCTGTGTGGGGGCTACTGAGCCCTTTTGTTTTCCTTGCTGTGAGACTCCTGCCTTCCCCTCTGCCTAGCAAGTGCCTGAAGAAAAGGTGGAGAGGGGAGCTACTGCTTCCTTACAGCCTTTCCCTGTCCTTGGTTTTTAAAGCTGCCGCCCACTCCGATCCCATATGTGACTCAGTAGAGGTGAAGGATGGAGTCTCCTTCTAGCTGTTGCTTTCTCTCGGGTCTTGCTTCTCCTCCCTGCTCCCACATACCCACACACAGGCAGAGGTTCTGTCTTGAATGCAGACAGGATTGCCTGGGTAGCAATTCATTTAAATCAGCACCTAAGAGCATCTAAGAGATGGGCCTGCCCCCCCCTTCTTTTTTTTAAGGAAAGCTTTTCTAAGTAACTCTAATGTGCAGCTAGAGTTGAGAGTCATTTGCCTAGATTCAGGAGTGAGGACTGGCCTTGCCTTCCTCCTGTGGAATAGGGGGTGTTAGCCCTAACAGAACAGGACTCCTAGGACTTCCTGAGTGCTGTCTTGATGTAATTACTGGAAAGCAAGTTGTACAAGGAGGGGCCTCAGCCTCAGCTCTAGGCTACCACGATTCCCATCTCTGCCATGGCCCCTACTTGAGGACTCAGGGAGAGAGCAGATGCCGCACTGACCCTTGATGCGGGCTGTACTCTCTCCATTGCATGTGGCACCTCTGTTACTTGTGGCCCTTGCCCAGGGTGCTCCAGAAAAGCAGCCGCTTATGCTTGTTACTTGTAAGGTGTCCCTTAAACAACCCACCGAGCCCGTGCTGCTGCCTCTCTGTGAACTATCTGACCCCACAGTAGCCAGAAACCAGGCTTCTATGCAGACCCTCTGCCATCCTCCTTTTATATCTAAGAGTCAGTGTCTACTTCAGCAAGATTAAAGCCTGCTGTTGTACACTCAGTATTGACCTCGCTGGTGGCTTTCCTTCCTCCCTTCTAACTAGGATGGGGAGTCAGCTTTCTGTGGACTTGCTCAGCCAGGAAAGGAGACTTACTTTTTGGGGGGGAGGCGTTGAGAGAGGTCAGGGTGGTTTCTTGCCCTGAGTGCATGGTGTGTGCCAGATAACTGGGAAGGGCTGAGGGAGGGAGGTGTGTATACAGAGTGGGTGGGGGAAGTTATGCTGCCTCTTTTTCTAGCTGAACCAGGGTGTTCATATTTATACTACTGAGGCTCCAGCTTCAGCAGGAAGCTTCTCTTTCTTAGACTGAGCCTGTATGGGCAGCCTGGAATGGAACCACCCTTGTTTTCCCTTGGAAATGGGGCCCAGTGTCTTAGTAGTTTTGGAGTTTTGTGGGATACTAAAATGCTAGGGTGGGAATGGGGCTCCCCTGACCTGAAGCCCTTGTTCCCTCAGGAGGAGCTAACCAGCACAAGCGTGGAGCACATCATTGTCAATCCCAATGCTGCCTATGACAAGTTCAAGGACAAGAGAGTCGGGACAAAGGGCCTCGGTGAGACTGGGCTCAGGTTGGGAGGGAATCCTAGAGAGCAAGCCTAAGCGGTTTCTGTCCTCAGCACTCAGTGACTGTGCTCTGCTAAGAACCTCAGTCGCCTGGGTCTGTGACTGCGCTGAGCCCAGGCCAGGCCGCTCAGTCTAGCCTTCTTTTCTTGGCAGATTTCTCAGATCGCATTGGGAAAACCAAGAGGACAGGATACGAATCTGGAGACTATGAGATGGTTTGTAGTGTGTGTTGGTGGACATGG
The DNA here is from genome assembly GCA_001685075.1 of Bramus lutescens. Taxonomy (NCBI): domain Eukaryota; kingdom Metazoa; phylum Chordata; class Mammalia; order Rodentia; family Cricetidae; genus Bramus; species Bramus lutescens. The sequence continues at coordinate 125,954 of LOEQ01000115.1, read as the reverse complement.
GGTGGCAAGCCCACAGCAGGCCTGTAGCCAGGGACTGAGGAATGTTAGGTTTTGTTTTGTGCATCTGAGTGTTTGCCTGCATGTATGTATGTGCAGCATGTGTGTGCCTGATGTCTGGAGAGACCAGAAGAGAGAATATCAGATCTCCCAGAAATAGTGTTACAGATGGTTGTGAGCCACCTTGTGGGTACTGGGAACTGAACTCAGGCCTTCTGTGAGAGCAGCCAGTGCTTTCAGCTGCCGAGCTTGAGGGAGATGGTCTTGTTCTGAGGTGATCTGGTTGAGGAGCCCAACAGGATGCAGTTGAGTGTTTTTACCCTGCTGCTGGCTTGAAGTCTCCCAGCCTCTGGCTACTTCCCTTTCTTCCATAGTACGGCACCAGTGATTCAGGAGTTGAAGGGTTACCTTACAACTTAGGTCTAAGGTTTGGATAAATTCTCAAGGCTCCCTCTGGTGGGAGATGTAGCATCTTCTTTGCTTCTCTGTAGCTTGGTGAGGGCCTGGGAGTGAAGGAGACACCGCAGCAGAAGTACCAGCGACTACTGCATGAAGTCCAGGAGCTGACGACCGAAGTGGAGAAAATCAAGGTAACTGTACTCTCTGCTCCCCAGCTCGCCGAAGCTTTTGTAGCAGAGGAGCAGCTCCCAGCAGGAAGAGAGAGATTCCTAAGCTGTGGGTAAAGGGTGTGAGCTTTGCAGAGTTGGGGTTACAAGTCTATTTAATGCTGTTAAATTCAGTCTTCTGGGGGCAGAAGAGATGACTCAGTGGCTAAAAGCACTGGTTGCTCCTCTGGAGGACTCAGGTTCTGTTCTCAGCACCTACTAGGTTCTTACAACCATCTGTAACTCCAGCCCCAGGGGATCTGATACCCCTTGTAGCCCCCGTGGTCACTCCATGCATGTGGTACACAGACATAGATATGGTACAGCACCCATATATATAAAATAAATAAAATCACCCTGGCCATAGTTTTCCTTGAGGGTATTGCTATTTTGTCTTGTTTCATTCCTGTCAGCCTCACTACCCACCTCTTCTTTCCTAGATGACAGTGAAGGAGTCAGCCACCGAGGAGAAACTGACCCCTGTGGTACTGGCTAAACAGCTGGCAGCCCTGAAGCAGCAGCTGGTTGCTTCCCACCTGGAGAAGCTGTTGGGACCCGATGCTGCCATCAACCTCACTGACCCGGATGGAGCCCTGGCTAAGTGAGTGCCCTCCTTGTGGAAACCATTGCTGAGTGGAACTGTGGAGGACTTCAGCCAGATACCGACAGGAGCATCAAGTCGGGAGGCAGCCTCGCCGCTCTGTAGTAGCCTTGTGAGGCAAGGAGATCTAAGTAGTCATGTTCTTATTTTTCTCGTGACCCAGGCGCTTACTGCTGCAGCTGGAAGCCACAAAGAACAGCAAAGGGATTTCAGGAGGAAGGACCACAGGTGGGATCCCCCCAGAGAGCGGCCTTGTCACTTATGAACTGCACTCTCGGCCTGAACAGGACAAGTTCTCACAAGCTGCCAAAGTGAGTATCCCTTTAGAGGACCAGGCCTGGGGACAGAGTGCTGGGAAAGCTGTTGATTCCCTTTGAAGTCTCGCTCTCTTTGTCTCCCTTGCATACCTGGTTTTGAGGCAGGGTCTCCTGTAGCCTAGGCTAGCTCGAACTCAATATGTAGTTTAGGCTGGCTCTGAACCCCAGATCCTCCTGCCTCTACCTCCCAAGTGATCCATGTAATTCAAGTGTAAACTTAAGATTGTGACTAGGGATGTGTTCCAGGACAGGGGGTCCTTGGAGCAGGAAAGAGGGATAGAGGTGGCAAACCTCACCTCCTCCTTTTCCATAGGTTGCAGAACTTGAGAAGCGCCTGACAGAGCTGGAGGTCACTGTCCGCTGTGATCAGGATGCTCAGGTCAGGGGCTCTCCTGTACTTAGTCAGCACCCTGAGCCTTCAGGTCCAGTGATTTCCAGAATCTGGGAGGGTGCCAGCTAGTGGGTGCCAGCTGAAACCAGGAACAATGGAAGAAGGTAGTCAGCCCTGTGTAGGTATGAAGACTGCTGATTTCTCTCCTCCATTTCCCATCAGAATCCCCTTTCTGCAGGTCTGCAGGGAGCCTGCCTTATGGTAAGTGTGGAAGGACCGGTATTGTTTAGATTACAGAGGGCTATGGGAATGGATGACTTATGACAAGTACTTCTGGGTCACAGTGGTATATTCATTAGCTCCAATGAAATATGAAAGACCTCTTTCTAGTCTGCTTCTTTTCCTGGTGACACTTGTCCAAACCCTTTCCCCACCCTCTAGGAAACTGTAGAACTGTTGCAGGCCAAGGTGAGCGCCCTGGACCTTGCAGTTTTGGACCAAGTAGAGGCTCGGCTGCAGGTACTAAGTGGAGCAGCACTTGGGTTCTAAGTAGCCTGGGACTTTGGAAGCCCTGGGTGCCCTCTCACCCTTAACACCCCTTTTCAGAGTGTCCTGGGAAAGGTGAACGAAATTGCCAAGCACAAAGCCTCTGTGGAGGATGCAGACACACAGAGCAAGGTCAGGAAGCCCCTCCCATCTTCATACCCCTTGTGCTCCCTCAGGGTCCCCCTCTGAGTGCTGACATCAGAATGCTGAGACAGAGTCTTGGGTCTTATCAGTAGTTGCCTTCTCCACACCCTCAGCCATCCTTTCTGGGCCCTGTCATCTTCTTCCAGGTGCACCAGCTTTATGAAAGCATACAGCGCTGGAGCCCCACTGCCTCGGCCCTCCCTGAGCTGGTACAGAGACTAGTCACCATCAAGCAGCTACACGAGCAAGGTGTGAGACTGGCCCTAAGCATGGGGCCCTTTCGTGTCCCTCTCTCACCCTGGGCTCTGCTCTTAACTGTGCCCCTCTTCACATCTTTTCGCAGCTATGCAGTTTGGCCAGCTCCTGACACACTTGGATACTACCCAACAGATGATTGCCGCTTCCCTTAAGGACAATGCCACTCTCCTGACCCAGGTGTGTCGATCTCAGCGGTTCTCCAGCCCCACCTCAGAGGGTTTTGTCTTAGGCTGTTGAACGTCTCTTCTGTTTTTGTAGCCATTAGGACCTTTGTACCCAATCTAGTTAATCTCTTTCTCCCTAAAGGGATGTCAAACAAGAGTCTCAGTCTCAAGTCTCATTCTGGCTGACTTGAAACTTGTTTTGTAGACCAGGATGGTCCCAAATTTGTGGCAATCCTCCTCCTTCCTCCCAGGTACTGGGATTACAGGAGTATGCAGCCATGCTTGACTCTTTTTGAGACAAGTCTTGCTGTATCCCCCTAGCTGGCCTCAAACTCACAGCTAAACAAACCTTGGTGCTTTAGACTCCCAGGTGCTGGAATTAGTCCTGAGCACATCTTGCTTTAGTTTTACCTTCTTTATCTATCTTTTGGTTTCTAGTAGGTTTTTGTTTTTTAGTTTTTTGAGACAGGGATCTGTGTAGCCCTGGCTTTCATGGAACTCACTCTGTAGATCAGACTGCCCTCAAACTCAAAAGAGATGCCTGCCTCTGCCTCCTGATTGCTGGGATTATAGGTGTGTGTCATCACCGCCCTATTTTTTTTTTATTTAATGTGCATTGGTGTTTTGTCTGCATGTATGTCTTTGTGAGGGTGTCAGATCTTGCAGTTACAGTTGTGAGCTGCTGTGTGGGTGCTGGGAAGTTAACATGGACGAGCAGGTCAGTAGAGTACTCTTAACCGCTGACCCATCTCTCCTGCCCAGGTTTCCAGTGTTTTATGTACATATATGTATACCCATGTGTGTTGGGAGTGTAATCACCTGTGCCAAAGGCTGATGTTGCATGTCTCCTATCACTCTCTCCTCTCTTATTAAAATATTTGAGTGTGTGTGTATGTGCACGCTTATAGAGACCATTATGCCCACTTCTATTTAATTTTATGTGTATAGGTGTTTTTCCTGTTTGCATGTCTGTGCACCATGTGTGTGCCTAGTGCCCAAGGAGGGCAAAAGGGTTTATTATAGACAACTGTGAACCCACAACTGCCATGTGGGTTCTAGGAATTGAACCCAGGTCCTCTGGAAGAGCAACCAGTGCTTTTAACCTCCGTTCTCCCACAGGTGCTGGGGATCTGAACTCAGGTCCTGATGTTTGCATAGTAAGCAAATTAGTCACTAATCATCCCCAGCCCTGCTTCTTGAGAGGATTTGATTTTATATGTAGGAGTGTTTTCCTTCACGCACATAGGTGCATCATATATGTGTGGTGCTTGTTGTGGAGATCAGAAAAGGCTGTCAGATTCCCTAGAATTGAAATTACAGATGGTCATGAACCACCATGTGAGTGCTGGGAACCGAACCTAGGTGCTCTCAGAACAGCCAGTGCTCTTACCTGATGAGGTCTCTCGAGCTGCCAGCCTGTTTTTATTCATTCCTATAGCAATGCTCAGTACTTAGCTGGTGCTCAGTTTCTATTGAATGAACTGTTCTTTCTGCTGAGGGGGAGATCAGCATCACAGACCACCACCAAAACAAACAAACAAACAAAACCAGGCCAAGTGTGGTGGTGTATGCCTTTAATCCCAGTTCTTCCAAGGCAGAGGCAGGCAGATTTCTTGAGTTTGAGGCCAGCCTGGTCACTATAGTGAGTTCCAGGCCAGTCACAGTTACATGAGACCCAGTCTCAAAATCAATAGATGAAATAAATGGGGAAAAGGTTTAGTGGTGCAAACCTTTAAATCTAGTGCTCAGGAGGCAGAGGAGGCCTGTCTGGTCTACAGAGGTAGTTCCAGGACTCAAGACAAAACATAAAAATGTATGTGGTATGTTCTTCCTCTAGCTTTCTAAAATTCTGAACCAGTGGAAACTTCATCAGTCTTGCTTGTTGGTTATCCTTTTATCAAGTAAGTGAGCAGTTCTGGAGGCAGGCTGAACAGGAGTTCCTACTCATGCTGACCCTGACCTCAAGCCATAGTACTCTGAGGGTGGGTATTTTGGAAACTGATACCACAGACATTCCCTCCACCCACCCACCCCTCTCAAAACCAGAGACCCAAAGCTGTGGCTCCACTTCTTTTTCACTATGACCTGGAACTCCCTCTGTAGACCAGGTTGGCCTTGAACTCAGAGCTCCTCCTGCCTCCGCCTCCAGAGTGCTGGCCTATATAGGCATATGCCATTGTGCCTAGTTTATGCTTGCTAAGGCAAGCAGTTTTTCCTTTAAAGAGAATTTCTTCTGGGTGCTCTTCATCCCCAATGGACACCTGAACCAAACAAGAACAAGACTCTTCTCTCCCCTTTGTAGGTGCAGACCACTATGCGTGAGAACTTGGCCATGGTCGAGGGGAATTTTGCCAGCATCGATGAGAGGATGAAGAAGCTGGGGAAGTGAGCACGCTGAGAGCTGAGAACAGGGTAACCCTTGTCCGAGCTCTGAGAAGCTTCCATGGGGCTTCCCCTTCGTCCTGACTCACAGCCCCATTCCACTTGACAAAGGGCAAGGGTTCTTGCATGTGGGGTACAGACCCCTCCCCTCATGAATAGAGTGGTACCTGGGGCTGTCAGATGGGAGTCTGTCCTCAGGCCCAGGGGATGAGGACGTGGGCCCAGCCACATGCCAGCTCATGTCCATAACTGCTTTGCCTGGTGTGGGGAGGACTGGATCCTGTCCTCTAACAGCTTCTGTGGCTGACTAGAATACTGTACAACTGTTTCTGACCATTAAATGCTGTTGTACCGTGTAGCCTGTGCTGTATTTCCTGGGTCTCAGGCAGCACTGGGCCAGCCGTGCAGAACATAGCAGTCCAAGCTACACTATGACGAGACTATTTCAGTTGTCATCTGTTCTTACCAAAGAACTAAATAAAAATGAGGACAGAGCCAGAACCAGAGTTTCAAAATATTCTCATCTGTTAAATTAAGAGTGTCTCCCATAGAAAAGCAGTGGAGGCCCCACAGGGCAAGTACAAAACAGAATTAAAACTCCCAAGGGTCTTGTCTTTACAAAAAAAGGCAGGAGGCAGCCCCTGGACAGCTGGTCATGCTGGCCGCTCCGGCTGGACCACGTTGCATAATCCTCAGTCGCATCATCACATGTCTCTGAGCGTTTTGATGGGGGAGAAGGGGCAGTGTAGTGTGTCTGGGAATAGAGATCCAAAAGGTCCTTTGTGCCCCTTACCCCCTTTCTGTATCCCAGAGGAAAGCAGAGGGAACCTGGCTACACTTGAAAATGAGGCTCTGTGTTTCAGTCCTGGGGTTGGGGTAAGAGGGGTCTGTGCTTTGAGCAACCTGAGCCAGAGGCAGAGGGCTGGGGGCGGTGCATGATGCTTATTGCTTTGTACCTTTCACTGGGAAGGAGGGCAGCAGCCAACAGTAGCTCACAGGTTTGTAAACTGAGCCTGTTGGCTTCAAGAAGGGAGGCAATGAAGTCGAATTAAATATAAAAGAGTCATTTGTGCAAAAATAACTTAAACAAATAAAAGACCTGGGGAAGGGGTGTTCCCCTTAGCGCCTGATGGGGAGAGGGCCATATACCACCCCCCCAGGCCTCTTCAGTGACATGGCTTTGGGGGGGAGGGGGGGAGCTTCCCTACCCCCTGCAATGGCTCAGGCTGGGATTTGTAGGGGAAGGGGTTGCATTTGTGCTCTGAGTGGGGAATAGTGCCCCCACCCACTGTCCACAGGTGCACGTGGCTGGCAGGGGCTCCCAAGGCTCAGCACTCAGCTCTCCCCAGGCAGGGTCAGATCCAGCTCCAGGTATGGCTGCTATGGGGCCAGTTTCCTCCTCTTATTTTTGGCAGGACGTCCAGGGCGGGCCCGGGGAGGCAGAGGGACAGCCGCCTGCCCAAGAGAAGTTAAGAGAAGTGGCCATTAGCTAAGGTAACAGGAGTCTTCTTCCTCACACCCGTCTTCCTCTTGGCTCACCTCCTCATGCCTAAGCAAGCACACATCCCACCCAAGTCCACACTTACGCGGGTTGTAGGGCTGGGTTCCAAGGGGACGTCCTGGCGGGAACTGCTGCTGTTCCGGGCAGGGCTGCAATAAGGGTACAGATGATCAGGAACAGCTCCCAAGCACCAGGTGAATTTCAGAAGGCTGGGTGAGAAACTGTCTACATTTGGACAGTAAAGGCATAATATCCTTATTCATATTCAAGTATCTGCCATTTTTGAAAACCAAGCCACTATTTGGGGCCAAGGGGTATAGCTCAGTGGTAGAACACTTGACCTAACATGCACAAAGCCCTAGGTTTGATCCCCAACACCACAAAAATAAAATGACACCAAGCCACTATGTGGACATTTCTATAGTCCCGACAGATAGGTGGCATAGGGGTGGGCTCACACTCACTTGTATTTTCTCCTCCGGCCACGACGAGACTTTCTGACTGTCCCCGGGGGCACCTGAGGAAAGACGGACAGTGTACATGGGAAGTGAGACCCATGCGCTAGAGCCCTGAGCCTGACCTTTACATTATCACACTTACCTTAAGGTCCTCAGAATGGGGCCCAGGAAGGGGTGGATCCTTGGGCTCAGCACCGCCTTCAGCTAGCTCCCCATTATGCTGCCAGTGGTG
>LOEQ01000115.1:49688-62675 GCA_001685075.1 Bramus lutescens | reverse complement strand
GAGTGGACACGGGGCAGAGGGCAGCTAGTTCCGTTTCCCACCGGGGAGAGAAGTCAAGGCTTGGTGCCTTGAAAGCAATCCGTGCCCTAGCCCTGCTCTAAGCCACCTTTTTGGGCCTGCAAAGTATGTTTTTTTTTTTAAAGCAACAACAAAGCGAGAACGAGGTGAAGCTAGGGACGGGTCTGAGACCTTACAAAGGCCAGTAGCCATTGTGGGGGTGGGAACAGATAAAGAGTCAACTTGCCGCTCCACATGACTGACCGGTTCCATCCTTAGAAGATACAAGGGAGCCAACGTCAGGCCGGACCAGTGACCACAGAGAAAGAAAGACTGCTGCATATGTCATGTGACCCACCTTCCACGCTTGAACAATTATGGGGCCTTCTGAATTCTGTGGGAAGGGAATTGTTTTTCGTGTTTTGGAGTCAGGTCAGCTCTGTACCTCAGGCTCACCTTGGACTCCTAGCGTCTCTGCCTCACCTTCCTAAGTGCTAGGATGACAAGCACAAATCAACATATCCAGGGGGCCTGGCTGCTTCTGTGTGTCAACTTGACGCAAGCTAGCATCATCAGAGAGGAAGGAGCCTCCGCTGAGGAAATACCTCCGTGAGATCCAGCTGTAAGGGATTTTTTTTCAATTAGTGATAAACAGGGGAGGGCCCAGTCCATGGTGGGTAGCGCTGTCCCTAGGCTGGTGGTCCTAGATTCAGTAAGAAAGCAGGCTGAGCAAGCCATGTGAAACAAGCCAGTAAGCAACATCCCTCCGTGGCCTCAGCGTCAGCTCCTGCCTCCAGGATCTTTCTCTGAGTTCTTGTCCTGACTTCCTTCAGTGATGAACACTGATGTGGAAGTGTAAGCAAAACAAGCCCTTTTCCCCAGCCTGCTTTATGGTCATGTTGTTTTGTCACAACCATAGAAACCCTAACCAAGACACCCAGTTTCTCCTAGATTTATTTTTTATTTATTTAATTTTTAAAAAAATATTTATTGATTTATTATATGTACAATATTCTGTCTGTGTATATGCCTGAAGGCCAGAAGAGGGCACCAGACCTCNTTTGGAAGAGCAGGCAGTGCTCTTAACCGCTGAGCCATCTCTCCAGCCCCTTTATTTAATTTTTTATATTAGCTTTTTAATGTTTGTTTATTTAATGTGTATGAGTGTTTTGCCTGTATGTAATATTGCATATATGTATGTATATATGCAGCATATATATGTATATGAATACATGTATGTATGTATGTATGTATGTATGTATTTACTCCATGCGTTTCTGGTGCCTGAGGTGTTCTGACGAGAAAGTCAGATCCTCTGCACCAAGGGGCTATGTGGGTGCTGGGAACTGAACTCAGGTCCTCTGAAAGAAGAGTCCATGATCTCAAACACTGAACCATTGCTCCATCCCTGATGATTGATTGATTGATTGATTGATTGATTGATTTTGAGACAGAGTCCCTCCATTTTAGCCCTGCCTGTCCTGGAACTTACTCTGCAGTCCAGGCTGGCCTTCAACTCACAGAAATCCCCTATCTCGGTCTCCCGAGTGCTGGGATTAAAAGCATGTGCTACCATGCCCAGCTTTCTACCTTATTTTAAAATTTTACTAATTTTTGCGTTTTGAATTATTTTGTGTGCCTGTAGCAGAGGGTACATCTGAGTGTTGTCTTAGTCGTTATTCTATTGCTGTGAAGAGACATTGTGACCGCTGTAACTCCTATGAGAGAAAGCATTTCATTGGGGCTGGCTTACAGTTTTAGAGGCTTAATCCCTTATCATAATGGCAGGGAGCATGGTGGCAGGAAGATGCTGGAGAAGTAGCTGAGAGCTACATTCTGATCTTCTGGCAGAGAGACACTGGGCTTGGTTGGAATGGGCTTTTGAAAACTCAAAGTCCACTCCAGTGACATACTTCCTCCAGCAAGGCCACACCTCTTCATCCTTATAATCCTTTCAAATAGTACCACATGGGTGACCAGGCATTCAAATATACGAGTCTGTGGGAGCCATTCTTATTCAAACCACCACAGGTGCCATAGTGTGTGGAGGTCAGGGGACAACTTGGAGGAATCAATTCTCTCAGATACCTTCCTAGTTACTGTCTATCGCTCTGATAACATGACCAAGGAGACTTACAACAGGAAGTGTTTATTTGGGGCTTAAAGTTTCAGAGAATCCATCCATGACCATCATGGTGGGGAGCATAGCAACGAGCAGGCAGGCATGATGCCGGAGCCGTCACTGAGAGCTTACATCTCGAGATATAACCAGGACACAAAGAGAGAGAGAGAGAGAGAGAGAGAGAGAGAGAGAGAGCGCCAACTGGGAAGGCAATGCCAGGCACTTCTGAAACCTCAAAGCCTCAGAGACACATCTCCTTCCACAAGGACACTGTTGTGTGATATTTGTTCCCACAGATACTCCAAGGCTTCTAATAAAGTTAAACCTTGAATCAGAGGGAAGAGTCAGTAATTGACTGGAATTAGCCATAGATATGTTGGACGACTGAGGGAGCCAGATAGAGAGGTATGGGAAGAGATAAAGCGGGACTTTGGGAGATTTCTCGGGATTTTTGATCTGGAAAACATAGAGTAAGGTCAGCTAATTTTTCCTCCGCTGTTCTTTGGATTTATCAGGTTTTTATCTCAATTTTTGACTCCTGATTGTTGTTGTTGTTTTTTAAAATACTAGAACAGTTAAGGTAAATGTATTAGGACACACCTTCTAATCCTTCCCAAGCAATTCTACCAACTGGGACCAACTATTGAAATAGATGAGCCTTTGGGGGCATCTCATTCAAGACAGCACAGCAGGTGGCGGGAGTTGATTCTCTCCGTCTACCATGTGTTTGGCCAGGTACTCAGGCCTGGCAGCAGTTGCCTTTCCCCGCAGAGTCGTGGCATCAACTCTCCACCTTTCTTTGGGATTGGTTTTTTGGTTTTGTTCTTTGTGTTTTGGAGACAGGGTTTCTCTGCGTAGCCCTTGTAGTCCTGGATCTCATTCTGTAGACCAGGCTGACCTCAAACTCAGCGATCCACCTACCTCTGTCTCCTGAGTGCTAGGACCAAAGGTGTGTAAAGCATTAATTCAGATAATCTCCTCCCCAGCACTGGGGTTCACAGACATCCCTGCCCTGGGATTTTACGCTGGTACTGGGGAACCCAAGACAAATTCTATTTGGTAACACGAATTCTAATTATTCCTGATAACAATCCGGAGTCAAATATTAGGGGTGAAAGCTGAGAGATCAGAGAAGCAGTGCAGTCACTAAAGAGACCTTTCACCTCTCCCCAATCCTCAGACCAGAAGAGTGATTCTGTCCTCAGACTGCGTCCTATTACTGACTGCTTCAGGCTGCACCTAAGACTGCATCTGAGCTCCTGTCTCCTCCCACCTTATATTCTCTCCGCCCAGCCATATCCCTTCCTGTCTCCACCTCTCCAGTGGTGGTATTGAAGGCATGGAACTCCCAAATCCTGGGATTAAAGGTGCGAGCCACCTAGCTTCTAGTGGTATAGCTCTGCACTCTGATCTTCAGGCAAGCTTTATCTGTTACAACACAAAATGTCACCACACTCTCTGGTGTGGTGGATGCTTACCCAGTGACTGTGCCCCCAGAATTTCTTTAACTGCAGTAATTTTAGATTTCTTTATTTGATATTATATGCATGAGTGTTTTGCCTGTATGCACAAATGTGCACCACGTGCATGCCTGGTGCCTGTGGAGGTCAGAAGAGGGCACCAGGAGCCCTAGAGCTGGACTTATTGACAGCTGAGCCCAACTCTGTCCTCTGTGGGCACCAGGCTGTCTTAAGCCCTGAGCCAACTCTCCAGATTTTTAGCTCTTTATTAATTAATTAATTTATTTATTGGTTTCTTGAGACAGGGTTTCTCTGTGTAACAGTCCTGGCTGGCCTAGAACTCACTCTGTAGCTGAGGCTATCCAACTTTTTATTTTTAATTGTGGGGTATGTGTAAGTGAGTGCGGGCATCCATGAAGGCCAGAGGCGTTCGATCCTCTGGAATTACAGGTAGCTGTGAGCCACCTTGACATGGGTACTGGGAATTGGAATCAGGACCAGCAGTTACTCTTAACTACTGAACCAACCCCCCAGTACCTTTTCTTTCAAAATTAAGAAAAAGAGCCTGGCGGTGGTGGCACTCTGGGGAGGTAGAGAGATGGCTCAGCCATTAGGATCACTTGTTTCTCTTTCTGAGGACCTGAGTTCTGTTCTAGCACCCGCTTTGCAGCTCCCAGTCTTTAATTCCGGTTCCAGGGAATCCAGAGCCCTCTCTTGGCCTCCATAGGCACTGTCTTGGAAGTGCTGCACTATATGCAGGCAAAAACTCACACACATAAATTAAAAATAAGTATTGTTTTGTTTTCTGAGACAGGGTTTCTCTGTGTAGCTCTGGATGTCTTGGAACTCACTTTGTGGATCAGGTTGGCCTCAAACTCACAGAGATCCAACTGCCTCTGCCTCCCAAGTGCTGGGATTAAAGGAGTGCACCACCACCACCCTGCTATAAATAAAATTTTTTAAGAGGAAAAAGGGAAAGAACAGACAAGCTTCTAATCTCTCGGCAGTGATGTAGTTGCTTTATCAGGTAGAAAGCTCTGGAAAACCTGTGCATTGTTTGTTTGCTTTGAGACAGGATCTCGGTAGCTCAGGCTGACCTCGAATTCACGGTCTTGAATTCTGGTGATCTTCAACTCATGGTGATCCTCCTGCCTCAGTCTCCTGAGTGCTGAAATCATAAGTGCAAGCCACCACACCCACCGTACAATGTAGAGATAATGAGAGCAAGAAGTAAATGACATCTTAGTATTATTATGAAAATGTTTTTGAAACCTCTGAGTGGGCTGGCTTCAGGGACCTGCCAAAGGTCCCCAGACCACACTTTGCCTATGCCTCGTCCATCAACCCCTTATCACGACTCACTGTTGCTTTTCTTTTTCATTTTTATTAAGAAAGTATAAGTTATGTCTTCCATGTGGGTCTTGTCCTGTGGGGAAAGCTAGGGAATTTCATGGGCCCAGCATCCCTTCTTACCAACTCTCAATTCCAGGTCCTCCTAACCCCCTTGGCCCCACACACACACCTTGCTCATCTTCTATTGACATTGCTTCAAAGCAGGCAATAGTCGCTGTTATTAGCCTGCTTGTTTGCCTTTTCCCAATCTACTGGACTCTCTACTTCTTCCTCCATTACTTGAGGAATTTCTTTTCCGGGGAGAGACTAAGTAATTTTCCCCTGCCTTCCTCTTTCCCTCCCACGACATCCCTTGCTGTCCTGGAACCCGGCTCCACGTAGGAAACGGTGCTGGCCAGGCAGTCCCCTGAAAAGGAAGCAGTTTCCCCATCTGTCCATATTTGAAACAGCCTGAAATAGACCGGAATCTAGGAGGAGAAAATGCCCATCTGAGTTCTGTAGAGGTCAAACCCAGTCACACTGCCAGGTTGCATGTTTGCATGCATCAGCAAATCTCACGCTTCCAGACACAAGAGTCTTTTGCCAGGGAACCCTTAACTTGAACCTTGAACTTCACTCAGAACCTTTAGGTCTTCTGCTAGCTGCAGCCACAGGCCTCTACTACCATGTCTGGCACATCGGTCTTGACCACGTTACCGTTATGGTCGAGGTAGAGGATTGAGAGAGGTCTTCGGGCAGTGGGGACACAGCAGGAAGAGGCTGCAGGCCAAGGGTTGTTGGCTTTGAGGAGGCTAAAGACAGCGGAATGGAAGGAGGCAGCAATGCCAGGGCTGCCAGCAAGGTGGGGTGGGCACTGCCCACTGCAGTAATTCAGCTGATATCCTTCAGGCTGCAGGATCCAGTCTCGCCACCCCAGCTCCTGGAAGTCCACATAGTGGTCTCGCCTACAACATAAGGGGGTCTCAGGCTCACAGGTGGGAGTCCTCCTCCTGGCCCGGCCTGCTCCGGGTTCATTAGCTCGGATCTTAAGTTCCAAAAAGGGACGTTGCTGTCCCTCTGTGTCCAAGAGTCGCCTTGGCAGTCCAGTGACAGTGCTGTTAGGGTCCCGGGGTCTGTAGTCCAGCTGGAGTTTGACGACTCCTGATTCCTCACTCCGCAGGCCACTAGAGGGCAGAGTCAGGGCGTGCCAGCCTGAGGAAGTCGTTTGGTGCTCAGCTAGGAAGGTGCGGGATCCTTGGCACCTCCTGGTGCCCCAACGGAAGATCCTCAGGTAGAGCGTGCCAGGGAGAGACGGGGGCACATGCAGCCAGAGGCGAGCATGGTACAGGTGGTGGGACCAAAGAGGGGACAGCTGGAATGTGAGCATGGAGCGGTAGGCTGAAGTGGATTTGCCTGCTCAAACAAACAAACAAACAAACAACAACAACAAACAAACAAACAAAAAAAGCAAAGAAAAATGTGAACAGAGACAAAGCTTCCCTTTGACACTCCCGCCACCCTGCCTAGCACCGTCCCTCACTCAGACCTCTGGGAAGAGCCTGGACTGCCCGAGTCTTCACAACCATACTTGCCCTCAGCTCCTCCTTCTCCTGCCACACCCCATTTCTCCTGTCTCCCTTGCGGGGCTCTCTTTCTTCCTCCAGTTCCCTGTCTCTCTCCCCTCACCCACCTACGGTGGTAGCAAAGCTGATGACTTCCTCTCGGTTGCCAGGAACCACGCTCTGGGGCTGCAGTCTCCGGAGGGCTCTGGTTAGTGCGGCCTGGGGCAGAGGGCGACTTATTCTGGGCCGGCTGGTCAGGTGCAGCCCCTTCAGAATTTGCTGCTTGGCTAGCTCTAGGACCAGAGCGCGTTCTCCTTGGGGTGCCAGGGTTGGGCCTCCACAGGACGGGCATGCAGATCTTGTGCTCTGCACCCATGCCAATGCCCACAGAAGCACTGGCCAGAGATGGACATCTGAGAGCCCCATGCCCCAGGTAGATGGCCCAGAGTTGAGAGCCTCGGATGGCAGTTTAACGAGCCAGAGGGTGCAGCAGTAGCAGCAGCAGCCAGCAGGAGCAGGAGGAGCAAGCAATGGCTCAGCTACTTTTGAGGAAGGGCAGACAGAGCTACTTGTCCTCGATGGCCCGGGATTCAGGAAGCCTGAGAATAGATCATCTGATGGGTAGCTATGTTTGACCCTCACAGCTCATGGCTGGCTACTGAGCACGGTCTCTTTAGAGCCTACTGCTTGGGCTCCCTCACCTAGTGGTCAGCCTGCACACCTAACCTCTGAGCCTTAGGATTGGCCAGCTGCACTGCCCATCAGGCCCCTGCAGGGGGTGGCGGTCTCCCCCGGGGTTCAAGTTTCGCCCTCTGACTGTGGTGACTTGAGGTAGGGGCATGGGGTAGGGGTGCAACGTGGCCATGCATGATGCAAGAAAGAGGATGATTTCACGGCGCTCAGTTCCCAAGGTCTGGGACTCAGAGGAGTAACTCCAGGAGAGCCAAGTGGGGAAGGGTGGCTCTTTGATGCACCCTGTCTTCCCAGCTTGCTGTAATACTTTTATGAGGCAGCCAAGGGTTCCGATGGTTAGTTCTCGGGGGTCTCCAGGTTAGAAGAATTCTGATGCTTATTTCTAGCTTTACAGATGGGATAGGGATGAGAATTTAGAAGAGGTGGTAGGAAAATGGAGTCCCCTTGCTCAGGCCAAGGTGGCAGTGCCACAGGATATTGAAGTTACCTTTTGACCCTGCCTGTGCTGGCTGCCCAGAGTCCAACTGGGGGAGGGGCCAGAGCAAGGGGTGAGGTCGTGCTTCTGTGATGTCTGGGGAAACCCAGAGAGGTGGGGGTTGTAGTGATGCAACCCCACAGCAGCACAAAGTCCATCGAGGCTGGCAGAGGGCATGCACCTTTGCAGAGCCTGTGCCCAGGGACCATTTGTCTTTAGGACACTATAGGAGTTGGCTAAATCTGAGGCATCCCAGGGGTGGTGCAAGGCCTCTGTTAATGTGGTTGGAAATGGGAGTTTAAAAGATGAAGCAGAAAAAACTTAGCAGCCTTGGCTGCTCATCATCCAGCATTCCAGTCACAGACTTAGAGCTTGTATGTGTGTGAGGCTGGAGGGCAGCCCTGAGTGCCACCTCAGGGACTCCATCCTCCTTTGAGGCAGGGTCCCTCATTAGCCTGAAATCCATCTGTTACACTGGACTAGCTGGTCAATGAGTCCCAGGGATTGCCTTGTGTTTGTGCCTCCCCAACAACTGAGATTGCCAGCTCGTGTTCTCATTTCTCCCTAGGCTCTGAAGACTCTAATGCAGGCCCTAAGCTTGTGAGGCAATAGCTTTACCTTCTGAGTCATCCCCCAGTCTCTGACTCCATTCCCCTCCTCCCCAACCCCTAACACCTTCCCACAACGGGCTTCTCTGTGTAGCCTTGTCTGTACTGGAACTCACTCTGTAGACCAGGCTGGCCTCAAACTCAGAGATCCACTGGTGTCTGCCTCCCTGGTGCTGGAACTAAAGGTGTACACAACCACTGCCCATCTTTTTTGTTTTGTTATTTTTGTTTTTGTCTTTGTTTTGGTTTGGTTTTTTGAGACAGGGTTTCTCTGTAGCTTTGGAGGCTGTCCTGGAACTTGCTTTTGTAGACCAGGCTGGCCTTGAACTCACAGAGATCTGCCTGCCTCTGCTTCCCGAGTGCTGGGATTAAAGGCATGCGCCACCACCGCCCAGCTTGTTTTTGTTTTTTTGAAGGCCTGTTAGATTTGTTTTATTATTGTTGTTGTTGTTGTGTTTTTGGGGTTTTGTTTTTTGTCTTTTGAGATGAAATGTTCCTATGTTGGCCAGACTGGCTAGTACTCATCGGTGTAAGTAAGTGACCCTCCTGCCTCAGTTTCTTTAATAGTGAGACTATGGCAAGTTGCTTTCTTTTTCTGTTACTGTTGTTTGAGTCAGACTCTCTTGCATTCCAGGCTGATTATGAATGCCTTCTGTAGCTAAGGATGGCCTTATGTTGCTAACATGTTCCCTATGTTGCTAAGGGTAATCTACAACTTCTGTCCTTGAGTGCTGGGATTAAAGGCAAGAACCATCCACCACACCTGGCCTTTATCTGATGCTGAGGACTGAAACCAGGGCTTTGCACATGCTAGGCTAGTACCCTACCACTGAGCTACACAGTCAGCCCTAAGGTGCATGACTTTAAATGGAAGTGACCCTCTACCTATACAAGAGGGTGGTAGCTGTAGCTTTCTCCCTGGGTCCCAGTTTCTTTTTCTTTTTTTTCATTTTCTTTATTTTTTTAGATTTTATTATTATTATTATTAAAAATTTCCATCTCCTCCCCTCCTCTCAATTCCCCCCTCCCCCCTCCCCCGGGTCCCAGTTTCTTTAGGAAGCAGGAAGGCATCTGCGGGGAAGCTGTAAGCAAAAGGGGTGTGATTTAGGGCCCCCACCCATTCTCCGTCTTCCCCTTCTTTAGCTGGTGGTGCTGCCTCGAGAGAGTTCTAGATCTGGACCAGGGGAAAGGGATGTTCTTTGCAGACTTAGCCTCAGTACCACCAGTGTCCACCGTGTGGCAGTGCCTTGCCACTGGACAGCAGCCACTGGACACCAGAGAATCCTGGGGACAAAGCTGAGGAAGCTTGTGAGATGAGAAACGCCTCATCTTCTCCCTCCCAGGCAATGGAAAGGGGCTGGTTCCTCCGCTCCTTTGCCTCTCTACTGCCAGACAGAAGAGGAAGTCCCCAGTACTGCATCCCTGCCACCTTTGATACCTGGCAATGGAGCCCGATGGTAGAGGTCGGGCTTCCCAGAAATTCAGGGCTCCATGAAGTGGAGAGGGAGGAGAACGGATTGGGAGATACTGCTGTTCACCTGCACTTCTCCCCATGCCCTGAACCGTATTCAGGACTTTTGGCTACTGCTCTCTATATATACCTCTCAGCTTCCTTCCTCTCTGCTGGTCACTGCAGGTGACTGACAGGCTACTAGCCTCTGGGGTCTGGACCATGAGGCTCTAAGTGTCCATCTCTTATGGTGCCTAGGAGGGCTTTACCTGTTTGTGCCAGGAATCAGGGGAAGTAGCAAGAAGTGGCTGGAGGAGTCAATGACGACACCTTTCCCACACCCTCCTTGTCAGGTGCCTATGATTTCAAGTTCTTCCCACCCCCTTCGCTGTTGCGCCTAGCCCGTTCCTACCTCCCCGCTGACACTTACGTCAGAACTTGGCTATAAATATGCCCCTAGCGCCTTAGTCACTTTCCCAAGAAGTGCTTCCAGGTTATAAATACCCAGGCATCTGCCGCACTGCCCGCCTTACCACCGAGCTGGCGGGGGGCTGGGGGGTAGTGCCAGGCTCGAGAGTGGGGAAGGAAATAGGAGAAGCAGGGCCACTTATTTGCCCAAATGAGAACAGCCTGAAGGAGTCAGGTAGGGGTAGGAGGCTCAGGGAGAAAAATGTGTAGAAGATGCCAGGATCTTCCATTCCTCTTTCTTACAGGAAGCCGCGCCAAAACAGAAAGTGAATAACACGGATCCTGTGTTTATTTTTAAATATGCTGCTTTGCTCATCATGAATCTGCAGCATTCACGATGTTGGAAAGTCGTTCATTAAAATACTGGTTTTCTCCATTGATGAATTACTTGCTTTCACCTTAAAATTTCGCCCCTAGGTGAGCACCTTGCTTTGCCTTCCCCTGGTCTGGTCCTGGACACTGAAACTGTTCTTAGAGCTGGGAAAGGCCTAGAAGTGGGGTGTATTGACAGAAGGGAGAGGAGGAGACACTGTGAAACCCCATGGCTCAGGCCTGCAGGGCCCCAAACATTTCCATTGCAGGGACCTCTTACCCTGGTAGGAGGGGATTATATGCTAAGCAAACACAGACATCACATTACCCAAAGGACACATGGGTTTTGCGCAAACCTGGCCTTGGGCTGCAGACAATATCGACCCTCTGGATCACAGCTGTCCAGCCAAAGGGAGGAGATGTGAGGTGAGGAAAGAAAGGCAAAGGTCTAAAGAGGACCAGTTTTCAGAGTAAATGTTGCCCCCTCTTTATCCCAGTCCTTCTTCTTCTTGACCCACTAAAGCTTCCAGAGAGGACTCATGACTGAAGCTCTAAGAGTGAGCAAAAGGAAGGTATGCCAGAATTCCGACAGGTAGCTCTGAGTGCTCTGCCTCCCACCCTGTGTGGCCAGGGTTGGCCTGCTTGATAATTGATTACTGATCTGTCTCATCTCTTGGAGTCAGAACAGAGGGAGATGATATTCAGGCAATAGTAGTTCATTATTAGCCATGAAACCCTTGAAAGTTCTGGAAGGAGGATGGAGGAAGATTAAAGAAGAAAAGGCAGCCTGGAGGAACATGAGATATGAAGTATGAGATGGACGGAGCAGCTAAGCTGGAGGAGACCAGGTGGAGAGAGTGGAAGGTCCTGGCAGGAGACAGACAGAGGATATTTTGAGCTATCTCAAGAGGACTCAGTGAAAGGAGTTACAGGGCCATAGGTAGGGTTAAGGGACCCAAAAAAAAATGCTCAAAACTGGGCATGGTGGTGAAGGCAGGTGTGTGTTCTAGGCAAGCCTGTTCTACATGGTAAATTGGAGAAAGAAAAAAAAAGATTGTTCAGACACCAGGGACTAGAAAAAGGGCAAGCCATCTGGATTCTTTAGTGTTGAAATAATGTTATCAGAGGCACAAAACCTGGAGCCACGTGGACATAGCACAGCCATGGCTACACAGAACAAGTGGGGGGTGGAAACAGAAAATATTCTTTTCTTTTTTTCCCTTCTTTTACTTTGTGACAAGGTCTTAACAGTGTGGCCCAGGCTAGCCAAGAACTAGCTGGCCTCAACCTTTAGGTAGCCCTCTCTTAAGCGCTTGGATGAGAGGTGCGAGACTTTAGGCCCGAAGGAGTTTTCTGTGACCTCTATAACTCCCTAGTCTTTAGTTTCCAAACTGAATCTTCCTTTGATCAAATTCAGCTGGAAGTCAGAGTATAGGAGAGCTTGGTGGCTTCGGTGGCTCAGGTGTGCCAGCCCCCACAGGCTTAGGAAGTCAGAACGCTGGAGGCTATGAACAATATTAGTAGCACACTTGGGCAAGGGTCTCGCTTTGGAACCCAGGGGAAGGGTTCTTTGGAGCACTGTAGAGTTTGAGAGAAGATGCTTGGGTGGGTCATCATGGAGTGGAGCCATCAGTTGGCAGGACAGGAGGTAGAGTAGATTGCATCATTGACTAAGGGTGTCTTTGCTGGGAATGAAACCATGTTGCTTGTGGTTGGCAGTGGATTAGCCCCTGGAGTAGGGTTTAGGATGGGGGTGTGTTCTTGGGTCAACCATGTCCCAGGAGAGACAGAGAAGCTAGTGGTCATGGTGGTGACTCCTTTAGATGTAGATCTACTGGAGTCAACGGAGGGTAGTCTGCATACTTAGAAAAAAGGTGGTTACATTGTGGATGGAGGCAGGAATGTAGTTACTCCCTCCTCCTGAGGAAGGCCATCTTTGCAAGGACATGTTTGCCTACGCTACCTTGGGCTGTATCACGCATGAGCTAACTGCACCCACAGGCCTCTACCACCATGTCAGGTATGTCTGTCTTGACAATGTTGCTGTCCTTGTCATAGTAGAGCAAGGACAGAGGGCGCCGAACTGTGGGCACACAGCATGAGCCTCCTCCAGTGCTGCTGGCAGCTGTGTTGACTTTGAATAGATTGAGAACTGCTGTGTGAAAGGATGCAGAGATGCCAGGCATGCCTGCCACATGTAGTGGGCACTGCCCAGTGCAGAAGTTCATGGCATAGCCTTCAGGCTGGATGATCCAGTCATGCCAGCCGATCTCGCGGAAATCTACAAAGAACTCCTGCCGACAGCACATCTTGGACCCCCCCTGGCAGTTGATGCCTCGTCGGCGAACCCGATGCTTGCCCCCAGCTCGTACCCGGGCTGCCACAAAAGGTCTATGAGAGAACCCATCCAGGATTACTGAACTGTGGGCCACCTGGCTTTCGGTTACCAGTTCCAGAGTAAGGTGCCCCTGACTGCAAGCAAGCTGAGCTTCGGGTCCCAGGAGAAGC
>LOEQ01000115.1:0-16057 GCA_001685075.1 Bramus lutescens | reverse complement strand
GAGAGAGAGAAGGAGGGGAGGGAAGGGAGAGAATATACCAGCAATGGGAGGCAGAGGCAATCAGATTTCTCTGAATTCAAGGTCAGTCTGGTCTACAAAGTGAGTTTCTGTCTAGCCAGGACTACACAGTGAGACCCTATTTTGAAATAGAATGAAAAGGTCTAAGTCTTTGAAGTATGCAGTTCATATTTTTGTTGACATTGTTTCATGTGACATTTGTAATAATTTATGCAGGGTTTTAGCATATGCACATCATTGTTGCCTCAAGTAGAGTGCCCTGGAAGAGTGGTTCAGATTTAAGGACGCTTTCACGGGCTTAACAACTAGGAAAAAAGCAATTAGGGGGAGATCATTACAGATTCAATACTGGTACAATCCTAGGCTGTAGCCGCTGGCTTCAGACTTAAAGGAATATACCTGCCTCATCTCCCGAATAACACCTTTTCAAGTTGCCTTGTTTGACTTCTTGTCTGTTTTCTGACTTATACCTTAATGCTTATGAGAACAGAAATGTTACTTATTTTATGAACTGCTATAATCCTAATGTCCAAAATCATTCTTTAGTACATCTGTGTGTATGTATGTATGTATGTATGCATGCATACATGCATGCAATTTGAGTCTTATTCTGTAGATTTGTTTTGGACCTAGGGTATAGCCTGTAATTTGTTATTTTGGCAAAACTGCAGGTGCTTCTGTTGTCTCTGGTTAGTTGTCTTAGATAACATTTCAGAAGCAGCACTATGCAGTCTGACAATTAAACCACTCTGATGTCTTTACCTTGCACCTATTATTATAAGATGATACTTTGTGTTTTTACCCTCATTTCTGACCACTTCCCTCAGCTCTAGGCTCATTTATACTCTGGTATTTTGAATATCTCTATTTGACTCTCACATAGCACCTCAAGTTCACCACGACCAAAGCAAAAATAATTTGAAGAAACTAGGAGTGTAGTTCATTTGAATAAGGCACTCAAGAAGTATTGAATTTGATTTCTGAGTAATGCCAAATAAAACAAGTATTAAAAATAAAGTAATTTTTTTGCCGCATGATGGTGGCAGTGTGGTACACGCCTTTAATCCCAGCGCTTGGGAAGTGGGGGCAAGTGGATCTCTTGAGTTCAAGGTCAGCCTGGTCTACAAAGTGAGTTCCAGTACAGTCAGGGTGACACAGAGAAACCCTGTCTTAAATCTCCATGTCCAAATATATATAATAATCCTCTCATGAAAATTTGTTCTTACTCGAGTAGTTCTTCCTGTGAGTAGTACCACCTAGCTGTATAAGCCAAAAATTTGGATATTAAAAATGTGAGTCTTTTATATTCTTTAATATCTAACAATCATGAAAGTTTTATGTGGACACATATCTATAATATCTTCGGTTTTTCCATTTCTTCATTATCATTTCCACTTCTAAATTTAGCTCAGGAGATCACCAGCTCTCATCTGTACAGCTGTGATGACTTTTGGTTGGCATTCCTACTGTGGTCTTGCTCCTTCCAGTCTGTACAGAAGTGGTGGGAATGGGGAAGGGGGTCCCAGAAGGAGCCAGGAGATGGTGCTAGAATTAGTAGATTGTTTATATGTGGGAAGAAAGGCAGATTAAGGGTTAGAGCCGTGGTTCTCAACCTTCCTAATGCTAGTCCTCCTGTTGTGGTGACCCCAACCATAAAATTATTTTTATTAGCTGGATGATGATGGCACACATCTTTAATCCCAGAGGTAGGTCAATCTCTATGAGTTCAAGGCTAGCTGGTCTACAGAGTTAATTCCGGGACAGCCAGGGCTGTAATGAGAAACCCTGTCTCTAAAAACAAAACAAAACTTATTTTCATTGATACTTTATAACTATAATTTTGCTACTGTTATGAATTGTAATTTAAATATCTGATATCAGGAACTCTGAATTTAGACCAGGCTGGCATTGAACTCCAGAGATTCCCTGCCTCTGCCTCCCAAGTGCTAGAATTAAAGGTGCAAGACCCCACACCTGTCCTACTTTCTTTTTTCCCTGACACTTCTCAGGCTGGCCTGGAACTTGATGTGTAGCTGAGTTTTGACCTTGAATTCTAGATCCTCCTGCCTTTGCTTCTGGAATGCTTGGATTATAGGCATGTGCTACCACCAATTCTTTTATGTAGTACAAAGGAGCAGCCTGGGCTACTGAAATAGCCAGACCTGGTGCTTACATGGTGAAATTCAGTTTGGTCAGGTGAATATGAACGAATAAATAGGAGATAGCAGTATATCTCAGTTGGTACAGGTTAGCCTCGCCTGTTATATTGATAGCTCTTATTTATTCATTTATATTTTTCTCTCCTAATAGAACTTCACTATGTAAGCTGGCTATTTTACAATTTATGATTCTTTTTTTATTTATTTATTATGTATATAGTGTCCTATGTGCATGTATGTCTGCAGGCCAGAAGAGGGCACCAGATCTCATTACAGATGGTTGTGAGACACCCTATAGTTTCTGGGAACTGGACTCAGGACCTCTGGAAGAGCAGCCAGTGCTCTTAACCTCTGAACCATCTCTCCAGCCTGATTCTTGTTTTCTTCAGTAACCTTCTGTTGTTTTGAGACAGGATTTTATATAGTAGCCCATACTGCCCACAGACTGACTGTATAATAGAGAATGACTGCGAATCCCTCAGCCTCCTGCCACTGCCTCCAAGTACTGGAATAATAAGTCCCTTTTATACAGTGTTCTTGGCATCCGTTGATGAGTCTTATTTGAAACTTTCGTTAAAATTGGTGATTTCAAGATATTGATTGTCTCATTCCCTTTACTGTACTAGCTAGAATTGTTTTATAGAATACCCCTTCTCTGTTTTGTTTTGGAGAGTACTATAGTGTTGATATTTTTCTTTTGTTTTTCTTACTGTGTGTGTAGTATATGAATGTGTATGCAAGTGTATATGCGAGAGACTGTGCCTAAAAAATAACTAGTGCCAATGGGTACACACCCAAGGTTTTCCTCAAATACACACACATAAGCACACACACATTGGTGCATACAGACACTATTTCCCTCCTAAAATCAATAATTTGTAGTCCCTAGTTGTCAGTGTTAAAAGTACTAACAGTACTGACTATTAAAAATAAAATAACATTTGGAGCTGAAGAGATGGTTTAGCAGTTAAGAGTGCGCACCCTTGTAAGACTACGCGTAACAGCCTGTAACTCCAGCCCTTGGTGATCAAATTTAACAGTAAGCGTGAGAGTGCTGTGCTTACCGCAGACACCACTAGCACTCTTGTTCACATACACACATAATTAAAAATAAAATGATAAAACTCTTTAAAAGAACAGTAAAATTTGGCCAGCAAAATATTTCAGTAGGTAAAGGAATTTGTTGACATGTCCAGTAACCCCTGAAATTTACATGGTGGAAGGAAAGAGCCAACTCTTCCATGTTATTCTCTGATCTCCAAATATTGGTCATGCCAAGGTGTGTGCCCCTATAAATACATAAACTGTAAACCTGGTTTAAGAATAAGAATGTAAATTATTCTCAGTTTGGTTAGTGGGAGCTTTGGAGGTGGGGGTTCTCTGTTCTTTCAGCACTCACCATTGGGATTTCTGTACTCTGTACTTTGTCCTTCACTTGCCCCAGGCCTGGAGTTAATCCCTTGTGAAAGAACCCTGATTCCTCTAGTGGGGAGTAGTCCTTCACAGGGAGATTGTTTCTTATTCCTGACTGTCTATCTGTTCTTACTGTTCTCATTTGATCAGCTGGTTTTTGTTTTGATGGGGGTGGGGAGGGTGAATTGTAGAGCTGTGGGTTCCCAGATGTACCTAAGCAATGAAGTATCCAAACTAAATTACTTCATAGGAGTAAGTGAATTGTAGACAACTCTGATGACTTGGGGAAGAGGGCTGGCCCTGTAGTGGGTTTCCCCCCATAAGTGGCATTTGGTCATGGTGTTTTATAACAGCCACATAAAAGTAACCAGTATACCCCTGCGTTGGTGGTGACATATAAAGCTAAAAACAAATTCTTACTCTTTTTTTCTGAGGCAGAGTTTCTTTGTATAGCTCTGGCTGTCCTGCGGTGAAGTTACAGATACCATTTTCTTTTGAGTTTTATTTTTATGTGTATGGGTGTTTCACTTACATGTATGTCTGTACCACTTGTATGGCTGGTACTATGGTGGCCAGAAGAGAACATTAGATGGTTATATGCTACCGTGTGTTTTCTGGGAATCAAACCTGGGTCCTCTGGAATAGCAGCCAGTGCTCTTAGCAGACATGGTCTCATGTAGTCTGTGCTGATCTCAAAGTCCTGATCTTCCTGCCTCAGCCTCCCAAGTGTTGGGTGTGGGCCACATCACCTGACTCAGTATTTTATTTAACACGATTACTAACCTGTCAGTTGATTATAAGGCATGTGTATTTCTTCCCCTTCATGTGGTTGGCTGTTAACATTATGAAAGAAATTAGCTGCCTGGCAACATAAAAACACGATATTAAAATGAATTGCATATCTTACAACTATTTCTCTTGCTTGTCTAAATTTAGAACTCTATAGAGCTTCTGTAGAATTGAAATCTCTGAGGATTTTATAGTTAATAGACAGTGCTCAACTTTTCAGAGGAAAAAAGACTATAGGCGCCTTCAAAATTATTCTTGTTCTGTCACCCACATCACTTAACTAAAACACAGGGACCAGTGAAAGTCAGAACTGTTCTGAGAATTCCATTTCACTGCCATGTTTCTGAAAGCTTCCTAGGGCCTGGGCTCAATGTGGTAAAAGATTCTTCTCCTCAGGTAAATCACCAGCGGCTACCACTGTCCTTCCTTGGGGTCGCAGAGTCCTACTTGATACAGTTACTTCACCTGGATGGATGAGCCAGCATCTCTGTGCTAGAAGTCAGGTAAGCATTACACTGGGGCCTTATGGGTAAAGTTTATGATGCTTGCATTACTTTGTGAGCTTAGACTAAAGTTAATAGATAGTTCAAGCAGAAATTTTCTGTGTACACGTAGCTAGCTGTTCATGAAATGTGGAGATGTATATGTGTGCCATGTCAGCATAAGGCAGCTCTAAGGAGTAAGCACTTTGAGTAAACAAGTGTAGTTAAATATAATTTAAAATAGAATACAGTATTACTATAGTAAATATGTTTAATACATCATTTGGTAGTAGAAAAAGTAATTCTATTACTACATAGTAAGAAATTCTGGGAATATTTGAAAGTATAAAAATTCGTAAACTGAGAAGAAAGATTAATATAAATAGAATGTTGTGTTACTGAGATCCTAAATTTATACATATGATGAAATGTAAAAAAAAATAAAAATAAGATATTTTTTTCCTTTTCTTTCTCTTTTTTTTCTTTTGGTTTTTTGAGACAGGGTTTTTCTGTAGCTTTGGAGACTGTTCTGGAACTCGCTCTGTAAACCAGGCTGACCTCAAATAGATCTGCCTGCCTCTGCCTCCTGAGTGCTGGGATTAAAGGTGTGCGCCACCATTGCCTGGACCCTTTTTATTCTTTTAAAAGTTACTGTTGGGGCTGGAGAGATGGTTCATTGGTTGTGTGCACTAGTTGCTCTTCCAGAGGACTCATGTTCGATTCCCAGCACCCACATGGCAGATCACAACTGTCTAAAACTCCAGTTCTCAGGATCCAATACCTTCACACAGACAAACATACACAATTGCTTGCTGTTCCAGAAGGCCCAGGTTTCATTCCTAGTACTCAGTGGTTGCTCACAATATTTTATAACTCCAGTTCCTGGGGATATGATTCCTTCTTCTGGTCCCTGTGGGCAATGCATGGACATGGTGTATAGACACACATGCAGGCAAAACATGCATATATATGAAAAAGAACATTATTTTGGAAAAAAAAGAGGTACAAATAAAAAACAAACCAGAACCCTATAATGTACAATAAGGAACTTTGACTTATGTGTGTTATATTTATCAACTTTATTAGGGATTAAAACTAAATAAACAATTTAAATATTCATCAGATGCAACAATACATCCCTTATATATTGATAATATCTATAACTTTGTGTGTACATGTATGCATAAGGATGCGTGTACCTGTGCATGTACATCTGGAGGAGGCCAGAGGTCAACATTGAGTGTTCTCTATTCTACCTTTTTGCTTTTAGGATTTATTTTATTTATGTGTGTCTGTGTGTGCTCATGAACACACGCGTGTAGGTGCTTGGGGAGACCAGAAGAGGGGTTGGTTCCCTTGGAGCTGGCATATATGCTCTTGTGAGACACCTGATGTGGGGTTTCTCCGCAAGAGTAACAAGCATTCTTTTTCCCCCCCTCCGGACTTTATTTTATGTGCATTGATGTGAGGGTGTCAGATTGCATGGAATTGGAGTGACAGTTGTGAGCTGCTGTGTGGGTGCTGGGAATTGAACCTGGGTCCTTTGAAGAGCAACTGGTGCTCTTAACCACTGAACCATCTCTCCAGCTCCAAGAGTAACAAACATTCTTAGAGGCTGAGCTACCTCTCCTACTCCCATCTGCCCTTTCTATTTTTAAAATTATTTATATTGTTTGCCACATTTTTTGAGGCAGCGTCTCACTGAGTGTGGAGCTCACTGTTTCAACTAGAAGGCCAGCAAGTGCCCAGTGTCTGCCTGTCTCTGAATTTCTGACTCTAGTATTGAAATTTAGATATGTATGACTATGCCCATATTATATGTCTAAACTCATATACTCATGTTTGTACAGTAGGTATTTTACCCACTGAGGTACCTCTCCAGTTCATATACCTTTTTTCCCCCCAAAAAACATAAAACAACTTTCAAAACAATTCACTGAAAAAGGCAGGCATTATTATTATTATTTATTTTGGTACTAAGAATCAAATTTAGAGACTTACATGTACTAGGGAAGCACTACCATTGAACTGTATTCCTACCCTTGTTTTACATTTTTGGAAATCTATAATATATAACTTAAAAGAAGACAGATTCTTTTGTGGAAGTCTATAATGAAAATCCAGCCCCAAAGACATATAGTTGAAAGAAGTTGTATTTCAGTATCTCCTTCATTTATGATGGACATTTTTCCTTGACTCTATGCCCAGTATAGTGTAGTTGATAAATGGTACTTCTCTGCTCCTTCCCTCAGCCTTCTTCCCTCTCTTCTTCCTTCCTGGGTTTTTGTGAGACAAGGTTCTGCCATTTGGTTCATGTTGGCCTTAGACTCCTGTACTGCTTACATTTAA
Organism: Bramus lutescens; assembly: GCA_001685075.1. Lineage (NCBI taxonomy): Eukaryota > Metazoa > Chordata > Mammalia > Rodentia > Cricetidae > Bramus > Bramus lutescens. The sequence continues at coordinate 8,847 of LOEQ01000115.1, read as the reverse complement.
GATCTTTCTCCTTTGGCCTCTGTAGTGTTGGGGTTATGGGCATGTGCCTGAGGGTACATTGTTGAGTCTGAAAGCATTAGTGGAGTTTTGTCCTTGGTGTCATTAAAATTTATTCGTATGTTTGGGAATGTAGTTCTATAGGTACACGGTTCTAGCTTCAATCTAGGTACTGTATCTGGTAAGCTGAATAAATCTTTACCCATGAATGAGTTGGAAATATTACGAATTGGTCGGCTGACAACTTTTTTCTTTTGAGATAAAGTCTCACTGTATATCCTTGTCTGACCTGGAATTCTCTGTGTAGATCAGGCTGGCTTCAAACTCACAGAGATCTGCCTGCCTCTCTTCCCCAAGTGCTGGGATTAGAAGTGTGCACCAACACCACTGGCCCAGATTGACAAGTATTGATTCACTGAATGATGCAGCCCTTCCAAATGTTTGACCCAGTTCATATGTGAGTATATATGTGGTGTAGAAGTGTGTGTGTGTGTGTGCGTATGTGTGTGTATAGCAGAAGTATTTTATATTTACTATTCTGTCAAGAAGAATAGTAAAGACATGAATGTGAGCTGGAGAGATGGGTCAGGGGTTAAGAGCACTTGTTCTAACCAGGTAGTGATGGTACACACTTTTAATCCAGCATTTGGGAGGCAGAGGTGGGTAGATCTGAGTTTGAGGCCAGCCTGGTCTACAGAGCAAGTTCCAAGATAGCTAGGACTACACAGAGAAACCCTGTCTCAAAATACCAAACCAAACCAAACAAAACAAAACAAAAACAACAACAATAAAACACTCGTTCTTGCAGAATATCAGGATTTCATTCCCAGTGCCCACATGAAAGTTGGCAAGTGGTCCTAAGTTCCAGAGTCCAGCACCCTCTTCTGATTTCTGCAAGCACCAGGCTAACACTCACAGACATATACACAAGCAAAACACTCATACATTAAATAAACAAAGCATTTTTTAAAAGGCATGAACATGTTTGATGTGATTTGATGGTTTATGCCTATAATTCCAGTGTTTGGGAGGCTGAGAGTAGGACACTGACTAAAGCAACAGAAGGACAGTGACAATGCATTAACTGAAGGACAGAAATTATAGTCAACTTTCTTAGCTGTGAGCTCCACATTTGTGGATTCAGCCAAATACAGTTAAACATATTCAAGAAAGAAGCCAGGTAGAGCACACCTTCAATCCCAGCACTGGGAGGAAGAGGCAGGTGGGAATCTCTGTGGATTTGCTAGGCTGGTTCTATACACAAGAGTTTCAGGCTAACCAAAGCTACATGATGAGACACTGACTGTTAAAAAAAAAAATCAGAAAATAACTGCAGCTGTATGAAACGTGTATAGACATTCCCCCTCAATATAGTATAACTGTAATCAGTATAGTATAACTCCTATATTAATTCTAATTGGTCTTAATAATAAAGAAATCTGACCAGAGTCAGATAAGGGGTTAATGCTGAAGGATCAGACAAGCAAAACAGTCATCCACTAGAGAGACTTTTTACCTCTACCAATGCTCAGACCAAAGGGGAGATCCTGTCCTCAGACTTCGTCCTCAGACTGCAACTGTCTCCACCAAACTTCAGACTGCACTACCTTCCTGCCTACTTCTGCCTTATATTTCTCTCTCCACCGAGCCATATCCCTCCTTTCTCCACCTCCCTAGTGTTGGAATTAAAGGAATGGGATCCCAAGTGCTGGGATCACCTTTGTGTGAGCTCTGTTTCTGTTTTAGACAGATTCAATCTTGTGTAGCTCAGGGTGGCCTTAAACTAACAGAGATCACTCTGCTTCTGTCTCTTGAGTCCTGGGATTAAAGGTGTGTGCCACTACTCCCTGGCCTCTAGTGTCTTAGCTCTGCACTCTGATATTCAGGCAAGCTTTATTTGTTAAAACATAAACAGAATATCACTACATATACCAACTGTCTACGTATTAGGTATAACGTAGAAATGATTGCGATATCTAGGTATGCTGAGTGTGCTGATGCATATATATCTCAGCATTTAGAAGACTGAACATTTAGGAGAATGTGAAGCTGCTGTTGTTAGGGCTTCTATTGCTGTGAAGAGACACCATAACCACAAAACCTTTTATGTAGGAAGACATTTAATGGGGTGACTTACAGTTTCAGAGGTTTAGTCCATTATCATCATGGTGAGTGATAATGGCATACAGGCAGACATGGTACTAGAGAAGGAGCTGAGAGTGGAGAAGGATCCTGCAGGCAAGGAAGTGATCTGTCTCATTGGGTATAGCTTATGTATAGGAGACCTCAAAGCTCACAGTGACACATTTCTCCAACAAGGCCACCCCTCCCTTTAGTGCCACTCCCTTTGTGGACCGTTTTCTTTCAAACTACCACAGAAGCCTGTCTGAGTTATGTAACAAGACCCCAAGTTTTCACACTCCCCCCAAAGTACAGATACACAGAGTATATACAAATACACTTACTGAATGTATTGAGGTTTTGTTATCTGTAGGAGCTAGAAGAGTTGATGTGGAGGATGGAGGATATCGAGAAGTGACTATAAGATTATTCAGTTTTACTATTTCACTATGGGCATTCTCTTTTTTATTTTTAATATCAGTTGTGCTAGGACTTGAACTGAGAACCTTCTATATCATATCAAGTATTTTACCACCAACTATCCTGATTTAATTTTTATTTCTTAGACATTCTAATGAGAGATTCTAGTTTTTTTAAGTTGAAAGTGTAGAGACGTAAAAATATTAATAGTTTTTTTTTAAGACAAGGTCTCATGTAGCCCAGGCTGTCTCTGAATTTATTATATATAGCTGAGAATTACCTTGAACTTCTTTCTGATTCTCCTACTTCTACATCTGTGTCCCCAGTGACAGAATGGCAGGCATGTCCCACCACACAGGTATCTGTGTCCCCAGTGCTGGAATGGCAGGCATGTCCCCACCACACCAGGCTTTGTGAGTGCTAAGAAAGCACTCTGCCTGCTGAGCTAATGCCATACTTTTGCTATTGGTCTTGTTATGTAGCCTAGGCTGACCTTGAGATAACCTGCTTTCCACTCCAGTGCCTGAATTACAGGGATGTGTGGCCACAGCTGTTTTTGTTTTGTTTCTGTAGTGTAGCAAATGGTTTGCTACTGAGCTCCTTCCCCAGGTGTACCGTTAGATTTTGATTAGTGTTCCTACCTTGACAAAATTAAAAACAGGAGAGCTGGTGAAATATTTCATTAGGAGTCTGGAGACAGTTCAGCAATTCAAAAACATTTGTTGCTCTTCCCAGACACCTCACATACACAGTGCACGTACATACATGCAAACACACACACATGCATAAAATAAATAAATCTAAAACCAAAATGCTTAAGTGGTAAAGAGCTTATTCAGCATGCACAGGCCTTGGTTTCAAGCCCCAACACTACCAAGAAGACAGTAAGTGCAAATACCATCTTAGTCTTCCTGTGAAACTACTTTGACTTTGTAGGTCTCCAGAGGCCTTATTTTTTTTTTCAAAATGTTCCAGATAGAGAATGTGTTGTATATTCAGAGATAATTGAAGTGAAATAAAAAGGAGAGATCTGCCTGTCTCTGGCTCCCAGGTGATGGGATTAAAGGTGTGTGCCACTATTCCTGGCATAAAAGCATAGTGTTAAAGTTGACCACACATAGCTTATTTCTGAACTCATGATTAGAAACTCATCATGAGAAAAAAGTTAGAGGTGAGATCACAAAAGCACTTTGCTGAGCAGTGTACAAATATTCTCTGGCCAGTGAAAATGGCCAATGAAAGATTTTATTCACTTATTTACTTTTGGTTTTTCGAGACAGATTTTATTTGTGAGGCCCTGGCTGACCTGGAACTCGCTCTGTAGACCACATAGGCCTCTAACTCACAGTGATCCACCTGCCTCTGCCTCCTGAATGCTGCCTGGCATAGTTTCACCTGCTTTTAAATTTTATGTTAATAGAACCATATATATATAACCATATATCCTGTTTTGTTGTTGTTTTTCATCATTGTCTTTGATATTAATGAATATAGTTACATATAGCAATGGTGTTTCCTTTATCATTGCTTTATAATAGTATATTGTGTATCCGTGCCATTTTTTTTCTATATAGTTGTTGGTCTCTAGTTTGGATTATTATGAACAATATTACTAGGATTATTGTTGTATAATGTTCTTGTTTTTTGAGCCAGTCACTTCCAATGGTTATCTATTCCTTGGCATGTTGGTAGGTTATAGTCTGTATGTATATTTAGCATTAGTAAGTATTGTCAGTTTTCCAAGACGATTGTATTAATTTATTCTTCATCAGTAAAGCTATGAGTGTTCTGAATGTATGCTATCTTAAAAAATTATATATATTTTTAAGATAGGATCTTTCTGGGGTTACAGGCATATGACATCATGCTGAGGTAATCTCTCCTCCCCACCTTTCTTTTTAAACTTAATGTTGGAATAAAGCATTTTGGGTCAAAGGATGAAGGATTTTTCTGTGATTTCTTAACATGGCCAGAAATTGATGTTTTGACTGTCAAACTGTTTTTTTAGTTCACCACCATAACACATCACCTGTTCCCCAGTTCACCACTACTGCACACATCACCTGTTCCCCAGTTCACCACTACAGCACACATCACCTGTTCCCCAGTTCCCCAGTTCACCACTGCAGCACACATCACCTGTTGTTCCCCAGTTCCCCACTACAGCACACACCACCTGTTCCCCAGTTCACCACTACTGCACATATCACCTGTTCCCCAGTTCACCTTACGCCACATTGGTAATTATTCATGTTAACACGTTGGTCTTTTTATGGGCTCTCTTAACTTGTCTATGACTAATCATTCATTTGGAGTTGCTAATTATGGGCCTGAGTAACTTTTTTGGGGGTGGTAGTCAAGTTTCCAAGTAAAGGCATAGAAGGAAGACCCCGCTGCAGAAGAAGGTGTACCTAGGCTGTAACTATCTTGAGCAGACAGTGGGTTGGTTTGTTTGTTTTGTTTTTTTTGCTTTTCCAAGACAAGTTTTCTCTATTTAACAGTCCTAGCTGTCCTGGAACTCATTATGTAGACCAGGCTGGCCTTGAACTCACTGAGATTCACCTGTCTCTGCCTCCTGAGTGCTGGGATTAAAGGTGTGTGCTTTAACAGTGTTGTTATCTGAAGTAAAGAAAAATTTTGTGCTTGGCTAGGATGTCACTGTTAGTCTTTTAGGAAGAACCCTAAAGCCCTGGGTGACTTGACAGTGTCGTACAGTGACTGAGTCTCATATAGTAGCTATCACAGCCCAGATTTAGAGATGACCAGAGTTGAAAATCCAGCTGATTTGCAGAGTTAGGACAAGGATCCAGGTTATAAAAAATGCAAGCAAAAGACACAAAATGTGCCACTGTGGGTCTTGAACTGGACCTCTTTATTGTCCATGAGGTCTCAATGTGTTAGTATTTAACTGCTTTTAACTTTTGGTTATTTATTTATTTGAAGTTAAACTTGTTTCTTAAATGACATGCCATCCCAGCACTGGACTCATGGGAACTGTGAATTTCTTCAGGTAATAACAGTTAAAATGTATGAAGCTGTAAACAGAAACTGCTCGTTTGTTTCCCAGCCACTCAGACCCAAATAATTACACAGAAACTGTATTAATTGCAACACTGTTTGGCTGGTGATTCACACATATTTCTAGCTAGTTCTTACATCTTAAATTAACCCATTTCTATTAATCTGTGTATCGCCACAAGGCTCTGGCCTACTGGTAAAGGTTCTGGTCATATTTCTCATTTGGCAGCTACGTGGCATCTCTTTGACTCTGCCTATTCTCTCTATATGTCTTCCAGCCTGGCTATATTCTGCCCTGCCATAGGCCAAAGCAGCTTTATTCATTAGTCAATAAAAGCAACACATATACAGAAGGACTTCCCACACCATGAAGCAGTTTCTGTACTCCAGGCAGCAAGCTAAGCATTACACTGGCATTCTCACTTAATCCTCACATAACCCTGTGTGGTTGAAAATTATATTGCATCTGTTTAATAGGGGAGGAAATTCAAGGAGAATACCAAATGAGTTCACCTAAGTTTTAAAAGAAAAGCCTTTGCTGCAGTCCAAGTGAGAGAAGCAAGTAGTTTGGTATAGATGATGTTGTTTATTCTACTCCAGTAAATGCTATGACTCTAGAGTGGTTTTGCTTGAACTACTGAATTTTTTATTCTGTTTTGATTTTGAGACAGGGTTTCTCTGTGTAGCCGTGGCTGTCCTGGAACTCCCTCTGTAGATCAGGCCATATAACTAGCCACCACAATTGCCCAGGCTGACTGATTTTACTCTGATCGGGATGGCTTCGCTCAGGCTCCCATGTTCTGAATACTTGGGCCCAGCTAAGTAGAATTACTCGCTGGAACTACTTCTTTTACCTAATGCTAGAGGTGGTGGTATGTTAATACATTCCTGTAATTCCAGCATCCAGGAAGCTGAGGTGAAAGGATTGCTATACTGCCCCTCAGCATCACCAAGTTTTCAGTTTGTCCCCATGAATGGTAAAGTGCTGCTTATACTGGTTGATTACAAACCTGTGACGGCTCACATGGTAGAAAGTACTCTAGGATTAAGCTGCATCTCTAGCCTATGGAGTTTTGAAATAAGCCTTTTCTTTGGATTCCAGGGTAGCCTGGAACTTGTTCTGTAGTTCAGACTGTTATTAAATTTGGTCTCTCTTGCATGTTCCTTCTGAGAGCTAGGTTTGCAGGTCTGCACTACCAAGCCCAGCACCTTACTGTGATTTTTCTTTTACATTGCCTTCTTAACTAATGGTTTAGAACGTTTTTTAATGTGCTTGTCCATTTATTTATGTCCTTTGAAAAAGTGTTTGTTTAAATTTATTTGTATGTATGTGGTGGAGTACACACTGTCCATGTGCGCCATGGCACATATGTAGAGGATGGCTCGAAGGAGTTCTGTCCTTCCGCCATGTGGGTTTCAGGGCTTAAACTCAGGTTGTCAAACTTGGTGGCAGTGCCTTTATTCTATTGAGCCATCTGGCTGGCCTGTTTCCTATTATTTTTAATAATTTATATTATGCACATTGGTGTGAGGGTGTTAGATCCCCTGGAACTGGAGTTATAGACAGTCACAGGCTGTCATGTGGGTTCTAGGAATTGAACTTAGGGTCCTCTGGAAGAACGTCCAATGTTATTAACTGCTGAGCCATATCTCCATCCCTGTTTATGTGCTTTTTAACTCCAAAAATTCTATTTGGTTTTTTAGCATCTTAATGATTTTTATTTATTTTATTTACAAAATTTTTATGTGTATGGGTATTTTGCCTACATGTCTTTGTACCCCTGGTGCCTATGGTGACCAGAAGAGGGCAGCAGATGTCCTGGAAATGAAGTTACAGACACTTTCAAACTGCCCTGTGGCTACTGGGAATTGGGCCCCGATCCTCTGTTAGAAGAACCAGTGCTCTTAACTGCTGAGCCATACCTTTTTGGTTTTTTGAGACAAAGTTTCCTTGTGTAGCCTTGGCTATCCTGGCACTCATTCTGTAGACGAGGCTGGCCTCAAACTCAGAGATCTGCCTCCCTAGTGCTGGTATTAAAGACATGGCTGAGCCATATCATTTTTTATTTTATTGATATTTATTTAGCTCTACATTTTTCTCTGCTCTGCTCCCTGCCTCTCCCCTCCCCCTTGAATCCTCCCCCAAAGTCCCCATGCTCCCAATTTACTCAGGAGATCTTGTCTTTTTCTACTTTTTACTTCCCATGTAGATTATATCTATGTAAGTCTCTCTTAATGCCCGCATTGTTGTCTAAGTTTTCTGGGATTGTGGTTTGTACGCTGGCTTTCTTTTCTTTATGCTTAAAAACCACCTTTGAGTGAGTACATGTGATAATTGTCTTTAATTATCACATGTATTAAACACCTTTAATACCAACACTTGGGAGGCAGAGGCAGGCGGATCTCTGAGTTTGAGGCCAATCTTGTTTACAAGAGCTAGAAGGTCCTATCCGAGGTTTCGATGTCTCTTTGGGACAGACAAAAAAAAAAAAAACAAACAAACAAAAATCCCACAAATGCATACTTGCTTTTGTTAATGTCTTACTTTGCCTCACATGATGTTCTTTTTTTTAAAATTTTTATGAGGTTATTTATCTTTATTTTATGTGCATTGGTGTGAAGGTGTCAGATCCCCTGGATCTGGATTTTCAGATAGTTGTGAGCTGCCATGTGGTTGCTGGGAATTGAACCCAGGTCCTCTGGAAGAACAGTGATCTTAACCGCTAAGCCATTTCTCCAGCCCTCACATGATGTTCTTAAGGTTCATCATGCTGCACCTAACAGAGTTTCTTTGTTAAAGCTGTATAATGTTTCACTATGAATTTCTGTCTTAGTTAGGGTTTCTAGTTGCTGTGAGGAGATACCATGATTCTTACACAGAAATTGGGGTGACTCGCTTAACAGTTTCAGAGGTTTTGTCCATTATGATTGTGGCAGAGAGCACGGTAGTGTGCAGGCAGACGTGCTGGAGCTGAGAGTGCTACATTTTGCAGTCAATAGGAAATCAGCTGTCACACTGAGGGAAGCTTGAGCAAAAGAGACCTCAAAGCCCATCCTTACAGTGGCATACTTCCTTCAATAAGGCCACACCTCTTCATAGTGCCACTCTCTTTGGCGGCCATTTCGGGTTGCTTCCACCTTTTAGCTATTGTGAATAATGATTATGCTGTGCATATGGAAATACACAAGTCTGTAGAGATCTTTTTTTAATTAATTAATTAATTTTTATATATACACTATTTTGTCTGTGTGTATGCCTGAAGGCCAGAAAAGGGCGCCAGACCCCATTAC
>LOEQ01000114.1:756290-770759 GCA_001685075.1 Bramus lutescens | reverse complement strand
TCTGTGGTCAGATGCCATCAGCCGCACCACAGTAGGCCATGTTGACACTGAGAACCCAAAGCCCCACGTCTAACACTCTAGCGTCAGAGAACACTGACGCAGGAGCCAAAAAAAACTAAAGATGCAGGAGTCATGGGAAGCCAGATGGGTGGACCAGGTGAGTTTCCCCTGATGAGGTATGCTGTGGGCTGCTGGGGCTGATCCCAATGCTCACCTTATTAGCATCCAGAACCTTCTGCAGCTCCTCATGACTCTGCTGGGTGATGAGTACTGTCTCTGCTGAGGTGACACAGCCACTGCATGCCAGGCAGTCATTCAGGGACACCTTGGCCTTCTCCAGCTTCTGGGTTCTTCCATCCTGCAGGGGAGCAGAATCTGGAGCATAGGGTCTTGTGGGGGATGGGCAGTGCATTCATTTTAAGTAGTCTTTTTCTTTTCTTTTTTGGTTTTTTGAGACAGGGTTTCTCTGTAGCTTTGGAGCCTGTCCNTCTGTGGTCAGATGCCATCAGCCGCACCACAGTAGGCCATGTTGACACTGAGAACCCAAAGCCCCACGTCTAACACTCTAGCGTCAGAGAACACTGACGCAGGAGCCAAAAAAAACTAAAGATGCAGGAGTCATGGGAAGCCAGATGGGTGGACCAGGTGAGTTTCCCCTGATGAGGTATGCTGTGGGCTGCTGGGGCTGATCCCAATGCTCACCTTATTAGCATCCAGAACCTTCTGCAGCTCCTCATGACTCTGCTGGGTGATGAGTACTGTCTCTGCTGAGGTGACACAGCCACTGCATGCCAGGCAGTCATTCAGGGACACCTTGGCCTTCTCCAGCTTCTGGGTTCTTCCATCCTGCAGGGGAGCAGAATCTGGAGCATAGGGTCTTGTGGGGGATGGGCAGTGCATTCATTTTAAGTAGTCTTTTTCTTTTCTTTTTTGGTTTTTTGAGACAGGGTTTCTCTGTAGCTTTGGAGCCTGTCCTGGATCTAGCTCTTGTAGACCAGGCTGGTCTTGAACTCACAGAGTTCTGCCTGCCTCTGCCTCCCGAGTGCTGGGATTAAAGGTGAGTGCCACCACCGCCCGGCTCCAAGTAGCCTTTTGACTCCCATTCACATCAACTACAGGCAGCATGAGAGACGACTGGGGATTTGTTTGCCACCACTCTTCATTTTTATTGACTTTTCTTTTTTCAGGACAGTAGATTCAACTTAGCCTGAGCCCCTCAACCCTCCCACAGATGCAGGACTGGTCTGAGATAGGGCAGGAGAGCTACAGGGGTCCAGAGGAGTAAGGCTGGAGGGTTAGAAGTCCCTCGAACTGTTCTCTGAGCCTGTGCTTTGCACCAACGCCCCAACCTGAGGTTAACCCACACCAAGAGACCCAAGGCCCGGCTGCAGCAGCACCATGAAGATGAGGCCCCTTGTCCTTAAAGCCCAGCACAATGGTGATGGGCTCCTTCCTCTGTCCCTCCATCCATGGGACCCTTTGTTGAGAACCAAGGCCTTCTTGTGCACTGGGGTCTAGCTGGTGCTATTGTGTCACAAGGTCACTGTTGTGGACAAACAGCTAGCCTTCTCTGCCACAGCTGGATCCTGCTCTCCATTGTTCACAGGACTCTGCACACTCATTCTCCAAACCCATGCTAGGCCCCTCCCCTATTCAGGGTTCCATGGCTGGGCATCACTTCTCAGTGCAGTGGGGCATGGGATTCCAAAGCAATTCCTTAGAGTACATAGAACAGCTAGTCAGGGTTAGTTTTCATTAAAAGGGGGCTTAAGGGGCCAAAACCACAAAGTCTTATGCTACTAGAGGTAGGGGGCAAGGGGAGGTGGGGAAAATCCACAGTCTCCACAAAAGTTCTCCCTGCCCAGTGCAGAACAGGATAGGTTGGCCAACCTGGGCATCTCTACTCACCCTCCCAACTCCCATGGTGACTGTGACCAGTGAGAGAGCTAGTGAGGTGCAAGGAGTTTCAGGGTTGCCAGATCTGTGACTAGATGAGGTGTGTTTCAGATCTGCCTCCCAGGACACACACCCCAGCCGCCACCGCCCCCATCAGGGAGGCGGTGAGACCTCTGGCTCCTTACTGGGTTCACTTGGAGGTAACTTCCATCATCTTCGATGTGGATCTTGACTATGCCACTTCCCGGCTTCTTATCCACCTTCACAGGCTTGATGCAGTTCTACGCCAGGAAGAGACCCCAAAGCAGGTTCTATTAGGGGAAGGTAACTCTGGGGGATGCTGGGCCTCAGGTTCGTGCCATTGAAGCCATGCTGAGCTCTGTTTGCCCACCATTTTCTGTACAAGGTGAAGACAGCATCAAGGTCATTCACTCTCCAGGTCCAAATCAGCAGGATCTGGTGCTGACTCCTGTATGCAAGCTAATGTCTGCAGAAACCCTCAACAAGCCTGTCCTTCCTAGGTCAGACAGTAGCACCACCACATACAGTGTCAAGAGGCCATTACCAGGCAGGAGTGCTTTTCTCGGAAACATCTGGAAGTCACCTCTAATCATTGCCACTGATGAAATTTCATGTCTCTCTGCCTCCCCTTAACATCTCCAGACCCTTGGTGGCCTTCAAGGAGATGGCCTTCTAGATGTCCAGTCCCAGGCCAGATGGCCCAGTTCATTCTGCCCATGTGGCAGCTAAGCTCTCTAAGTGGGACTTGGCTACCGACTACTAGCGCTGGGGACAAAGGAACACCCAGGCAAGCGCACCAGCTCTTGTTTTCAGGTGTGGCCGTCTGGACTCCCTTGTATCTTCCTCAAGGAAAGACCAAGAACATTAGTTATTGTTGTGGCCCAAGGGGATATCTCACCCGCCCCTTCAGCATGGTCCCTTCCACTGAGATGAACAAACTGGCTCTGAGAGTGGGCTGGGAAGAGATGCCTAACAGGTGCAGAGGCTGTCCAGCCCCAATCGTGTCTCTGCATCACAAGTTGGGTGACACTATTGGAACACCCTTTTATGTGACATTAAGCCTTCTTGTCACCCCTAAATACTCCCATAGCTTCTGGAAATCCCTCCTGGACATCTTGGGGTCCAATAGCTGGCTGCCCATCCCTCCCTGGCCTTAGCTGTCTGTGTTGGTAAGAAGGTAACCAGACTGACTGAGACTCTGGGCCCTGGGTCGGGTCTCGTGCTCAGGAAAGGACACAGGTGGGAGAGGTTTCCCGCTGCTCACGGCGAGGCCCGGCCCCTCCTCCTGCGCGACTTGCCCATGGCCGGCCCACCTGAGACGGCCCGATGAAGTCATCCAGGTCGGTCAGCTGTAGTACCCCACTGAAGGGCGACGCCATGACAGCCTCACTGCTGCTGAGCGTCGCACACGGGTGTCGCAAAATGACATAAATAATAGTACTCTTCCGCCACTCTGCCGGAAAACGCAAATTCCGGCGCGTGCTCATTTCTCCCCATGGGCAAGCTTTGGAAAGCGTGCGCGCCCTCTGCTGGTGGCCTTGAGCTCCAGACCACCGTGCGCAAAACACCAAGTTCCTCAGAGTTCAGTTTTCCTGTGGCTCCCTTGGATTGTGGTGGTGTACAGCGGTAGTGTAGGCAAAGAATGCAAAGAATGAAACTTCAGAATCTCTCCTGCAGCACGTAGCGGTGGGGTCCGGGTTTCCTTCAAGCAAGGACCCAGATACATCAGGAGAACACATCATTTGCAGGAGAACACAAAATTATCATTTGGTTCACTGGAATACTTTGGAATGGGTTTACCCAAAGTGAAATCGACAAGCGCTGTTAAGATTTTAAGACCGAGCCGGGCGGTGGTGGCGCCCACCTTTAGTCCCAACACTCCGGAGGCAGAGGCAGGTGGATCTCTGTGAGCATGTGATGCCACGCCTGGCCTTGTGATATCATTAATGTCACCAAAATGTCAATTAGAATGTTTACAATCAGGCTGAGGAGATGACCGTTGATCAAGTGTTGCCGTGAAAACAAGAGGAATTACGTTTGACCCCAGCACTAATGTAAAAACTGGGCACAATGGCATGTGCCTGCAATCCCAGCACTGGGAAGGTAGAGTCGGGGATTCCTGTGGCTTACAGGCCAGCCAGTAAGTAAAGGCACTGTTTAGCAAGCCTGATACCCATGAGTTCAATCCCCAGGAGCCATACGGTGGAAACAGAGAACCAACCCTGACCATCACAGGTACAGCATAACACCAAAGCACCCACACATGTATATGTACACACACAAATAAATGCAATTTCACAAAAGAAAACAAAAACCAATGTAGTAAAACCCACTAAATCCTACACTTTTTTTTCTTTCCTTTCCTAAACAGAGACAGTCACTGAGTAGCCCAGCCTGACTTCAAACTCTGGATCTCCTATTTAGCTTTCTGAACGCTGGGGTTACAGGAGAATAGCACCACTCATAGTGAATTGTACCCTTTAAATGGGGCAATTGTATCTTTGTGAGTTTATATCTTAATAAAGCTATTAAAGACAGGGTGGTAGCCGGACGGTGGTGGCACACGCTTTTAATCCCAGCACTCGGGAGGCAGAGGCAGGAGGATCTCTGTGAGTTCGAGGCCAGCCTGGTCTACAAGAGCTAGTTCCAGGGCAGGCAATAAAGTGACACAGAGAAACCCTGTCTCGAAAACCAAAAAATAAAAAAAATAAATAAAGACAGGGTGGAGATATAGCCAGGTATAATGATTTATGCCCATAATCCTGTCACTTAGGAAGTTGAGACAGGATGATCCATTTTTAAAAAAATTATTTATGAGCTAGGAGATGGTGGCACACTCCTTTAATCCCAGTACTTGGAAGGTAGAGGGAGGTGGTTCTCTGAGTTCAAGGTCAGCCTGGTCTACAGATTGAGTTCCAGGTCAGCCAGAACTACACAGAGAGACCCTGTCTCAAAAAACAAACAAAAATAATTATGTATGAGGCAGGAGAGATGGGTGAACTGTTAGGAGCACTGGCTGCTCCACCAGAGGACCTGAGCTGGGTTCCTATCACCCACATGGCAACTCACAACTATCTGTAACTCCAGTTCTTGGGGAGCCCATGGCCTCCTCTGATCTCTGTGGATACAAATGGTTCACATACATACATAAAAGCAAAATACTCCTATGCATAAAATAAAAATAAATGAATCTTAGAATAAATTTGCCAGGATGAAGAGTGTAAGCATGTGAGTGTCAGAGAGCAACTTTGTAGCATTTTGCTTCTCGTCTTCCCATTCTATGTGGCTTCCAGGAATTGAACTCTGGTTGTCAAGCTGGCAACCTGCTGAGCCATTTTGCCAACCCACTTGCTTCAAGGTTGAGGCCAGCTTGTGTTATGTAGTGAACACAGGATAGCTAGGTCTACCCTGTAAGACTCTTATAAACAAACAACAAAAGGGTGAAGACTGAAAACTCAGTGACCTCAGCTTCTGGAGTGGCCTTGAATCCAGGACATTTAGTCTCAAGCCCTACCTCTGTTACTTACAAGAGACCAACAGAGTTAAGTTGAAGAATTTTGTTTTATTTCACTACCTGAGGATGAATTCGGGTTCCTGTGTGCTGGGCATGTGATCTCATCAGCTTTGGGGCTAGTTTCCGGTTCATAAAATAGTATCACAGTTTCTGATTCTCTTTCTCTCTCCGTCTTAAACACACACACACACACACACACACACACACACACCACACGGAGGTTATTCTTCTGCTGGAGACTCGCCACCCCCTCAGACATCTTTCGTTAACTCATTTCCCTGTGGCACTAGCTCTGTGTAGATGTCAGGCCTCTGGGTCCCCAAGCTCCTATTTTGCAAATTGTTTCATCATCATCATTAGTTAGTATTTGCCATGTGCTTCCCCTGTGCAGGTCCCTAAGCCAGACTCTGTGAGCTGTAGGGTTTACAGACGCCAGGGAGGGGAAAGGAGGACACAGAGGCCAACCAGGGATGCTGGGAGAAACCAGCTGGGCCTCAGCTGCTGGGACACTGTGCCACAGGGTGGCATTCCTTTCCTTGGACATCTCTGGATGCCCTGGGTACTCAAGGACCTCATTTGTCCACAGGTACCAACTTGCCACCCAGTTGGGGAAGCAGCCACGTCCTGCTGGCCGTATGGTGCACACTGAGGCTTGCCCATAGCCTAGTCTCTTCCCTGAACTGTGCCAGTTTCACCACCTGTAAAGACGTGCCATGTGCTAGTACCCCGAGGCTGCTGCGACAGATGGCCACGACAGGGTGCTTAGAGCAATGGAAATTTATTTTCACAGCTCTGGACATGAAAAGTCTGACATCCCGGGCTCTGCAGTGCATCCTACCCTCCCTAGTCCGCAGGGCAGAGGTTTTCCTACCCTCTCCAGGGGTTCCAGGTGGCCAGAGTTTTTGAATACACAGCTCCAGCCCTTGTTTCCGCATGATCACCTCTACATGTCTCTGAGCTTCTCTTGCCAAACTCCTGTCGCTAGACTTAGGGTCCAGCTTAGCCAAAGATCACCTTGAGACCTTTAATGTCACCATACCTTGTGAGAACAGATGGCAAATTGGTTTTCCTCAACCTGACAGAAACCAGAGTTACTTGAGAGGAGGGCTCCCCACTGAAGGGTTGCCTCCATCAGACAGGCCTGCGGATTATTTTCTTTATTAATGATTGATGTGGGAGGGCCCAGGCAAAAGTGGGCAGTTTCCACTCCTGGCCAGTTAGTCCTGGATTGTATACGAAAATAAGCTGAACAAGCCTTGGAAAGAGAGCCGGTCAGTTGCATTCTTCCACGGTATCTGCTTCAGTGTCTGTCCCCAGGCCTCTGCCTTGAGCTCTTGCTCTGGCTCCCCCGGGTGATGGACTTTAACCTGTAAGGCGCAATAACCCCTTTTCCCCTGATTTGCTTTTGGTCATGGTGTCTTATCACAGCTACAGAAAAGCAAGCTAGTATGGATGGGAAACAGGAGAGAGCCTAGAGCTGGCCCAGAGTCAGTGTGACTGGCTCTGTAATGTGGGTTTAAAAGGACCCTGGGTGGAAGCAGGGCTTAGTGGTACACCTAGAGGTAATCTTAGCACTCTGGTGGCCGAGAAGAAAGGATTGTGAGGTCAGCTTGAGCTACTTAGTCTCAAAAATAAAAATGGGTTAAATAATAGCTCAAGTTGACAGCGCTTCCCAACTGGTACAAAACCAGTGGGTTTCAATCCCTAGTGCTGCCTAAACCAGACATCTATCAGCTACCATCTTAGTGCTTGGGAGGTGGAGGCAGGGAGGTCAGAAGTTCAAGGCCATGCTCAGCTACTTAGCAAGATTGAGGCCAGACGGGGCTTTAATACATGAGACCCTGCCTCAAAATGAGTAAGTAAGTAAATAAATAAATAAATGAAGGGGCTGTGGGGAGAGTGCTGCCAGGAGGGAGCTTTCAGCCCTGTGTTCTCCAACAGTCCTTCCTATGCTAGGTTTAAAGATACTGGGCTACAAAATTCAGAAAGGAGAAGTGGGGTTCCCTCTCCTTCAAGCTGCACTTGCCTGTGCTCCCCCAGGCTCAGAGGATACACAGGTGCTTACCGCCACTCTGAGGCCCTGGAGGGATGGGAGGGTGCCTATGCCCACGGAGCCTCCTCAGCCAGGTTCTCATTCCCTTCTGTCAGGGGCATCATCCGGCTAATGAGTCCAGGTCCCCAGAGCTGCTAGGCAAATAAGTGGGAGGGATGGAAGATGCTACATCCCACGTGGGCCTAATGCTGGGCTGGAGGTTGCCTGCACCTGGGTCAGACCAGTCCAAGTTCAGGGTAGGTATGTGGTCCTGGACAGTCTTGTGCCCTTGTGCCTCTCACCTGCTCTATGAGCTGGCACTCACTATTTTTTGGGGGGGGTTGTGTGTGTGTGTGTGTGTGTATCTGATGTGGTTTGGATCCATGTGTAAAGACCTGGCTCCATGGAGCTATGAGAGGCTCCTTCAGGGAATGCTGTCCAGTCGGCAGGGGTAGGGTATGTGGGGGAGTTGGTCTCTCGAGGGTCTCTCCCTCGCTCTGCTTCCCAGATGCTATGCAGTGGCTGAACCGATGAGATTTATTTGTGGAAGGCAACTACTGTTGGGCAATGAGTGCATCATTATGGCATAATCAACTCATGGTTTTGTCCTTCTGGGGCCACTACATCTTGTCAACAGGTGGGATCCCAGCAACAGCCCCAGGGGAGCCCGTACGGGCAGCAATTAGTAGCTAATGAGAGGCCTGAGTGACTGTTCAACTGGAGCAGTGGTCTGATTGGGACCTGAGCTGGGTGGGCTGTCACTGTGGCTTGTGGACCCTGACCTCAAGTCTCCTTCCAACTGAAGTGTCTGATTAGGGACAATGGTGGCTGGGGCCAGTGTGTTATTCATGCCTAAGGTTCTTTCGTTGTTATTTTTACATTTATTTATTTCTATTTAAAATGTCTGTTGGCTCATTTTCCTATTTATCCGTTTGTCTTCATCCACAAAGACGTGGAGGTCAGAAGATGATTTTCGAGATTGGTTCTTGCTCCACCATGTGAGTTCCAAGGATCAAATACATTCTGATTATGGTTTTCCCTCCTTCTCCCCTCCCTGCTCCTTCCCAGTTTCCCTCCCATATGGATCCAAAACCTTTCTGTCTCTCCTTAGAAAACAGTCATCTAGCTGGGTGGTTGTGGCGCACGCCTTTAACCCCAGCACTCGGGAGGCAGAGACAGGTGGATCTACATGAGTTTGAAATCAGTCTGGTCTATAGAGAGAGTTTCAGGACAGCCAGGACTACACAAAGAAACACTGTCTTGAGAAACAAAAACAAAAACCAAACAAAAACACCTGCATCAGACCCCCCCAAAAAAGATAAAACAAGAACCAACATCAGAATAGGACAAAATGACAAACAAGAAAAAGAGCCGAAGAAAAAGCACAAAACACACACACACATTTGCACACACAGAAATTTCATAAAAACACAAAACTGGAAGCCATAATATATGTGCAAGGGACCTGTAAAGTAAGAAAAAAAAAGCCCCAATTTGACGTTATGAGGCAAAGAACCTCCAAAGATGAGGTTGGGTCTTTGTGTTGGTCATCTACTCCTGGATGTGGGGCTGACTCTCAAGTGCGGTTTGTTTCCCCAGTAAGACTCCTTTGGAAAAAACTTATTTTTTTTATTTGCAAGTGGTTATTGATAGAAGCTAGTTTCCAGGTTAGGGGTGGGGCTGTGTATACTTCCTTTGGCTCTAGAACCCATCTGGTACTGACCTGTGAGGGTTCTGTGCATGCTGTTTATTTATTTAATTTAAAAAATTACTGATATTTATTGTGTATGTATGTAAACACCTGCATACCACAGTGCACACATGGAGTTCAGAGGGCTAGGTATGGGCATCTGATCCCCACTTTCACGATGCGGGTTCTGGGGATTAAACTCATGTCATTAGTCTTGACAACAAGCCTTTACTTGCCAGACCATTTCGTTGGCTCTTATTTAGTTAGTTGGTTAGCGCATGTGCATGTGTGTTCACGAACATGTGTTCTCATGTTCCCCTGTGTCAGACAAAATACAACCTGTACTCCCTCCTCTCCTATGTGGGTTCCAGAGTTAAAGTCATGTCATCAGCTGGACTGTCTCACTGGTCCATTGTTTCCTTTTTGAGAGAGCACCTCCTGAAGCCCAGGTAGTCCCAGAACTCACTCTGTAGCCCATGCTGACCTTGAACTCACAGAAATCCTCCTATCTCAGCCTCCTGAGTGCTGGGATTACAGGATCTACTTAGGCCTCTTGAGGTTTGTAAACAGAGCTCACATTAAGCCCACGTTCTTTTTGTTTTTGTTTTTTTGAGACAGGGTTTCTCTGTGTAACAGCCCTAGCTGTCCTGTAACTAGCTCTGCAGACCAGGCTGGCTTTGAACTCACTGAAACCCACCTGCCTCTACCTCCCAAGTGCTGGGATTAAAGACGTGTGCCACCACCGCCTGGCAAGCCCGCTTTCTTGAGCACACAAATGGCGCCTTTCATGAATGATGCTCTATGAATGCTGTGGGATAGAATGATGTATCTGGGGGTGTGTGCAGCTCATTCCTACTGCAGAACTGGGAGGGCAGAGTGCCTGAGTTCCTCTTATCATCATATCTTCTGCACACACTGAGCAGGCCGTGTGGGCCACTGGGAGGGGCACAGGGGACACCTCTGGTACCCATGGTAGCTGATACATCATAGGCCTGCTGGGAGAATTGCCATGACCTTTCCTCCTGACAATGTGTAGTAGGCAGGAGGCCTTGTGGAGGTTTCAGCCACCCTTCCAACCCCATCTATGACCACATGGCTCATCTGCCTCCCCCTGTCCCTGAAGGGGTGTGGCCTAATACCTGGGCACTGCTGAGAGTATATAGCAGTAACCTCTGAGGGCACCAGCAGGTCATAGGAGGGCTCTATATTGTCCCCCCACTTGTTTCCCTGCATCTGGACACTCTGTGACCCCATCTGGATTATCACTGGTTAGCCTGGGCCCTTCATTCACCCCTTAACCTCTCAAGGGTCTTTTTGCTGAGACTCAAGGCCTCAACCACGTGAGCCTCAGTTTTATCAGGGCAGGATGAGAAGTGGAGGGAGAGGGTAAGGGGAGCCCCACTCTTCTTGTTAATCAAGACAGCCCCCCTTGGTCCACATGTCTGTTCTTGGACCTTGAGCATACAGAAGAGATGAGACAATGGAGGTCATATTCATATGCAATAACCAGGTGGGAAGCATTCCCTGTGACTCCAAAAGTCAACACAGCAGCTCATCCTTGAAAGAAGGGGATGCCTCCATGGTGCTGGCACTGTTCCAGGAACTCCTCCTGGGTTGGCCCCATGATGGCTCCCAGCTGTCAGTCCACAGTCCGTGAACTCCCACAAGTTCAGGTCAGCAGTCTCTATGGGTTTCCTTGTCATGGTCTTGACCCCCCTTGCTCATATAATCCCACCTCCTTCTCTTCAACTGGACTCCTAGAGCTCGGCCCAGCTTGGCTGTGGATTTCTGCATCTGCCTCCATCAGTTACTGGATGAAGGCTCCACGATGACAATTAGGGTAGTCATCAATCTGATTACAGGGGAAGGTCAGTTCAGGCATCCTCTCCACTTAGTTGGAGTCATCCTTGTGGGTTCCTGGGAGTTTCCCTGGTACCAGGTTTCTCCCTAACCCCATAATGACCCCCTCTATCAAGATCTTTTAATTATTCTCTCCCTCCATCCCATCCCCAACTCAACCATCCTGACCCCTTATGTTCCCATCCCCCATCTCTTCCCCTTTATCCCTCCCCTTGCCCCCAGTTTTCCCAGGCATCTCATCTATTTCCTCTTCTCAGGGAGATCCATGTGTCCCTCTTAGGGTCCTCCTTGTTACCCAGCTTCTCCGGGGCTGAGGATTGTGGGCTTGGTAACCTTTGCTTTACAAGTGAATATATACCATGTTTGTCTTTCTGGGTCTGGGTTACCTCACTTAGGATGATTTTTTTTCTAGTTTCATTCATTTGCCTGAAAATTTCATGATGTCATTGTCTTTTTCCCCTGAGTAATACTCCATTGTGTAGATGTCTTACATTTTCTTTATCCATTCTTTGGTTGAGGGGCATCTAGGTTGTTTCCAGGTTCTGGCTATTACAAATAATGCTTCTGTGAACATAGTTGGATAAGTGT
Source organism: Bramus lutescens (assembly GCA_001685075.1). NCBI lineage: Eukaryota > Metazoa > Chordata > Mammalia > Rodentia > Cricetidae > Bramus > Bramus lutescens. The sequence continues at coordinate 759,158 of LOEQ01000114.1, read as the reverse complement.
CCTTGTTGAGGAATTCTCCTCCAACTGCTGGTGGGAGTGCAAACTTGTACACTTTGGAAATCAGTATGGTGGTTTCTCAGATTATTGGGAATCAATCTACCTCAAGACCCAGCGACACCACTCTTGGGCATATACATGAAAGATGCTCAATCATACCACAAGGACACTTGCTCAGCTATGTTCATAGCAGCATTATTCATCATATCCTGCCACTTTTGGAGGACAGTATTGAGAGACCAAGGTGGAAATCAGTATCCAAGCCCAGAGTGTGTTCTGACACTGCACGCCTGCTGCTGGCTGAAGTCTCCCTTGAGCCTCCATGGAATCCTTAGATTAGCTCAGATGCACCCAAACCAGCAAAGCAAAAGCATCAGCTTGTCTACATCCTCAGATGGCTAGAGATCACCTGTTGAGGAAGAGGTTCGACCATGTGAAAAAACCAGTGAGCAAAATAAATGACCTCCAAGCCATTTTATGTCATCAGACAGAGAAGGGCACTTGTGCCCAGGCTGACAGTACTAATGCTTTGCAGGGAACCTTCGTCCTGTGGGCAGAGCTCATGGATCACCAACCAGAGGGGAAAGAGAGTCAACAGTATCCCACTGTGGGCAGGAGCTGGGAACTGCGCTGTCTGCCCCTTCTACATGTCAAAACATTCCACATTCTTTGCACTTGTATGTACAAATTATTTGTTATTGCTTTTTTGTTTTCCACACACACACACACACACACACACATTTGAGACAGGGTTTCTCTGTGTAGCTCTGGATGTCTTGGAATTCACTCTGTAGATCAGGCTGGCCTTGAACTCACGGAGATTTTCCTGCCTCTGCCTCCCAAGTGCTGGAATTAAAGGCATGCACCACTACGCTTGGCCACAAAGTTCATTTGTTTGTTTGGGTTTTTTTTCGAGACAGGGTTTCTCTGTAGCTTTGGAGCCTGTTCTAAAAATCACTCTGTAGACCAGGCTGGTCTTGAACTCACAGAGATCCATCTGCCACCACCACCTGGCTAATATTTTTATTTTTATTTATTTGTTTGTTTTTGTTTTTTGATACAGGGCCTCTTAGTGTAGCCTTGGCTGTTCTGGAACTGTCTTTGTAGACCAGACTGGCCTCAGACTCAGACAGAGATTCACCTGTTTCTGCTTCCTGAGTGCTGGAATTAAAGATGTGAGTGGTCACATCTGGCTTGAGTAATTTTTTTTGGATTTTTTCTTATTTATTATGCTGGAAGAGGGCACCAGTTCTCATTTTGAATGGTTGTGAGCCACCATGTGGTTGCTGGGAATTGAACTCAGGACCTTTGGAAGAGCAGCCAGTGCTCTTAACCTCTGAGCCATCTCTCCAGCCCCCCTGAGTAATATTTTTAAAAGTTTATTTTAAATTATGTATATGTGCATGTGCATGTAATGCCTGTGGAGGCCAGAGATGTCAGGCTGGAGCTGCAGGTGATGGTGAACCACTAGGCATGGGTGCTGAGACCTGAAGCAGTCTGTGCTCCTAACCACCGAGCAATCTCTCCAGCCCCTTGAATAAATGTTTTTAAAAATTTTTATCTATTGTCAGGCAGTGGTGGTGCATGCCTTTAATCCCAGCACTTGGAGGCAGAGGCAGGCGGATCTCTGTTAGTTTGAGGCCAGTCTGGTCTACAGAGTGAGTGCCAGGACAGGCTCCAAAACCACAGAGAAACCCTGTCTCGAAAAACAAAAACAAAAAAATTATATATCTATTTCATATGTATGAGTGTTTTGCCCACATGTGTACCTTGTGCATGCCAGGTGCCCACAGAGGTCAGAAAAGGGTGTTGGATCCCCTGGAACTGGAGTTACAAATGATGGTGAGCCATTATGTGGGTGCTGGGAATTGAACCCAGAACTTCTCCAAGAGCAACCAGTTCTCTAAACTGCTGGGCCATCTCCCCAGCCCTCATAAATATTTTTAATATACATATTTTTAATGGGTGTCTATCTGGCTGGGGAGATGGCTCAGCGAGTAGAGTACTTGGTGTGTAAGCATGAAGGCCTGAGTACATGGGAAAGCCGGATGTAGTAATGTGACTATGTGATCTGGGTTCTCCTATATCGGGGCAAGAGGTGGGGACAGGAGGAAGTTTATGGGCCAACTGGTCTGGTATGGAAACTTTGAACAACAAAGAGACCCTGTTTGAAGCAAGGGGGAAGGCAGGGACCATTCCGTGAAGTTGTTGTCTGCTGTTCACACCTGTGAACATACATCAGACACTGCTGTTCACACCTGTGAACACACATCAGCCACAGGCTGAACTAGGAGATGCATAGTGAGCGTGGGTCAGTGTAGCATTCCAATACCAGTCCACAGTGTCCATGGGTCAGCTCAGAGACTCGCCTGTCACCTTAGACACCGATCATTCTTTGCGTTGAGAACAGTTACAGGCTTCTCTGGCTCTTTTGAAATCTATAGTTAACTGCTGTCAATCACAGTGCAGGGTGCTACAGATCCACCCTTCCAAGTCACCGCCCCCATCCTCTCCCTCTACACCCCCTCCCCTGTTCCTGGTCATACAGCTTTAGCTGTAGAAAACAACTCGAGGTTGTGTGATGCAATCTAATCCCCCCTTCCTGCTTCCTCCTCCCCAACCCAGTACCCACGCAAATAAGCACACAGTATCAACTTCCATCAAACAACTTAAAATTTTTCATTTTTAATTATGTGCATGTGTCTCAGTGTGGGTATTTACAAATGAGTTCAGGTTCTTGCTGAGGCCAAAGACCCCAGATGATCCCCTGTAGTTGGAGTTATAGGTGGTTGTGAGCCTTTTTGTTTGTTTGTTTGTGTTTCGAGACAGGATTTCTCTGTAGCTTTGGAGCCTGTCCTGGAACTAGCTCTT
>LOEQ01000114.1:743444-756270 GCA_001685075.1 Bramus lutescens | reverse complement strand
AGACCAGGCTGGCCTGGAACTCACAGAGATCCGCCTGCCTCTGCCTCCTGAGTGGGGGATTAAAGGCGTGCGTCACCACCCCACCCGGCTCCCAGTCTTCTTTTACCTTTAAGCCTCTGTCCTCATATTTATACTCTGTCTCTTACTGACGCTGCATAGTTAAGCCTCAACCTCCATATTCCTGCCAGTTAATGTGTGGGTTAAAATTTTTTCTTTTGATATCTTTTGAGACAGTATCTTTTTATGTGGCCCAGGCTGGCCTCCAATGTGCAATCTTTCTGCTTCAGCTTCCTGACTGATATATCAATTCTGCTTTTTAGGTTTTGGTGGTGAGGACCCAACCCATGTACCTGAGCATGCTAAACACACATTTTACTGCTGAACTCCATCCTCAGCCCCAAAGTGTGCTTGAGTGTTTTGTCTATAGGTACATTCGATGCACATTGTGTATGCCTGTGTGTAAAAAACGGTACAGAAAAGGGTGTTGGATTCTCTAGACCTGGGGCTATGAATAGCTCTAAGCTGTCACAGGCATGCTCAGATTGGAACCCAAGAAGTGCTGCTAACCACTGTGCTATCTCTTCAGTCCCCTCACCCTGCCCTGTGCGTTTTTAAAAAGCTAAAAAACTGCTGGGTGGTGGCACACGCCTTTAATCCAGCACTCAGGAGGCAGAGGCAGGCGGATCTCTGTGAGTTTGAGGCCAGCCTGGTCTACAAGAGCTAGTTCCAGGACAGGATCTAAAAAAACTACAGGGAAACCCTGTCTCGAAAAACAAATAAACAAACACAAACAACAAAACAAAACAGCAACAACAAAAGTTAAAAAACCAAAGAGGATAATATTGGTGTTCGTGAAAACTGTCCCTAAATGTAGTTTAATTGGCACACAGTTGTGTCGCTGGTAAGGTTTTATGACTCTGCTTCCGCAACCATGGATTGGAGCTAAAGGGATGGGCTCCCTGGTTTTCTTGGCTCCCTGATGCCTGCTGCAGATCCCAGCAGCTGCAGAAACAGCATGCTGAGGCCACATGTTCTCCATTGTGACATCTATGTTCTTTTATTGCTGGAACTCATCGTGCGTGTAGGGGAACCTGGCTTTTTGGTGGGCTGGACTGGCAGCATTGATCAGAAGTGAACCTTCGCCCAGCACACAGCAGGCCCCAGGGTTCCATCCGCAGTGACACAAAACAAGCAAAAATTAGATGGCCAAGCGCTGCGTGTAATGACACCCCAGCTGCTGCCATCAGAGGAAATGTTCCCGCTCCACCGGAAAGCTAGTCAGAAAAATTAGAAAATTTAAAAATAGGACAAATTACCATAGCAGAATATCGTCACAGAAATAAAAATGAAAAAAAAGAAAGAAAGAAAATGAGGCTACAAGCCAATGACATTTGTAAGTCAAGCAAGAAAAATTAGATTGCAACATTTGAAGAGGTAAATTCAGAAGAAATAGTCTTGTTTACGAATATTTATATAAGAGCAGCTGTTCTGAGAGAGAAGGATGCTGAGATCAACTTCAATAGTTCATTATAAGAAGATGGGGAGCTAACTTGGAGAAGGTTTTTGCAAGCGTGGGGCCCTGAGTTTGAACTCCAGAATCCATACGATCCCAGCACCGGGGAGACAGAGAGAGCCAGCTGAAAAGTGAGCTCCAAGTCAGTGAGAAAACTTGTTCAAAAACAACAACAAAACTAAAAAGTTGGGGTCAACAAGATGGCTCAGCTGGTTAAGGAGTGCATTGAAGACCTGAATGAGATCCCTGGGAGCTCGTGGCTGAAGGAGAAAGCTAGCATACAAGCTGTCCTCTCTCAACATGTACTGTAGATCACACACACACAAGCACACGCACACATGCACAGTCGCTTATAAAATAAGCAAGTCCACATCCATGATCCCAGAACTCAGAAGGCTGATGTAGGAGGGCCACGAGTTCAAGGCCAGGGTGAGAGCTACATAATCAGATACTATTTCCAGAAACAAACAAACAAAAAAACAGACACAAAGTAAACTCAGCATGAGTTTTAAAGTGATTTTTCTTGGCCCATAGGCATATACAGACGTAATGAGACAGCTCAGCCCATTCACTGGAAGAGTCATTCACTGTCTCTAGGCTGAGCTGAGAGGTGAGGTTGGTGAGTGATGCCACAGGCAAGAACTTCCCCAGAGCAGGGATCTTCTGTGCTGTGTGGAAGGAGAAAAGACTGAGGGGGACCAAGCTGTGAGTTGGGAGGAGACAGGGAGCCCCCGTGTTTCTCAGTGCCATTGTTCAGCAGGTTCCTATAGGAAGTGTTTGAGTGCCCCTGGGTTGTGGAAGCCAACTGTGCATTTCACCTCCACCAGTTCTGAGACCTTTTGTCAGCAGTAGATACTGAATAATACCCGACTCGCCCTCCCAGGGAGCAGCTTCACAAAGGGCCAGGTGTGCTACTTTCTGCCACCGAGAGCAGGGGAATCTCCGAACAGGAAGGGCCTTCTCAGCTGTGTTATCCAATACTGAATGGTCTTGGGTGTTGACAACTTCAAACTCAGCTTACTGTGTAGTTCAGGCTGTCATTAAACTCACGGCAGTTCTGCCTCCTGCTTCCTGGTGCTGGGATCTCAAGTGGGAGCCACCACACCCAGTTTACAATGTCCCTTAATGAATTTAGCATAAAATTACAAGGGAAAGCTGTACTTCCTCAGAAGCATGTACTAATTGTGTGAATTCCTTCTCTAGGGAGATGTAAACATACTTACTCCTTCCTGATAAGGCCTGAAGGGACTTTGGCTGGCCTGGGCATGGAGAATGTGGCTCTGGCAGGCCTTGTCTTTCTCCCTATTCCCTCTGCCTTGCTAAAACCCTTAGATTACATTCCTAAAGCTAGCTGCCAGCACCTATTCCCTTATTTGGCCACTTATTCCTCCTGAGGCCGACTACCAAGGTCCAGCTATCAAAGTATCTAAGTGCAGCCATCAAAAATCCTCTTTAGCTCACCTAACAAATATGCCCAATTAAAATAAACACCTCATGCTAACAGAGGGTTTTCCCTTTTCCCTTTATAAACTGCCATTTACCTATGGGCCATGTCTGTGTCCTCTCTATCCACAGGCAGTCCTTGGTCCCACTCCAGGGTGATACCCCTTTCCCTTTCCCCTTTCCCTTGTTCCTTTCCCTTCTCCCTCATCCTCTATCTCCTGTCTTTGTCTACGTTCCCTGCCTTCTGTCCCTCTGCAGTAAATACATCTCCTTTGTGATGAGAACCCAGTCTTGGAGATACTGAACCAAGTCCCTCACAAGCTCCCAACCACAAACCACTCTACTGTAGTTTCCTTTTTTCCCCCGAGACAGGGTTTCTCTGTGTAGCCCTGACTGACCTGGAACTCACTCTGTAGACCAGGCTGGCCTCAAATTCAGAGATTCACTTGCCTCTGCCTCCCGAGGGCTGGAGCAGCTTTATTAGGCTTTCTTAGAGTACGGAGGAGAGGTTAGGGCAGAAGTTTGGGTGGTCCTAGAGCAGCTTCACCCAGCCAGGCTGTAGTGATGGAGTTGGTGTGTCGTTCCCTCTCCCCTCACTGTTAACCCATATTAGTCTGAGGCCACATGCAGCGGGAGCAGAACTGCATATAAGGGGGGGAGCAGCCAGATACTCAGGTGAGGCTCCAATGCCACTTCCCACACTCTCCTTCCATGAGGGAATGCCAATTATGATTTCTGTTTGCATGCAGGCACTGCTAATTTGATGATGGTGGCAGATGTTTTATTACTTAGAGGTGTTCTATAACACAGAAACACGTACTGCGGGAGTGTGCATAGAGGAAGTGTGCACTGTGGAAAGCATATGGTGGTCGCCATCAGTTCAGTAGCCAACAGTGTTGGAATTACAAAGAACATGTTTTATGTACATCCTGTGTGGTCAAGGTTAAAACAAGCGGTGACTTCCATTCCCATGCGCACTGTGGCAGGCCTTTCGTTTAGGTTCAGACGGGTTCCTCAAGGCAGCCACAAAAGGGCGTCTTCACCACCAACGTGAACCCAGGAGAGGCGCACCTCAGTGATGCAGTGTGAACTCCCATCACAGATCAGCAAGAGCAAACAGCACATTTGTAACACATTTAATGACAAGAAATAATAACATGTGTTACTATTATACTTTTCTATTTACTGTGCATATATGTGCCAGCATGTGCGTGCAACCTTCTGGAACCAGGGTCTATTTTTTTCAGGGTCATTAGGTTTGGTTACAGAAGTCCTTACCCAAGGAGCCATCTCTTTGACCTAAGTAACAATGACTTTGACATAGGGAACACTTGTAAATCCCAGAATTTAGGAGTTGGAGGCAGGAGAATCAGAGGCTCAAGGTCATCTTTGGCTATTCACCAGACAAACTCGAGGCTCCTCTGTGTTACTTGAGGTTCTGTCTCAAAAAATTAAAAACAAGAAGCTAGGTGTGATTGAGTAAAACCCTTAACCCCAGAACTTGCGAGGCAGAGGCAGGTGAATTTCTGTGAGTATGAAGCTAGCCTAGTCTACACAGTGTGTGTCAGGCCAGTCAGGGCTATGTCAGACCCTGTCTGAATAAACCATGTCAGCAGGTAAAGGTGTGATGCCCAAGCTGAGTTTGATCCTAGGCCCGCACAGTAGAAGGAGAGAACTGACTCTCCAATATGACTGTGATTTTAGAAAAATCAAAACAAAACAATAAAACAACCAATGTAATTCTTACTTTATTTTGAATTTAGCAGTAAACAATATGGACATTGTTTCCCACCTTGTGACACAAATCTGCTCTGGCATTCTTTAGTTGTTACATCTCTGTTGACTCTGTAAGCTGATTCTTCCCCCTGGGCAGCCTTGCTGAATTCTGGGCAGATTAGGGTTGGGTCCAAGTGCACAGAATAGAAATCCACTCCTGGAAAAAGGTCAGAGGTGGAGCTGTGTAAACTCAGCTCTGCAAACAGAAGGTTTTCTGTAGGAAGTTTTTTTTTTTGTGTGTGTGTTGTGTATGTGTGTGTGTGTGTGTGTGTGCTGAGGGATCCAGGGCCTCCTGTGAGCATGCTGGATCAGTGGGCCACAGTCTAGTTCTCTGTGTCCATATTAAAAGCAGGACAGACTCCATGCTGGGAATTGGCCATTGCTAATTATTGGAGGGGTTGGCGGGGAAGTGAAGTCTTTTAGTTTCAAGGTCACTTCACTAAGTGGGGACTGAAGGCTGAGAAGGACACGGTGCATGGTGGCTCTGCCTCTGGATTCCTAGCAGGTGGGTTGAGTCGCAGCTCCATGGGTCTGTGTTTCAAAACCTCTCACCTGCCCCCTGCTTGGCTACCGTGATGTCTGCAGCGTGGCTTGAACCTGGAAGCGCAGCTGAAAGGAGCTATGGCCTGGCTGAATTCTGCTCCCTACTCCTAGAGATGAGTACGGTGTTCTTCTGGGAGGCTCTACTCTGTCTTGCCCTGTAGCTCCAACATGCGCTTCTCAGTGTTGCCCCTCCCACCCCGAAAATGGGACAGTAAGAAGAAAGCCCCAATCTGGCTCTCACCCAAAGGTGAAGGCTGAGAGCGCTTCTCTTTCCCTGTGAAACTCAGGCCCAACCCGAGTCTGTCTGGAGCTCTGTACAGGATCCGCACCCACACATTCCCAGGGCATGAGAAGCCTCACTCCTAGATGCCTGTGCCAGGACTCATTTGTTCCTTGCACAGTCAGAGAGGCTGCACGATCTGTCCACTCCTACCTCCTAGATGAAGAAACTGAGTCAGAGGAGACCAGCTCAGTACTGTTATCATGGGTAGGGTCAGTGACTGGGGACCTTAGGGGTCTGGGGGCTGTGGTGGGTGCTGGAACTCTGAGCTCAGGCAAACCGAGCTATAGGCAAAGATAAGGGCTCAGCCCTCTCTTCCCTCCCCGGACACAGACCATTGGCATTTGCCAGGAATGTAGACTGGCCCACACCCTGCTGCCCCAGTATGCCATACCACACTCTGGTTGACTCCATTCCAGCCTTTGGAGACCTGGACGAGAGACCACTTTCCCTACTTTCCCTTCCCCTGGGGCCTGTAAATCTTGAGCCTACAATGGTGCTATATTGACTGCACAATTGTGGCAAGAACCAAAACTTCTCCAAGCCAGATTTTTCCTAGGGTGTCAGGGGTAAGGCACTCAAGGAACTCCAGATTGAGGGTCAGGCGGCACATGGGTCACACAAGGGTCATGGGGATGCCTACAGTATGAACGAGTCTCCTGTGAGTGACTCCCAGACCACTTCCCATTAGGTAACCTGTTGCTGGTTACCTGGGATGTGAACTCCAGTTCAGCTAGGGCCTCTCATAACAGTGTGTTGGAACTTTCAACCCCAGGGTCCAGACCCTTAAGGGGCTCACAATGACCTTAAGGCGGTCACAGTGAGGGGGAGCCTATGCTAACTCAGCGGTTAGGAGTTACACATAGCCAAAGTGTATTGTGGGTAGGGTGAACATTCAGCTGCATCAATGCCACTTGGCACCTCTGGCCCAGCTGGCCAAGGGTCAGGACAGGAATGTCCCAGGTTCTAGGAACTCTCAGGAGAGGGGCCAGACAGTTTCACCCACCATAGGTGTATTTCTCTGCTGCCCAAGGGAGGGTGGCAAGGACCCACTTCTCCTCCTACCCTCTAGGTTTATTTCTGCCTTCTGCCCCTGGCTGCTTTGTAACACTTTCTGGCCTCAGGACATCTCTGTGCTTTAAACAGAGCCAGACAGCCCTATGTTGAATGAAGACCCATCCCTGGTTTTGGTCCCACCCACCCTCACCCAAGTCTGATCTTTGCAAGGAATGTGATCTGACTTCATTTCCTATCATTCAGGGCTGGACCTAGACTGGGCTGGAGGGAGGTCATGCAGGATGCTGTGGTGATAGCTGGGAAGGTTGTCCTGAGACTCCTCACCTACCCCATCCTGGAGGGTGCATGGGCATTGCCTTGCTGTAGCCTCAACTGCCTCTCCTCACACACCATTCGGAGGAGCTTGTGGTCTGCTCAGAGCTACCTGGGAGAATAAAGGGAAATGTTTCCTGGCAACAAGGGAAAGCCAGTGGTGTTTTTTTTTTTTTCTAGGGCTAGGTCCCATCTTAGAGTCCTGGACGGAGCCTGAGCAAGGCCTGGCAGGCAGTTGATGCTCAGCAGGTGTGTGTGGGGTAAATGAACAATGGATGCTGATTGATGCTGGTCATGGATGGTGAGGGGTGGGACGCATCTCAACGACTCTCCTGTGTTCCCCATCCCTGGACTCCATAACACAATGCCATTGAAACTATTGTGGGTTTTTCTGTGTCACAGTAAAATGTGTCTTTGGCCTGACTGAATGGGCACCACCTATCCAGAAACTTAGATCCTTTGTGACTGTATGACAATATCCCCCATCTGCCCTTTTTAGGGTGTGGGTGTGAAAGATGCAGATTCCAGAGCCCACAGCTGCCTGCAGAGGCTAGACTCTTAAGGAACCCCTGCTCGGGATGGATGATAGGCAGGTCCTGACTCACATAGGGCTAGGCTGTAAGGTGCATAGTCTCCTGGGTTGAGGGGAGACACTGAGACTTGTTTCTTGTCAGGGATCACCCAAGCTATACATCATCTTCTGGACCACAGCCTGTTCTACCTGCTCTGGGATGTCTCAGCTATGGGGCCTCCTGACCTGTAGGGCTGGGGCTCTCCAGACATTCCCTATGCTGGGCTGGCCAAGCAACTTAAACACGGGAGCACAAGGCAAATTCAGCTAGAATACAACCCCCCACACGTCCAGGAAGACACTTCTCCAAGGAACAGCTCCCACCCTCCCTGTCCACAGGGCCCCTGAACCCCACCCCAGAGGAGACTCTTGCATCCGGTGCCCACTTATCCACCTGCTGTCCTAACCATATCAGCTTGAAAAGTGTTCCAAGAAGCCACGAGACCCCAAGGGACTGATACGGAAGAGACGTTGCCTTCCCACACAGCACTGTCTACCTGATGGGGCCCTGCGGTTGTGCAGAGCACAGATACCTTCAGCCTCATGCCCCATGGAAAAGGGTGGCTCAACATAACCCCCAGCCTGAGCCACTCAGTCTCCCAGTACAAATGGGGGTACCAGTGACAACCTGAGCAGGAGACACCCCTGCCTCCTGATACTATCCCTACAGTTCTTCCCTGTTCTGTGGGGATCGAGGGTGGGCTCAGCTGTCCACTGGGCCTCATAGCCAGGGTGCCTGGCTGACTCAGACCCAGGGCCCCTCCCTGTAGGAGGGCTGATTTTCCTAGGGGCGGGCCTGGCAAGCGGTCAGTGTGGAGAGTCTGCCTGGTAGACACTACTGCAGGTGCCCACGGAGGTTGGACAGGTGCTTTCCCAGGCCCAAAGGCTTCTCATTGTTCCCAAACAGCGGTGTGGGGTGAAGGCTGGCACAGTTGGGAACCTCAAAGCTGTTGTTATCTATAGACCATGATGTCGCCAAGAGCTCGACCCCTGCTGGAGTCCTGTGGGAGCCCCATCTACCTCAGAAGCCTACTACTGCTTCTCCTTAGTCTTGGTGAGTATGGGGTGGGCTGCTCACCAGAGAGAGGTAGGGGAGCCCAGGCCTTCATGGGTAGGGACCTTGGGAGAGGCTCCACCTTCCCTGTGCTTTCTCCTTGGGCCATTGCTGGTGGCTTGAGTTCCAGGAGGGTTAGGTACTGAGATCAATGAAAGGCCTGGAAGGTGGTGTCACATTCCTGGCATGGAAGACCCCTGGGCCTGGGGAGTACAGGAATATGACATAATGGGGTGCAGGGGCCTTAACTCTTTCTACACCCACTGGGGTACACAGAGGGCTGGGACCAGGGAACGGCTTGGTTTTGCCCTGCCTCTCCTCTAGCCTTGCGCCCTCTGCCCACAGGGTGGATGCCACTTTTGCAGGTCCAGGCTACAAAGACGGGCCAGGTAAGGTCCTCTGGAGGGCACAGGGGTATTTTCTAGTCTTGGGGCTGTGGACGCTGTTTTCTTTACACATGGATACATACATCTCCGAGTATTCAAAGACGGCTGTTGATCATTGTTAACCCAGAGAGCAGCAGCATCTTGGCTGCAGTTGGGCCCCGAAAGGAGCAGAGTTGGGAAGCAGTGAGGCCCTTGAGAGTTAAGTCACAAGCCCCAGAAGTAGCCAGACTCAGGCAGTACCTGGACCTCGAAAGAGTTGAGACCAAACCGAAAGGCAAGGAAGCGCCTATGTGCTTGGGGAAATGTCAGCCAGGCCCTATCTCCTAGGAGGCTGCACACCACTGTGCTGAACTGACCGGCACCCCTGACTTTGCCAGGTGGGTTCAGCTGCTTTTGGGGGCCTTGGGAGGCCTTGTTGACTAAATAAGCACGTGCCAGGAGCCCAAATGTTCATCCTTTAATGTCCTCTGTGTCTCTACCCACCTCCATCCCCACCTGGCTGGCTCAGGGCTGGGGGAGGAACTGTGCTCCAGGGCACAAGCATTGTGCCCCCTCCAGGCTGTTACTAGTCCCAGGGAGGGCCACAAGAACCCCAGGGTCCTGAAGGGAGGGGTCTCCGGGCAGGGAAGCACTTCAAGAGGGCCAGTGTCAGGTGCAGACTCCTGTCCCTGTCCCCAGTCTTCCCGCAGGCGTCTTTCTTGGCCTCACATGTCGTGAAGTATCTGGTCTGAGCATGGAGCATTCCCAGGGGCTGGCTATGGCCGTGAGGAAGAAGAATGTCACATTGCGAGTGAATCAGGTCAGTCCCCTCTAGGGTCGGTCCTCAGGTGGAAAGTTGGTGGTTAGTTTCTTTGGCACCGCCGCTCCCTTTCATCCTCACCCAGGATCTCATCCTGGTTGGTGGCTTCCCTCAGGGCTCTTCTTGCTGCCTAAGTTGACCACTAGGCGTGTGTTTCTCTCTACTGGTGGGGTTCAGCTCTCTGGGTGTCTGAAGGCCTCCCCCCAACCCTGCCCAGGCCGGCTACCCTTTCTCTCAAGTCTGAGATGACCTTGCTGTCCTTCTCCTGGAGGCCTTGCCTCCTCTTTCAAGGCTCTGTCCTCAAACATGGCCAATGGTGACACGACTCAGGCCGGGGAGAGGGAGGCCAGTCTGACTATGGATTCCAAACAAGGCAAGCCTGTCCCTGACTCTCGACGCAGTGGGGTGTTCATACCACAGGCTGCGTGAACAGGGTCAGGGTACAGCGTGTGGCCTGTAGGATGGGGTGCCCCAGGCCATCCTTGAGGGCTGTGGCCCAGAACATTCTGAGCTGCATGCCCTGGTCTCCCGGCAGCTGCGCTGTCTGGCACGTCGCCTTCCTAAGCACCTCACCAATGAGGAACTGGATGCCCTCCCCCTGGACCTGCTGCTCTTCCTCAAGTAGGTCTCAAACTGGGGACTTGGTCTCATTTTCTACCCCCCCCACCTTGCCCGGGGTAACAATGTGCAGTGATTGGGTGGCTTTGCCAGGGAGGCATGCATTGAAGTGTGTGTGTGTGTGTGTGTGTGTGTGTGTGTGTGTGTACACACACACAGTAATTCACATAACCCCTCTCCGCAGTCCAGCCATGTTTCCAGGGCAACAGGCCTGTGCCCACTTCTTCTCCCTCATCTCTAAAGCCAATGTAGATATGCTTCCACAGAGATCTCTGGAGCGCCAGAGGCTGCTGCCCGCAGCTCTGAAATGCCAGGTGTGGAATGGTACCATCTACTGGAGGTAGAGACAAAACACGAAGTGGGCTCGGTGGTCCCCCTAAAGTACTGAAGCTGGCTGTGTGTGCAGGGCATATATAGCTTTCAAGTGAACGAGGCAGACGCGCAGGCTCTTGGAGGCCTGGTCTGTGACCTGCCTGGGAAATTTGTGGTCAAGTCTTCGGAAGTCCTTCTCCCCTTTCTGGCAGGCTGCCGAGGACCCCTGAACCTGGGCCAGGAAGAGGCAGTCAGGGAGGCTCTGAGGAGTGGAAGACCCCCATATGGGTGAGTTGGAATGGCTTTGCATATGGGCAGATATGTGTGAGGATATCCATAGCCAGAATGGGTTGCCTAGGGCCGCGTATCCCCTGCTGTATCCTGTCAAGTCTCATTCCCTAGGAGGCTGCACTCCATGATCTCTCAGCGGAGGCATTGTCTGGTCAAGTTTTTGTCTCCTGATTTCTGTCTGGGGCCACATTCTTGGTCTCTGAGCTGGGCCTCTGTTTCTGGACAGACCCCCATCAAGGTGGTCAGTCTCCACTCTGGAAGCTCTGCAGGGCTTGCTGGCAGTGTTTGATGAGTCCATCACCTATAGCATCCCTAAGGTAAGGTCATGCTCCCTGAGCTGTCATAGAAGCTGCTGGGCTTTTTGGTTCAACCTACTATGCTTCATCTTTAGGACGTTGTCTCTGAATGGCTGCAACACATCTCCCAGGACCTCTCCGGCCCGGAGTCTAAGCTGACTGCCATGCTCCCAAGGTTCAGGCGGGACACAGAAAGTGAGTCCAGAGCCATGTCTGTTGGGTAGCAGCCTGAGATACGATGCTAGGAATAAGGGGTCTAGCATTGTAGAGTTTCATTTGTTCCTACCAGTGACCCTTCTAGGCTCCTCAGCTTGGTCAGTCACAGCTTCCCAGGGTGAATAGAATTGTACCATTTTGTCAGTGGGTAAACTGAGGCCAATGTATCATGGTAGGTGTGGGAGGAGGGAGAGTTGTGAGGAGCATGCCGCCTCTGACTCTTGCCCGCCCCTCCAGAGAAAGCCTGCCCTCCAGGGCGGGAGCCTCATGAAGTGGATGAAAACCTCATCTTCTACCAGAATTGGGAGCTAGAGGCCTGTGTTGATGGCACTATGCTGGCCACCCAGATGGACCTTGTGAATGAGATTCCCTTCACCTATGAGCAGCTCAACATCTTCAAGCGCAAACTGGACAAGGTAACTCCTAATGAGCTTCAATCTGTCTGCTGTGCCCAGGATTGCTTTCCCAATGGCCCCAGGAGTTGTTCTGGCCCTCATGATCCTGTTTCCATAGACCTATCCACAAGGCTATCCTGAGTCCTTGATCCAGCAGCTGGGTCACTTCTTCCGGTACATCAGCCCCGAAGACATCCACCAGTGGAATGTGACCTCATCTGAGACAGTGAAAACGCTGCTCAAGGTCACCAAAGGACAAAAGATGGATGATCAGGTACCCCAGAAGACATGTAGTTGGACAAGGGAACGCATCTTTCCTTGCCCCAAGGAGTCTCAGTGACTTCTCCCCACAGGTGATCGCCCTGGTTGCCTGCTATCTTCGGGGAGGAGGCAGACTAGACGAGGACATAGTAAAAGTTCTGAATGGCATCCCTTTAGCCTACTTATGTGACTTCCACCCCCAGGACCTGCACTCTGTACCCTCCAGTGTTATGTGGTGAGTTCCGGTGTGTTCTGTAGGGCAATGGATACCTGAGCCGCCTAATCACTACCATGTCCCACAATGTTCCCCAGGATGGTTGAGCCCCAAAGTCCGGACAAGTGCAGCCAGAGGCATCTGAGTATCCTCTATGAAAAGGCCTCCTTGGCCTTCCAGAATGTGAGCGGGCAGGAATACTTTGAGAAGATCAGGACATTCTTGGGTGAGTCAAGGCACACGTGGGTGGGTACAACAGGACTTGCAGACCTCACAGTTATATGCCAAGTCCTACCCTCTCCCCGCCCCACCCAGGGCTTCCTAGGTATATGGGGGATCTGACACTGATGACTTTGGTTCTCCCATCCATTCTGCTCCAGACAGATGGTTGTTGAACGTAGAAGGGCCTGGGCATCAGAAGACAATCATAGAAACAGTATGGGTGGGACTGTATTGTGCTGAAGCTGTGAGTTTTCTTCTTTCTTTTTTTCTTTTCTTTTTTTGTTTTTGTTTTTGTTTCTTGTTTTTT
>LOEQ01000114.1:629291-660983 GCA_001685075.1 Bramus lutescens | reverse complement strand
AGAGAGAGAGAGAGAGAGAGAGCTGGCCACTGGCCTATGAGCATACGGTTGGGTTAGGTGAAAACTAGCCTCTAGGCTCAGGGAATCTGAGGACTCCTGGGGTTTACCAACCTATGGGGTTGCTATCATAGCTCAGACTAAGAAAAGGTCCTCAAGTGACTGTCATCTAGATATAGGCAGTGGCCTCCTGTGATGGTGGAGGGGTGCCCATGTGACTCCACTGTGTGGCCATATGCAGGGCATGGGGGTGATGAGGCTTCTCTGTAACAGAGAAGGGATAGCAAGGTGACGGGGACAGAGGCAGGAGGCTGACAGTTATGGAAGCACAATCTTTTTCAATTCTCTTCTTGGCAGGACCGATGGGCTCTCTGGGCTCTGTGTGGGACCCATAGCCACAGCAGAAAGTACAGGCAGGAAAGCAGTTGGTCTCTGGTCTTTATTTCACGGTGTGTCTGGATGAGGTTTTGGCAGCGGCCACTCCCGAGTCCTAAAGTAGTCTTTCAGATCCTCAAGGTGGAGTGGGGGGAAGTAGGGACCAATTCGCTTGCGTATCCACCACTTGCCCTGGGCAGCGTGCAGGCCACTGGGGAGGCTGAACCGGTAACGGTAATGTTCTCCTCGGATCCACCTGCGGGGAAAATGTGTCAGCCTGCTGTCTCTTTGCCAACACCCCCCCTTGGCTCCTCATGACCCCTGTATCCCAGAAGGCACGCCTAGGAACCTGCAATCCTTGGGTGGAGCCCCATCAGCCTCACAACCAAAATGTTCCCAGGCCTGTTACAAATCTTGGATGTAAGACAGGTACATCTGGGCTCCAGTGACGGCAGAGTATATCCTGGGACTTGAGGGAGACCCTAGGTGATGGATGCCGTCTCCATGATTCACCCTCTCCAACTTGCTACTAGGGTGTGCACAGGGCACAGCAAGCCTTGTGATGGGACCAGGGTGTGGGTCTCAAGGTTCTGGGTGGGGCAGCCATCCTTCCTCTGGTGTGAAAACCTAGGTGGAAAAGGGTTCCTGATAATGTCAGTGTCAGGGTGAGGCTGGGTAGTACTGAGCAGAGCCATGCTGGACTCCACAGGTAGGCACGGAGAGCTTAAGGCTATGTCTTAGAGATGGCCACAAAGTCCCTCTCCTCCTGAATCTGGGGTCCTGACCCTACATTTCACAAGGCTGGGGAGACTGGGGATACACAGAGCCTCTGGGAAAGTCACTGTTGTACGATCAGGCCATCTTCTCTGAATTGGCCTTCTTGCTTTCATTTTCTTCTCAAGATACAGTCGAAGGTCTAGGGTTGTAGGGCCTGGACACTACTTACAGCCAAAGGGGGTGTGGTGTGTTGGGGTGGAGTCCTGGGACAGGGCTCAGGTGCCCAGTGTTGGGTCCAGGGGGCTAGGAAAGAGTCAGGGCCTCGTGCTTTCCCTGACAGGGCTGTGAGGGTACGGAGGAGGACTGACACCACCCGTGGAATGTTCTAGAACATGACTGTGCTGGTTAGTTGTTATCAGTGTGACACAAACTAGAGCCACCTGGGAAGAGGGAGTGTCAGCTTCAGAACAGCCTCTATTAGTGACCTACAGGTGTGTCGTTCTGTGGGGTGGTCCTGGGTTGTGGAAGAAAGCAAGCTCAGTAAGCGATGGAGAGCAAGCCTGTGAGCAGCATCCCTCTGTGGTTTCTGCAGAGGCCGGAAGAGGGTGTTGGGTCCCCTGGAGCTTGAGTTTCAGGCAGTTGTGAGTTGCTGGATGTAGGTGCTGGGAACCAAACTTGGGTCCTCTGGAGGGGCAGGCAGTGCCTTTAACTGCTAAGCCATCTCTCTAGCCCCTATTTTCTCTCATTAATTTTATGAGTATGAATGTTTTGCTTGTAAGTATATACACGCACCACATGTGTGCCTGATGCCAGTGGAGGTCAGACAAGGGTGCTGGATCCCTTGAACTGGAGTTACAGATGGTTGTGAGGCATCCTGTGGGTGCTGAGGTTCAAAGCTGGGTTCTCTGCAAGAGCAGCCAGTGCTCTGAACCACTGAGCCATCTCTCCGGTCCCCTTTTTTTAGTGATGCTTTTAGGGGGCTTGGGGACATAGATCAGCAGGTGTAGTGTTTGATCCCTAGAAACCACATTAGAAAAAGAAAGCCGATTGTAGTGATGTACACTTGTAATCTCAGTGCTGGGAGGTGGGAAAAGGAGAACGTCTGTGGCTCTCTGGCTGGCCAGCCTCCTTGAGTTGGTGAGATCTGGATCGCAGTGTCCTCTGTCCCTCAGTGGCAAGGTGGTGGCTCTGGTTCTGACTGCTCAGTCCCTTTGCTGTCCTCGGTTTCTCCACGTCTCATGTGCCTGGCCGGCATCTCTCCAAGATTTACCATCTGGGGTTCCCTTTGTTAACTGACCTTTCAGGTCTGTGTCTTTTGGCAACTTCGGGAAGTCTTCACTAATGCCTTCCCAGACCCAAGTGAACTCTTTCCCTGGGGGCAGCCACCCACCCTAGATTTTGTCGTGGTCCTCGGCCCACGTGCTATGCCGGCACTCAGCTGGTTGTCCACACTGGGTCACCACCGACTCCTCCTTCATATCCCATTTCTTCCTCCCCTCTTCCGGTGCTTTACCCCAGGGACTGCTTTTCCGTCCCGAGTCTCTCCTGTTCTCCTTCTGTCGTGTTTCTTTGCTGACTCTTCTTGTGAGTGCTGTGTTTATAATCACCTCACGATTGCTGTGGGGAGAGTCAGCTGTTGAATCCGCTGACTGTTTATTCCTGATCAGTTGAAAGTCTTCCTGGTTCTCAGTGTGCTCTTAACAGTTTGGGTGCTGGGATTCCAGATCACATTCAACCCTTCTGTTGCATTGATTCTTCTAACTCCATGCTGGAAGTCTGGATTTTTTTTTTACCTTGCTTCCTGGCACTGCCAGGCAAAGGTGGCAATCGAAGGCCCCCACTAATGACACAAAACCAAGCTGTCACTGCTTGCTGTGGTGAGCATCTGGGTCACCACAGGGCCATCCAGCAGCTCAGTGAGTGACCTCTCCTGCTCTTCCTGCTAGGTGGGACCATCTGCTTGGTGGCTTTGGCTGGAGTTGAATGGTCTTGCTATATAGCTTCTATCTCACCAGCGGCTCCTTTTTAGGCATCTGCTGCTGCTGCTGCTTCATCTCCACAGACAGGAAGCAAGACACGCTGGTGTTATCATAAGGTTGATCCTCCCACTATGGCGACTCCAGAGTCGCCCAACCATTCAGAAAATCACAGCTGGCCATGGGGTGAGGCTGAGGTCGCATTCAGCTCTGCAATCAAGCAGTGTGATGACGGCCCCTCGGTTGGGCCATGCTCTGTGGCATTTGCTGTATTTCAGCTCACACATATATTAATAGTGACCATCAACTCACTACTGATTCACGCAGGAGGCAGCCGGGTCTGTATCTTCACATCCACAGATCTGCCTGTAGGCTTTGTCTCCACAAGGTACACCCGACCACATCCTCAGAGCCTCCCACTGAATCTGAAGACTTCATTTGAAGCCTCAGCCTTCCATCTATCCCTGTTGGGTGGGACAGTAGCCAGGAGGCTGGTCAGTGAAAAACTCTCCAGAGTCAGGAAGGACATGGCTCTGTGTCAGAGCCATTTGGCCACCAGCAAACATGGGGATGTGTCTCCTGTGTATCCACTTCAGTGTGTGCCTAGTTCTGATCTGGTGGCTGCAGGGTGCTGGGTAGAGGGGAGTGAGGCAGGTGGTCCCTGGGGTGGGATGTCCCTACATCTCCAGTGCTACAATAGGCAGTGTGGGAAGGCACTTGGCTGGCACCCTTGCCTGGGATGCCACACTTGCAGCTGCTCACGGCCCCTCAGCGCCCCTCCTGACAGCCCCGACAGCTGTGAGCAGCCCCAGGTGCAGCTGTCCTGAGACTTCTCCAAGGAGAGACAGAAACATGTTTTCTGTCAGCATCAATGGTGGGCAGGAAAGGAGAGGAATGGGGCCAGGGCTGCTCAGTCCCCTAGTCTCTGGCTGTGACTGAATTCCACATCATGTTTCAGGGTGCCCAACTCAGGCACTAGTGAACACTACCCACTGACCACAGGCTGAAGTGAATAAGGAGACTCTTACCTGGGGGGAGCCCTGCCCTCAAAGGGGTTGAGGGCGAGCAGGGACAGGGCCTCGGCATCACCAGCTAGGAGCTTCCCCGCCAGGTGGATGATCCACTCGTTTTGCTCATAGGTCTGAAAGGACAGTGTTCGTGAGGTCGGAGTAGGGGGACAGCCACCCCCCCAGCAAGCTGGCACCTGCCCCGGCATAGTCGCTGCCTGGACATTCTGAACATCACCTGCTTCCCTGAGCTCCACAGTCTGGCATGGTCAGGTGGACCAGGGTTGGGTTTCCTCTGAGGGCCCACACGCCAATCTTCCAGGAACTGCCTGCTTCATGTTCTTTCTGGGGTCTCACCTGAGGAACACTCATTCACGAACCAGCCCTCAGCTGTGTTTTCTACCTGGCTACTTGTCCTGGCCTTAGGTATGACTGGCCTGGGCTTTGCGGGGAGAAGAGCTATTTGCAAGAACTTTTCCCATGCAGGTCTGGGTCAAAGCAAGGCTTGTCAGTGCCTTGGGTGGGATGCACCTCTAAGGAGAGGTCCCCTCCTCTGTGACCCTTTTGGTAGAAGTCTGAGTTTGAGCACGCATGCAGGGCTTGTCCATGGGCAAAGGTGAGTTTGCTTCAGGTCAGAGCATCATGGAGGGACATTATTACCTGGAAAGCTGCGAACCACATTAGCCAGTCCAGGCGGTAGTGGTATGGAGAGAGAAGGCATGGCCGCCTCCAAAGGCCTCCTGGTTTACACTTGAACTCATAGTCTTCCCACACCGCATCAGGCGCACTGGCATCAGGGCTGGCTGTGCCCTGCAGGATCACCTCAGTCCGTTCCTTGGTGATACTGGGGGACACAAAGAAGGTCAGCAAAACCACAGTATCTACCTTCCCCAAGCAGGAGAGGGTGATGCCAGGATGGACAGGAGGGCAAAGCCCAGTGCCCCAGCCAGGATGCCTGGCCCATACCTTCCAAAGGCCCCGTAGGTGTTGACAATCCTGAGTGGGTTGAAGGAGGTGTTCATGACCTGCCTGGAGCTTAGTAGGTTGATGACCACAGGCACGCTGAGCCAGGCCACCAGGATGCCCAGGGAGAAATTGACCACTTGCCGTACCATGCAGCCTAGTCCAAAGGTGGGTGTGGGGAACAGAGTGGTCCTTATCAGTCAGGCTCCCAATCTCACGGCAAAGCTGTGCTATCCCTTCAGGAAACCTTGGCTGCTATTCTGCCACTTCAGGCTCAAGAAGGCCTATAGACATACCCAGCTGGCCACGTAAGCCATGGGCTGGGAAAGGTGTCCTGAGCCACAGCCCCTTGTGCTTGAGCCAAGAGTACCCCCTGAAGTCAGTCAGGAGGATGAAGTGTGACTGTCCATGCAGGGAGCCCTGGAAGTGGCTAAAGGGCCAACTGTCCTGGTAAAGGTAGACAGCAGATGTTCCGCCCAGGGCCAATGGTACCCAACTTGCCTACATATTCATGAGACACTAGGTATGAGGGTCATGGGGTTAGCTGGTCCTGGTCCACCTACCGTATCTTGGCTTGGACTGGACCCCTTGCGTATTTTCCTTTTGCATCTTCAGGACTTGGTTTTTTAAGCTTCGAGGTCCTGAGGGAAACAGGAAGCCCAGAGCTGCATCATCAAAACAGGAAAGGCTGGGCACGATGGTGAGCCAGTTCAGGAAGCTCAGGTTCCCACTGATGATGAGGATCACCTGTGGGCGGAGACTGCACTGTAGTATGCCTGGGAGCTAGGCCTGCTGTCCTCCATGTATCTGTGCTGGGTGCCCACACTTCAGTAGCCCAGCACAGGCTCCAGGGGGGCTTCTGAGTCCCTTTTGCCAGTCTCTTGGCTTGGGAGTGGGATCCTAGGCCCTCTCTAAATTTGCAGGTCCCGCTGAGGCCCCAGGTACAGAAACCCACACAGGAATTGGCAAGCCCAGGAAAGGCTGGGGTGGGGGGATGGGGGATGGCTTGACCTATTTCTGTGGTGGTCTGAGAACCCTGGGCTTCCTGGGATATACCATGGTGGCAGCTCTGGCTAAGGTACGGCTAATGGCAGGCACTGAGGTACAGACTTTGTCTGGAGATGAAGATATGAGAACCCAGGGGGAACTGGAGTTCACAGAAGGCAAAATAGGAACAGGAGACACCATAGCGACCTATGACCTAGGGCTAAAGATAGTGACCACCATGGATGCCCTTGAGACCTGGAGGACAGTGGCAGCTGGCCAGGAGTCATGGCTGAGAGGAAGGTTTACACCTGTGCAGGTACTTTAGTCAGACACCCCTACCCCGACAGCCAGCACCCCTCACACTCTGATGATAACTGGGCTCTCTCAAGTTCACAGAATGAGAGCTACAGGGTGGCTTCTAGGATACTGTGGAGGGTCACCCGATAGGGACAACATCTATCTCAGAGCCCTTGCTTGTGCTCCTGCAGTGGACATGACCTGTGCCGAGTCCTGAGGCAGGCCTGTGGCGACTCTCTGCAGGGCGGCCGNCTGTGGCGACTCTCTGCAGGGCGGCCGCAGGGTTTCACACTCTCACAAGCGGGGCTGAAGGCTGCCGCTCAGTGTTAATATATGGTGCTGCCACCTGGCTGGGAGTCTCAGGTGAGGGTCTGCATTAATCAAGGTGCTGCTCTTGGCATCTCACCCGCCTCTCTCCCTGAACACCGGTGCCTCCCACTGAGCATGAGCGCTTTCCTAGCATCTCCTGCTGGCTACACCCCAACTCATGCCCTGCCCCCCCCTTTGACTGAGTGGTTGGGAGGTTTACATTTTCACAGGTCACAGCCAGTGGTTCCTGTTCCACCTGAGAAGTCCCTGTCCTCTCCACAATGAGACTTCTATGAGTGCAGGGCCAGCTGCTTCTTCCCTCCCTTTTAGATAACCACTGTGGATGGACATGACATAGTAGCTATTTAGGTCTAGTATGACCCAGGGGGCAAAGAGATGGAGAGGGTGGGGGGTCCCCAGATAGGAAGGTGGCAGAGGAGGCAGCTCTGACTTCCCAGTGCAGGAGGGGATGCGAGAGGCTGGCTGAACCAAGCTTGGGGAGCCCAGGGGCAAGAGAAAGACTTGGGAGAGCTCCTGACCCCTGGTCCCAGTAGGACCAGGAGTGGTCCCTGGGCTGTAGATTGTTATTGGATGATAGCATAACAAAGCAGGACAGCCCGGAGTCCAAGCTCCCTTGTACCGAGGGATGCAGGCATGGGTTCCCTAGGGTGCAAGGAAGGCCATTTAGGTGCTGCGGAAGACCTCTGAGCATCCCTGTCTGTTCCTAGAAGCAGTACCAGCCCTTGTGGTTGCCCTCTGTGATGGCCTGGTCTGCAGAGTAACACCTCACTGGACAGCTGGACATTGCTTCTATATAGGTCTGTCCCTTCCTGAGGGCCGACAAAAGAACCCAAGTGGTTCCAACTTCTCCCATCTCTGGCCCTGGATAGACCAGATCATGAAGTCCATCTCTTTCAGTCCAGGTGTAGAACAAGGCCAAGGCAGGCCAGAGGCCAGAGTCAGTGTGGCTGGTGAAGAACAAACAGCCTGGCTCTTATCAAAGTGTCTCAATGGCACCAGGGTCCAGCATACTTGGCAAGAAGGGTCTTGAGGACTGGCCTCACCCTTTCCCACTATTTATCCCTGTAAGGAGGCCCATGCAGTCTCATTGTGGACCCCATAGACCCTCTGCTCTTGCAGGCTGCAGCAATGGAGACCTTTGTTTGTACTGTGACATGATCTATCTTGATGGCAGGAGTGGCCTAAGCTCCTCAGCTTCTTGGGACTCACCCTGAACTGATTTCCACTCATGCCTGCACAACACAGGTCTGTGCGCCCCGCCCCACTGCCTCCCTTAACATCCACACATGAGGAAAAGTCTGGGAAGGAGATCCCAAGAGGCAAACCACACCATCCCCTCAATCTCTGTGTGGCCTGCTCCATCTGGGACACCATTCTGCACAATCTAGCACCCAGATGTGTGCTGTTCCCTTCCCTCAGCAGACGTCTGAGAAATGCATTGTTTCCAAACACCTCACACACAGGAGGGTCATCGTCCCACCCTGCCGGAGCTGCAGAACTCCCAGGTCTTGGTGTCCTCAGCGACACCCCAGGAGTCCAGCCCACGATTTCCCAGGTTAGCCTCCACGGTCTAACCTGCACCTGTGGCTTTCTGTGCTTCTGTGATCTGTGTATTTATTGTCCCCAACAAGGGGAATTTGAGGGATTGGCTCTGCTTTATACGGTCAGGGTTGCCAATGCAGCTGCATCTCAAGGCTCTGCCAGCTCCTGTTCAGCCTCTGCTCTGTTCCTGAACTGGGGAGTCTGCCTGCCTCCTCTCAAATGTTCAAGGTATTCCACTTAAAATGTCATCCAGGCCACTTGAAACTGAGTTCTAGAGTAGGACTGTAACCAAATCAGTCCCTCGAGTCCCCCTAGCTGGTGATAACAATGAATGCAGATAAAGGGGCCCAGGAAATCACGACCCGGACAGACCTGAAGAAACCACACAGGTTCTGATCCAGTTTCCAAAAGCAGGGACAGAGTGACCGTCAATTGCACATCATATACAGGAGCAGGGACAAAGGTGAGGGCCATCTGGAGTGACGTGTGATAGAGAGCAGGGGAAGGACACCTCTCTGAGGTGACAGAGAAGCTGTCAAGCAGCTAGGTGTGGTGGTATGTGTCCCAGAACTTGGAAGTGGAGGCAGGAGGGCTGCAAGTTCGAGCCTAACCTCAGCTACATCATGAAGCCTATCTTGGGGGTGGTGGGCAATCTCTGCGAAGAACGAGAGACCTAGTGCAATGGAAACTCTCAGGAATCAATGAGGGTGACCCTAGCTAAGACTCCTAGTCATGGGGGACATGGAGCCTGAATTGGCCATCTCCTGGAAGTCCTGGAGGGATTGGGACACCAACCCAGCCACAAAACCTTGGTCTGACAATTTATCCTGCCTTCAAGATATGCCAGTAAAGGTGTCACAGGGAATGGCCAACAAATGACTGGACCAGCTTGAGAGGGAGCTCATCCTGAGGGCCAGGAAATAGACAGGACAGGCCAGAGACCTAGGATAGAACCAAACGTGACTGCAAAAAGTAAGAAAGTCAATGAAAGGATTCCTGATGATATTCTGCTATACTCAGATTGGTGTCTAGCCCAGCTGTCATCAGAGAGACTTCACCCAGCAACTGATGGGAACAGATGTAGAGACCCACAGCTGAATACTAGGTAGAGCTTGGGGAATCCTTCAGAAGACAGGGAGGGAGGATTGTAGGAGCCAGAGGGGTCAAGAACACCATGAGAAAACTCACAGAATCAACTAAACTGGGCTTCTAGGGGCTCACAGAGACTGAACCCACAACCAGGGAGCCTGCATGGTATTGACCTCAGCCCTCTGCATATATATTACAGTTGTGTAACTTGGTCTTTTTGTGGGACTCCTAACAGTGGGAGCAGGGGCTGTCTCTGATTCTGTGGCTAGTTTTTGGGACCCTTTCTACCTAGCAGATTACCTTGTCCAACCTTCATCAGAGAGGAGGTGCCTAGTCTCACTGCATCTTGATATAGCATGGCTGGTTGATATCCATGGGAGGCCCACTCTTTTCTGAAGAGAAATGGAGGAGAAGGAAAGGACTTGGGGGCAGGGCTGACAGGAGAAGGGGGAGGGAACCTGTAGTTGGGATTTAAAAATAAAATAAATATATACAAAAAGTGAGAGCTGGGTGTGGTGGTGGGGTATGGAGAGGCAGAGACAGGCAGAGCTCTGAGTTTGAGGTCAGCCTGCTCTCCAAAGTGAGAGATGCACCCATCAGGAGAACTCTAGCAAATCTAAAAAAACAAAACAAAATGCTCTCCAGATGAACCTGATTCCTGTGTAAGCTTGGAGCTACCCAGTGCATAGCACTAAAAAGGTGAAATGCGCATTAATATTCAGGTCTTTGGGGTTTGGAGGACCGGCTCAGTGGTAAAGAGCACTTGCTGGCCTTGTAAAGGACCCAGCTTCTCTCCAGCAACCACATGATGCGGCTTAAAATCCCCTGGGACTCCCGTTTCAGGGACCCGATGCCCTGCGCTGGCCTGTACAGCCTTTCCACACACGTGTGTACATCCTCACATATGTGTTAAAAAGTCTTTAAAAATTTAAGTTGTTAAAATTTTTTATAATACTAAAAAAATGAATATAAAAATTAGCCAGCAACACAGAACTTTTTAGCTTTGAGACAGGGTCTCTGGGCCCAGGTTGTTTGTCCTCAAACTCCCAACCCTCCTGTGCCAGCTCCAGAGTGCCAGGGTTACAGGTGTGTGCTGCATGCCTGCTTTCGAACTGACTGTTGATACAACAGAACAATCATCCCATGTGGGAAGCCCAACTGCGCTGAAACACATCTAACTGGCTGATGAAGCACTGTTTCTCGGGTGTCTGTGCAGGTTCAGAAGGAAGATTTGAAACATTAGAAATGCCAGCCGGAGATATGACTGCCCTGCCCGATGCACTGNGCCGTCCACCAAGGGTCTGGAAAGAGCAAAAGTGTCTAGGAAGGGCATCACTCCTCTCTCTGAGCTGGATGTCCATCTGGTCCATGGATGAAGCCAGGGTGAAGACTACTGGCTTCCATCCATGGCTCTTGGTCCTTGAGTTTGGACTGGGACCAACCAGCTTTCTTGGGTTTCCAAACTTGCAGGTGGCAGATCCTAAGACTTCCCACGGTGTAAAGGCTGAGTAGCCACTCCCCTCTAATCTGTGTGCTCTGTAGGCTTCTCCTCCTGGAACCAAATTCACGGTGTAAACTGCCCTGACTCCTGTGCTGAGCTCATACACGGCCCTCACATTTGTGTCCTTCCACCCCTGCGCCCAGAACCTCTCCTTAGCTTTCAGGGGCAGGTGACAGCCTCATTCCTTCTTTTCCCAATCATGGTTATGTTTATGGAAAGCGAGGCATGGAGAAGTGCTGTTGGGGGTTCTCGGTGTGTCCCAAGACACTGCTCAGTGCTGCTCAGGAAGGGCCTCAGGAGGCACCCAGCTACTGCAGAGGGCTCAGGGCATCCCTTTGGGCTGCAGTTTTGGAACCTGTAGTCTTAAAGGCTCTAGTCAGCACCTTCTTGGAGAGACAGCTGGATCACATGACAGATGGTGACTTTGGATCCTTACCAGTCACTGCTCTCCTTCTGCCTACAGACACCTTCTCAGACAATTCAAAGTGTCTCTAGCTCCCAAGTAGAGAGGCTGCAACTCAAAACCTCGTGGTGAGGCTATGGCTGACCACTCTGCTGAGATGACATGCCTGCTTGTTGCAGACACTTGTCTGGTGAGGCTGGGTGATGTCCTGTGGTCAGGAGCCAGGAGTCAGTGTTTCCCATGGGCAGACTCAGCTGTACTGTTGATGACCTAGAACCCTGCATGGCATGAGGCCTCCTCAGCTGCCTGGCAGCTGTGGTTACACATCCGGGAAACTCTGAATGACATAGACCCATCCTAGAACTCATGGCCTTGGGGTGGGGGGCGGCAACTTAAGGAAGGAAGGGTTTGTCTCACAGTTCAAGGGTACACAGTCCATCATGGAGATAAAGCAAGGCAGTGGGAACTTGAGGTGGCTGGGCACATTAGACCTTCAGTCAGGAAGCCGAGAGAGATGAATGAGGCACTTGGCTCTCTTTTCTCCCTCTTCCTAATTCATTCAGTCTGGGCCACCAGTCTGGGATGGTATGACCCACGTTCAGAGTGGTGATTTTCCCTCCTCAGTAACCCTCTCCAAAACACCCTCACAGACATGCCAAGGTGCTGACGCAGGTGAACCGTCACCGGGTGACATCCTGTTTCTAACAAAGCACTGTGGAGAGCCTGTGACACTTTGCCAAGGTGGACAGATGGGGGCCGTGCTTGGGGGTCAGGCCCGCGCGGCCCACGCAGCTCAGGATCCCCTCCCCACACAGCCTATTTGCTGGGTAAGACTGGGATTCATCACGCAGCACGGGGTCCGAGTGCTCCAAAGGGATCTTATCTCTCTTGTTTTCCTTCTAGCATCACGGCAGCCATCCCCTCTGAGGGAAATGAATCTTGTCACAGCCCATCTGTGTTTACCCCTGGCCAGTAGGGTCCTCAAGGAACTCTCAGTGTGCTCTGCAGATGACCGGCTTGGAGCACGGCCGGGTGAGGCTCAGGACAGCAGAGGAAGATGAACGTGTGTTGGTGGAATTCGGCCCCAGAGAGGCTCTAGCAGATGTTCCAGGCAGATGCAACATGACCCCAAAAGGAAGAGGGTGGATTTCTGGATGTCCCTGCTGGGCTTGCAGTTACCACAGAGGACACGGGCTTGCAGGCAAACTCCCCGCAGAGGAGACAGGAGCTTGAGAGGACCTTCCAGAGGACATGTATGTGGTCACAGGGACCTTCCATAGAAGACATGTATGTGGTTACAGGGACCTTCACAAAGGGCAGGTATGTGCTCCCAAGGCATCTGGGTAACCCCAAGTGGCCTTAGCAGAGGAATCAACCTCAAAGCTGCCTCCCAAGACCCTCTCTTGCCTTCTCTCCGCAGAGTCTCAGGTCCAACCCCACCTCCTTCTTGTTCCTTGGTGGGGACTGACACCATGGTGGGCCTCGGAGATGTCCTGACCTAGCTCAGCAGCGGAGGCTGACCATACCGCCCCTTCCGGGGTCATCCCCTCAGAGCTCTTCAGCTCTTCCCACATGGATCCTGCGGCCTTGCAGGGATCCTAGGAGCAGCTGTGTAAACCGAGTGTGGGAGGAAGTGAGTGAACTCAAATGCTGCCTGGCCCACAGGAAGGAACACAGGAACCAATGGGTCAGGACACAGTGCAGCTCCACACCAGGCTCCTCTCAGACGCCCCAGAGTGGTGGGTGCTGGGGGCTGGCACTGCACTCTAGACACCTTCCACGGGGGCTCTTGGGATGGGAAAGGCCACACCTGCTGACCCTGATCCTATTCTCAACTCTGCAGAAGAGTTTCAGCTGGATCTGGGGGATGTCAGACAAGTCCTGGGGAAAAGCCATAACCCTGGATATCTCCATTTTCTTCTGGACATGGTGTGACCAGTTCATGTTCTCCACCGTGAGAGTCAGGTGGAAGCTGCTGGCCAGGATCCCCTCATGACAGAGCAAATTTCTGGGAATTCATGGCTGCCTCTGCAAGGACCACAAGGAGTTAACAGAGGCTCAAGGCTGCTGGCAGCTCTTGGAGGATGTGGTATAGGCTTCTTCATTTTCTAGGGTGTCCCACTTGGGGGTTGCTGGGAGAAGCTTGCTGTACAGCTCCTTGTACACAGGAAGAGGAGACCCCAGAACCCAAGGCATCTGCTCTGCCCAGATGAGAACTCTTGCTACCTGTCTCTGGTACTTGTGCAGCCAAGGCACTGCAGGAAGCCATCCCCAGCATCATGGCAGCCCTGGTGTCTGCAAAAACTGCCCCTGCTTAGTGTGGAATGCATGTGCCTGCCTTGGCCCTTATTCTCCCTGAGGCTCTGGGTATTATTCTGGAAGGCTCAGTCTAGGCACCAACTTCCTTACTAGGCCATGCTGGCCCAGGAGCATCCTCATCACCCTGTCCAACCTTACACATGGGCCAGAACAAGAGGACAGAGACACTCCCAAGGCTACGGCTCTTCCTCAATGTCTGGTCCATCCAGCTGGATGGTCTTGCTCCTCAGGCAGGGTGGAGTCTGGGAGCCAGTAGGGCACATCTTTTTGTCATCTCAAGACTGGAACTGCCTGTGGCCTCCAGAAGATGTGTGGGAAATAGGCACTCCAGGCAAATACAAGCTCTGAAGAGATATGAGTAGTTACACTGTAGGGAGGAGTCTCTCGAACACACGACTGAGAGAAGCTCGGGGAAGCCTAAAGACCAAGGGTCAAGGGAGAGGAAGATAAAGCAGTGCTCCCATGACTCTCAGGGTGGGAAGAGGTCTGCACGACAATGACATTCTCCATTGTCCAAACCCAAAGAACGCTCTGCGGCCTTCTGCGAGTCATGCGTCATGACTCCACCTTGTACCCAACAGTGGGAAGTGCTCATAGTGGGAATGTGGGGCACAAAGGAATTTTCTCCAATCTCTGCATAGCTTCTAGAGCATCCCGATTAAAAGACAAAACAAAAAGGAGCCAGTATATTAGAGCACTAGAGCTCGTGAACAGGTAGTGGCCAGAGATGATTTAGCAGCCAAAGGTCACTGCTGCAGAGGTGCCAGTGAGACTCAAACACCTGCTCCCCATCAGTCCTGATTTAAACAGAGCTCTGCACAGAGAGAGACAGGCTCAGGGACCCAAACTTTGCACTGAGGAGAACATGATGTCCCCTCTCCCCTCTGCACTAGTAAATCTGAAAATAGCTGAAGCTGACATATTTATTCCCAGGAAGATGCTGACTGTCAAAGCTGCCTTGAAAAGGGTGTCCCTCAGCCACAGTCCGCACCATGCCAAAGCTCTCAAAGCTTTGCACAGAAGCACACCCAGCATTGCCCAGGCTCCTGAGAACAGGCTGCCTGGGTCTCCATGGACCCTTTAGAGAGAGGAGATAGTCTTCCGAGCCCAGACAGGGAATCCACACTAGGCCCACATTATACTGGAAAACTACAGACAGGTCTCTCTCACTGACAACCATGCAAAATCTAAAACAAAACATTGGCAAATTAGCCCCAGCAATATATTAAAATATCTACAGCATGACCAAACTGAGTTTATTCTAGAATATGAAACTAGCTCAACTGAAGCAGCGGTAATGTAATTCACCTCATTAACATATTGAAGGGGAAAATCCTGTGACCCTCTCCTGACTGATGGTCAACATTCATTCATGACTGAAAACAGAAAACCAAAACTGCAAGGTGAGCCTGGCCTGGTGGTGCAGGCCTATCATCCCAGCTTCCGGGAAGGCTGAGGAAGGAGGAGCACAAGCTTAAGGACAGCACAGACAACTTCCTGAGACCCTGATTCAAAAAACAAAAGGAGGGTGAGGCACAGAGGCACATGCCTGTAACATCAGCCGTCAGGAAGTAGAGGCTGGTGGACCACAAGTTCCAGGCCAGTCAGGGCCACATGGGAAGACCCTGTCTTAAGCAACTTACCCAATTCCTAGCAGACTGATGTTTACGTAGAGCAAGACACCTAACATTCTAGGGTTGGATTAAAAAACACAGGGTGTGTCTGTGTGGAGCTGAGGGGTGCCTAAGTAAAGTCTGTGTTGCTGCCTACAGGCAGCTCCCTGAGGGCAACCAGGTACCACCATGGGCTCATGGAAGCTGGGAAGGGGACCCTGGAATCCAGCCTGGATCAGATGCAGTGGGGCTCCTGCAGGGGGTGAGGTGGACCTGATGAAGCCGCTCCCCATAGACCTGGTGCTAACTCAGAAACAATGAGGCAGGCTGTTGTCTTCTGCAGACACATGGGGACCCCAAGTGGTGGCACCCTGGTACAGCCTACCTGGAAAAGGATCTGCAGCACCCCGTGAAGAATGCACATCCTGCGCCCGAGGAACAGGAAGAAAGGCACGAGGAGTTCCAGGAAGTGGTTGCTGAGTGTCTCAAAGTGATGGAACCACCACGGTGACCTGTGCAGGTAGTAGGCCATCGGGTTGGGCACTGGCTGGGTCTGTGGGAACAAAAAGAGGCTTTTGAGTTACCCACCTTGGCTGACGAGGGTGACTGCCCTGGCTATGAAGAAGCCATCTGTTCTCTAGTCCTGTGCATCTGCAACTGGCCTAGCCCACTGAGGCTGGAGGACTTCTGTGGGCAGGTTATTTTTGAAGCAAAAGCAAGGTTTTTTTTTTCTGTTTTAAACCCTCATTATCTATAGGCAAAAGTGTACATTATATTTGAAGGAAAAATCTTTAAAGACTTGTGAACAGATGAAGAATCTAAAGATGTAAGAATCAGCCTGCTGCCCCTAAGCACCAGTAGAACTGTGGGTGGTGGCTGCCTGGGGCTCATGGCTCACTGAGTTGCCAGTGGCCTGCCACCCAGTACTCACAGCCCACTGCCGGGCCCCATGGCCCCTAGGGTTCCTTTTACCCTTCAGGGGCTCCTGCAGATCCATGTGGGCCTGTTCCACAGGAAATGGGTTTGATCATAGGGAACTGGAGTCGGGGAGAAGGGTCACAGGAGCAGTGGCCCTGGACAAACAGACAGAAGCAGGAGGTACAGGGAGGCAGAGAAGGGGCTGCCATGATGCTCAGAGGACAGAGCTTGGTACTTCGCTGCTTCTTAGGCACAGTCCCCTCAGGATTTCACCTGGGCCATGGGGAACTTAAGGAGCCCACTTGTCAACTCACCCCATCTTCATAGGTGTGGAGCCCCTGCCAGAAGGACATCTCCCCTGAAGCCCCGGGCCCCTACATGTGCCCCACTCCACCCCACGCAGGGCCCCTGCTACTTGAACCACCCATGTGATCACAAGAAAAATAAACAGCTTAGTAGGACAGGACAGAAGCCATTGTGAGATCTTTGTCCAACGGATCCACCTTCTCTTCAGCTGTGGACCTTTTACTTTCTTCCAGATCCTTCACTCCAGCAGGACCAGAAACCAGAGCACTCTTGGCTTGCTGCCCCTCCCCTCCCACCCTCCTGGGCTACAGCCCTCGTCACTGTTCCCTGTTGGGCAGATTCTGGGAGTCAGTGTTGACCTCCACATCCCTTGGACTTGGAGACTCTGTGTCCCGACTGGAGACACCATTTGCAGAGGAGCAGTCTAAGGATAGAGTATTGGATCATCACAGCCTCCGACCCTTGAAACTTCCAGAGGTTCCAGCAAGGGTAGGAAAGCAGACGACTAGGGAAGGGTGACCGTGGCCACATACTGTCAAGCGAGTACAGGGCTGGCGAAGGCATCACCTCAGGTCGGTAGGAAGCAATGCCTGAAAAGTCACTGTGCTTCAGATCCGCACAGTGTCCATCAGCTTGCAGGACAGTGTACCACAAAGAGTGAGACACCGAGACGCAGGCATTGATCTCAGCTCAGCCAGGGGTTTACGCAAACTCAGCGAGGCAGATGCTGGGAACTAGAAACTTGGTTCTACCCCAGTCCTCATGGGCTTTCCTAGACCAAATAAAAATGAGAGTAGTGATCAGAAGGCAGTGTTAGTGAGAGGTGCTGCCGGCCTTCCTGACAAGAGGGGGTCCCTCTGAATGGAGCACCTCTGCCGAAGGCATCCCGCAAAGCACAGCTTTCCTGGATCTGTGGGCCAGGGCCTGACTATCCAGCAGGGTCTGTTCTATGACCTGAAGCCTCAAGGCACAGCATAGGGTCACAAGGGAGGGATGCAGCCTGTCTGCGTACCGTGCCAGGGACAAGGCTCATTTCTGTTTGCAGAAAAGCTGGGGAGTGGATAAGTGTGACTGTGGTGGGGGTAGCAACATTGCACCCCGTAAAGCACAAGAGAGCACTGAGAGCCGCTGACACCGCAGCCCTGCTGGGGGCCCAGTTTGACGACTCATCAGACAGCAGTGACTAAGCGTCTCCATGGGCACAGTGTATCCAGACCTTGGGCCATGGTTTACAAACATGCTCTACAAAGAGACTATCTTAAGTAAGAAAAACACGAGGAAACACAAGGGGTGAAGATGCCTAGCTGGGGATCCGGAGGGTGGCACATCTTGGGGAGACACAAGTCTGTGTTGCTGTCACACTGGTCCCTGCTGAAAGAAAAGTCCACCTCTTCCCTCCAGAGACAGAAGATCCATGCTTGGGGTCATCATGAAGGGAACGCCTTATTACCACCCGGAGGACAAATTTCTTACAACTCTCAAGTGCCAGCCACATGTTGAGCTGCTCACTGAAAACGCTGCCCTCCACAGTCCTCACCACTGACCAGTCTCTGTCTGTCTGTGTTCTGACCCCCCTGGAGCTCACTGGAAGGCAGAGCTGGTGCCACGGCAGGTCCAAAGCTCAGACTCTAGATTGTTATGGGGTAAGTAGCCTTTCTGTACCTGAATACTGCTTGTCACTGGGGAATGTGGAAGTGACAGTGCCAAGCTCCTCCCTGGAATGACTCATGCTGATGGTGAGGCCTCAGCACAAACAATGTTCCAGGAGCAGAGCAGACCAGTGGCCTATGGATCATGGTGACTGGCTCTTGGAGGTGGAGACCCAACATGGCAGGCACCTATGGGCAGGGGTGGAAGGTCTGGGGTGGGTACCCTTACGGTGCTGAGCACTGGCTGCCTGGCTGTTTCCCACATCCCAGGGTGACTGGGGGCGAAGAGAAGGGAACGCTAGCCATAAAGGTGCTCATGTAAAGATGATCACAGCACTGAGAACCAGACGAGGTCATGTGGGTTCCTCTGGGGTACAGATCACCACAGATGGCATCTACCAGCAGCTCCCCATGTGCACCCAACTGAGAAGAGAGTCCGTGTCCTCTCTTCTCAAGCCCCAGCTGGCCACTGGACTTGTCTTCACCAAAAGACACAGGCAAGAGATATCTCATGGCCTTATGCAGCTAGGTTAGCAGGGACACCCCACTGTGAGACAAGCTCCCTCCGTGTGAGGAAGACCAGACATTGTGAAGGCCATACTGCTGTGGGGACGGTTACCCTACTCTCAGGAACGTCATTTCCACGCGACAAGGGTCTCCCTCCTGTAAGGAAGGCCACCTCCATATGAGAAAGTTCACTCTGCTGTGTATCAGTCATGCTGCTGGGTGTGCAGCCACAAGGGGTCGCACTGATGTTCTGAGGGTAGTGGGGACCCTGGCACACTGCACTGGCCTTCATTGGAAGTGTGGGTGGCCCTGTCTTACACAGGGTAAGGCAGAACCTCCAAGAACTTGGAACATCACATCACAGGACCCTCGAAGGGAAAAAAAAAAGATCCCTTCCAGTTCAAAAGTTGTGTCTGCAGCAGATTTGTGATCCCATTCTTTGTTTTCCACGCAACAATCAGACACATATTTTAACAGCCATTATAGGTCTAAGAGCAGCACTATTGGAACTTTGGCTTATGATCCCATGCTCTGTTTTCACATAGCTCAAGAGACAAACACATTTAAAGTATTGCTTTGGATTCAAACGTACAAAAACATAATTCCGAGGCGTCAACAAGTGAGGGGGGCGGGACTGGGCACATGGGAGTAGGATGCTCGCTTGTACGCTACTGCGTGAGGCGAAACTGCTATAAACCACTTCAGGAGGTTCTGTATAATTCCCATGGAAACTGCAGAGCGGAACAGAAATCGCACAAAAGGTAACAGGGAGAGAATCTACATTTGTACCATTAAAAAGGCACGTGACAGGTTTACCAGCAGAAGAGTCTGAAGAGGAAAAGGGTGTGTATGTGAAGATGGCCATGGAAGCTGAGATGAAACTGCACAGAGAAGATTAAAGAGACAAGCACCAGTGGCCTGAGGGACACCCTAGGCAGGACAGGAACAGCACACAGATAATCCGATCCCCAGAGGAGATGTGAAACAGTCTTCAAATGTGATGGAGCCCCAAAACCCACAAATGCGAAAACTTCAGCAGGCTGCAAGCAAAAGCAACAGGAAGAAAATGACACCACCCTAATCAAACTGTTCAAGATTCGTGATAAAGAGAAGAATCTTGAAGCAAACAGAATGAAGTTGTTACAGAGACACAGACACGGATTCCTCCTGGGGAATGACGCAAGTGAGGAGACACAGACACCCTTAGGGCACTAGCCTGTCAGCCTAGAGTTCTGAACTCCAGGGGAAATAAAGACATTATCGGGCAGCAGCTTGCCGAGAGATTCCATCTCCTATGAGTCACACTGAGAGGGTGAAGGAAACTAGAGAAAGAGAAGTCGAACATGGGAGTCTGCAAGCCTATGAATAAGCTCAGGGGCTACTTTCTACTTTAATTATCTTTTAAAACTACTTTATTAAGCCGGGCGGTGGTGGTGCACAACTTTAATCCTAGCACTTGAGAGGTAGAGGCAGGCAGATCTCTGTGAGTTCGAGGCCAGCCTGGTCAACAGAGTGAGTTCCTGGACAGCCAGAGCTACAGAGAGAAACCCCTGTCTTGAAAAACCCAAAAAATCATAACCAAAACCAAACAAAACCATAACTATTTTATTATTAGTGTGTGTGTTTACACGCACGTGTAAACATGCACCACAGTACACATATGGAGGTTCATCAGGCTTGCTGGGCAAAGTTTTTACCTGCTGAGCCATCTCACTGGCCCTTAATTAAATATCTTGATGTGCACATCAAACAACACACAGTTACAATGTATAAAAGCCAACAGAATGACAAAAGCAGCAGGCATTGGGGTTCTGGTGTCAGGATACTGTAAAGTTCCTTCAGATTCAAATCAGTTTCACTAGAATGTGAACTGAGGTAGGTGGTCACTCATCCATTATGTCTCATACATGCATGCGAGTGTGTGTGTGTGTACATATGTCTGTGTGCAGAGCATATGTGCGTAAGGGTAACACAAAGTTAGAGCTAGCAAGCCAAACAATGACTAAGTGAACCAAATGAACACAGAGTTATAGCTAATAAAAAAGGAAGGAAATAAAAGCCACAAAAATATTCAATGAACCCACAAAAAAGTCAGAAAAATATGAAAAAAGGGGATAAAGAATAGATGGTAGGAAGAGAAAAATTGTGTCTGTTCCAGGCTGGGTGGTGGTGGTGCACGCCTTTAATCCCAGCACTCGGGAGGCAGAGGCAGGTGGATCTTTGTGAGTTTGAGGTCAGCTTGGTTTACAAAGTGAGCTACAGAGAAACCCTGTCTCGAAAAACAAAACAAAACAACAAAAAACTAGGCAAAAAGAAATGTGTCTGTCCCAAAGAGTTCAGCTCAAATAAGAGGTCTAAACACTCAGTTCAAAGGCAGAATCCATTAGACTGGGTAAATAAATCAGACCTGGCTACAAGCTGCCCGTGAGAAGTGACTCCAAATGTGAGGACATATGCAGGCTAAGAACTACCACAGAGGCACCTGTCACAAGCAAGCTGGAGCATGGTGTGGGACAAAGCAGAGAAAGCAAGGGAAAGATCAGGTCAGAGGAGACTGTCTACGGCCCCACGAATGTGCCAGCACAAACATGTATGCACTGAACATCACAGCTCCAAACACACACCAAGCAAAGGGGAGAGAGATCTACACATGCTGACAGATGTCCTGCTGTAACTGGAGGATTCAGTCTCTCTCTGTGTGTGTGTGTGCATGCACACATATTTGATACTAGCAGACAGAGAACTAGGAAGTGTGTAAGAGAGTTGGGAAACACTGCCAACCAATGTCACCTTGACGACCACTACTGTCCCACACACAGCTGACTTTAATGCTCAAGTGGAATGCCCAGAAAGATGAACCAAGTACTGAGTCACAAAACGGATTTTTTTCAAAAACAAGTTTTAAAAGACTCAAGGCATGTAAAGTGTTTTCTCTGACAGAAAAGGAATTAAATGAGAAACCATTAAGAGAAAGATATCTGGAAAATTCTCATATGTTTTGAAGTGCAATTACACAATTCTAGCTTGGCTTTGCATTTCACTGTGCATTATATCACTCAATTCTCCTAGCCACCAGGGATAGTGTGCCACCAAACTAAGTGTAGGATCAGAGACAGAGGGGCAGTCTGGGTGTTTCTGTCCTCTCATGACAGCAGTGGCCTTAAGACCTTATCTGTTTGTCTTTGGTGGCTTGTCTCTTTTGAAAAGGGAGGAAATCACCATAGAAGGTGATCTGGAGATGCAAGGCTACCACTCCTGGAACCTGGTCTGGTGGTTTGCTCTTCTAGTGACATGGGGCACAGGCCTGACTCTGTAGCCTGAAGAAACTACTCTGAGGTTGGAGCCCAGTAAGGCTGTGCCTGGGGCCCTGACACATACAGGCCCAGAACACATATAAAACAGTTTCTTCCTACAAATCAAGAAAACTGCCAGTGGATAAACACATAAGCCATAGCAACCAGGCCACTGGATGCAACAGCCACAGCTTCCGTAAAGCTGGCATTGACAGCTTCCATGGGGAATGTTCAAGCTTGGCACAAATGATTCTCAGGTGTTAAGTGACCCTTGTCCAATTACAGCCTGAGAGAGCTGGTAGCGTGTCTCCCAGCTGCAACCAGAAGCAGGATCTGTTGGCTGGAGCCCCACACTCGGTGAGTCCTGGATGCAGGAGGAGGAAAGGTTGTGTTGGACTCTGGTGTTGAGTTAGTGGGAGCAACTCCAGCCACAGGCCCCACACATGTGTGTATGAGCGCTGAGGGATGGATGAGGGATACTGGTCTGTACTGGGTCATGAGACCTTGCTTGTCTAGGTCAGCCATGTATTTAAGAGCTAATGAGTTCTTTCCAGGCATGGTGGAATACACTTTTAATCTCAGCACATGGGAGGTAGAGGCATGCAGATCTGAGTTTGAGGCCAGCCTGGTCTACATAGGGACAGCCAGTCCTACACAGTGAGACCCTGTCTCAAAGCAAGAACAAGTTCTTTGCAGTGCTGGGACACAAACAACCTCAGTACTCAGGGAGGAGCCTGGCACATGACCCAGGAGGTGCATGAGCCAGAAGCTTGGCCTATAGGACTATCCCTGGAGGACAATAAGTAGCCTGGAGCCCTGCAGCTACTCACAGAAGCCTGGGAGGCAGCCAGGCCAGTGGGTGCTGGCTTGCAATCACCAGCCCCAGTACAGGGCCTTCCTGAGCCTGGGTGAGGATGAAGAGAAGTGGGAGTGGCAGCTGGCAAGGCTGAGTGGCAGATGTCTCTGCCATGCTCGGTGCCTGAGGCTATGCCAAGATGGTCTGACAGGGACTGATGCCATTCATCCTCTGTTCCCCTCACATATGATAGCTCCAGGAACAACCCTAGGGGCTTGCTCCTGCAAAAGCTGCAGGCAGGGGCTCTTGGACCAAGGATGCACCAAGGTAGCATGGATCAAGTGCAAAGGGATGCTCCATATTACAGAGGATGGCTCTCTATGTGTTTGTGGCCTGTAGCTCAGCCTATGAGGCAAGTGGTTTCTCTCACCCAGGTGCCCATCTAGTCAGGGATGCTACCACTTGCAGTTGGGCAAGGGAAAGTGTCTAGTGCTGACCAGCAAGAGAAAACAGACGCTGAATTGGTACCGAGAAGATGTGTTAAGTAGAAAAACGGAGTCCTGACCCCCCGGTGGAGCAGGAACCTCTCTCCAGTGGACACACTCTATAGACAACCACAATCCATAAGCCCATGGGGGCCTAGGCCTGAGGCCAGGAGGCTGAGCTCTTTGGATGGGAACCCAGTGGGTGTTCCTGTGAGGCTTGGGGACTGGGGCATACAGTATCACCAAGCCTGAGCTCATAGAGGGCTGCAATTCGTGTCTTGAGGTGAAAGGATGAGATGGAGAGATGGCATGAAATCCCCCCAAATCTCCAGCAACAGAATTAAACTTATCCCTTAAACATGTGTGTGACCTGTCTTCAGATGACTGCCCCACCCCAACGCCTGTTCATGGCAGGGGTTCTGAAGGGCTGAAGCCATCATTCAGAATGCTTCCTATTTAATTAATTAATTAATTTATTGTATGTGCAAACGCCACAGTGCACATGGAGTTCCGAGGACAAGCTGAGGGATTTTGGGTTCTGGGGATTGAACTTGAGTTGTCAGACTTGCTGGCAAGCACCTTTATCCACTGGGCTGGAACTTCTATAACTCAGGCTTTGGAAATACTCTGTGGTGTAAGTACCTCATGCTGTTGCTTCCTGAGCTCTTGGAAGCAGCAGTCTGCTTAAAAGAATCAAAGATACGACTTAGGCCTTCATGTGCCCACAGGGTTTTGCCAGGTATGGGCCATTCTATGGGGCCAGGGCCCCAAGAATCATATTGGCAGCCGACTTCCCAAAGTCTTTGTGAACACCAACCTTGCACTGAATGACCAAGAGAGATGATAAGATGACAGTGGGCCCTGCAGGGAGGTAATGGCAAGTGTGGAGACACACACAAATCCTTCCAACCACTGCTCAGGTTAAGAGGAAACAGATCACACCACAGGGGAAGAAACAGCCTCAGCCCAGCCGACTACGTGTTCCTAGATCACATGGGCCAGCTTTATCTGACTGGAGCCCTCCCGTTCCTCTGTTACAACTGCCCAGTAGGCTTCCTGGGCTGTGGGGGCAGGTGTAAAACCAGCAAAAGTATTCTGTGTGAGAGCTCTCTCCTTTCCATGATTCATCCCTCCCAACTCTGCTGAGGGACTGGCAGATGGCATCTTCAGGCTGGGATGCCCCAGCTCCCAGTACAGGAGAAGCATCTGAGACACATGCCCACACCTAAGTACTTGGCACCCGAAGGATTAATGCTATCTTTGCTGCAACCTGGGGCCATCGTTCCCATCTTTAGAGATAGGAAACCTACACAGGAAATGAAGCCTCCTACTCTTAAAAGAGAGAGGAGAAACTATAGAAATGCTAAACAAAGCTGCCTGTGAGCACAGACTCCATCCCTGGTTAGAGAAATGGAGGAGCAGGGAGAAAGCTGCAGGGCCCAGGTCCTCAGGTTCATGTAACAGGCTGTCCATCACCTGCATCAGGTACATGCATGTTACAGAACACAGAAGTAGACATGCAGGGGTGTGCACTGACACACCATGGACTTTGCCCAGCCTGCCAGTTCCCAGGCATAATAATCATGGCACCCATGTTGTGCTGACCATGGTGGAGGTGACATCAGCTGCTCCTACCATGGGCTCGACACTCTAACTTAAAACCAAGTAACACGGCACAAAGGCTTCCTTTGTGCATGCCGAGGCTGCGGGGCTTCACCAATAATAGGAGCTGAAAGTGATTTATTTCCCTGGATTAAAGGTCAGCTCAGCAAAGCCACAGTGCAAACTTCTATTACCTCATTCATGTTGCCCTGAGCAAGGCAGGGGAAGGAAGGGGAGAGAGAGAAAATGAGGAGGGGTGGGCAGAGACAGGCAGTGAGAGGGAGAGACAGATCAAGGGAAGAGGGAGAATGAGAAGGGGGAAGAGGAGAGGAAAAAGGAGAGCAGCAAGTACAGTCTGCTGTGGGTGACTGTGGTCAGGCCAGGACATCTTCCAACAGCTCGGGGGACCAAAGGGCATCCCTCCTTGCTAAGCTTTAGCTGGGAGGCTGCAGGGTGAAGCTTCTCTACAAGTGGCATGCTCAACACTGGGTGTGAATGTGAGAAATGGAAGCGTTCTGCTGTTGAATGTTTGGTCAGAGGCGAACGCATGATGTGGCTGGTTCCCCGTTGCTCTAACGGACACAGTGTGTTTCGGACACCTGAGTGCGGGACACAGTTGCTATGGATGATCTGTATTTATAGCTCCACCAGCAAGTGATGCAGGCTACGGCATCTCACAGCATTTTCTGCACACAGTGGTCTGTGACTGTCATGCTGTGCGCAGGGCCCTGAGCATCTCTGGCAGGGTTTCCAGATGCTGCTCCAGCAGAGGACATGCTCAGAGAGGCTGTTTGTCAGCATGAAGCTGAGCTCCAGGGTCTGCACAACAGTGACCAGTGCTCACAGCAGCCACCTTGTGTGAGCCGCAGTTGAGGACTGCACTGCAGTAAGCAGCAGGGCACAGGGACCCACCAGTGTTTTCCAGGCTACAGAACACACAATCTGTGAAGCCACACAGGGATGGGGTGTCTGAATCAAGCAGAAGACCATGTGGAGAATTTCATGGGTGGTGTGGCTGCTGGTGGGCTGGGTTTAGAGCTAGGACATCATGATATGGAAAGAACATTAAGATCACCAGCTTAGCGTCCTTTTAACCCTCCAGTGGTGTGTGAGTGACAGATGCTCAGGAGAAACCATCTCCTGGCAGTTTCCTGGGCTGGTCATGAATGACAGGATCCTCCCTAATGCTGTGAAGCTGAACTACAGTGCATGGTCAGCTGTGACACCTATGGACCACCAGTACTCTTCAATGTGCTGTGCCATGGAGAAGGCTGGTTGTAATCCTATGCTTCCAATAGGACACAGCCTTGTCATGGTCAAGGGGTTCTTTACTTGGTCTTCATCCAGACTCTGGGCCCACAGCTCCTGAAACCCCTACAATGGGTGGCAGTGGCGGTAGGACATCTGCTGTCCACAATAAATCCGTGATGATGCCACTCCTGGGTGAGGTTGGTCAGAGATTCCTGACATGGGCTTTCTGCTCACCAGACCCCAGGGTCACTGCAGACCCTAGGGTCAGTGCTGGAGTTGGCCATGATCACCAGCTCCAGCAGTGAGTTCTTTAGCCATGCCCATACCATGAAGAGGCCTGGATGCTCAAGTCAGGACACTCAAGCTTCAAGACTTAAAGACTCAGCAGGAAACAGAGAGACCACATATCTTCTCTTTGGCATTTCCTGAATGTATACTTCACAATAAACAGAATCCCAACAAAGTGTCCTCAATTCTGTGAGCTTATCTACATGCCATTTGATTGAACACGTGTGTGGGAACCCCAGTTTATATGGGACAGAGGGCATGGATCCCTGGGGGCTTGCTGTTGTAATGACAGCTGTCTGATGAGGGCCTGTGTCTCTGGATGTGGTTAGGTTGGGACTATGGTAGCTCAGAGCTCAAGTGCTACCGTTTAACCCATCCATAAGCGTTGATTCCACAAGGCCTGGCCTGGCACTGGCATGGACCTGCCTCATAGGCACAGCTGCATCCTCTCTGCCTGCCCATGTCCCTGCAAGGCTGGGATGGAAGATCTGCCCTTGATATGATTTTGCCTGAATCCAACTAGGCCTTCTGTCCCTAGCCTACATGGCTACCTGTGAACTACAGTACCAAAACACAAGTGGAGATGCTCACATGAACAGTCAGCACAATGTAAGGTCTAACCATACAGTTTGCCTCTGGTTCGGCTGAATGCCAACTGTGGAGCCCGAGGAAACACAGCTTTGAGACACGGTACTGTGTGGTAGCCCACTGGGGAGAGACACCCCATCCTGTTGGGAGGGTCTTCTC
Organism: Bramus lutescens; assembly: GCA_001685075.1. Lineage (NCBI taxonomy): Eukaryota > Metazoa > Chordata > Mammalia > Rodentia > Cricetidae > Bramus > Bramus lutescens. The sequence continues at coordinate 634,025 of LOEQ01000114.1, read as the reverse complement.
CCCATTACACTCTCAAATCACAGCCCAGGGCAGTTGGGTCTGGCTCTGTTCCAAGGCCAGTCATCCCCAGCTCTGTTGTAGGTGCCAGCAGCCCCCTCCTTGATGCTGGGGACTTGACAGGTGCCCTCTGCCTCTCCTCAAGCACACTTTGCCATGCTTAGGTCAAGCCTTTAGCAGGAAGAATTAGATTTGGGGTAATTTCCAGCATCTCTAGGCTGGCTAGTGGCATACCCCTTCCATTGGCCACACTTGGACAGAACATCAGCCTGTCAACTTGACCCATAAGATGAAGGGCATGCCTTCCCCCACCTAGCCCATCATAGTCCAAAGCAGCCAGTAGGCTCAGGAGCCTTCACCAATCAGAGTCCAAAGCAGCCAGTAGGCTCAGGAGCCTTCATTAATCACAGTCCAAAGCAGCCAATAGGCTCAGGAGCCTTCACCAATCAGAGTCCAAAGCAGCTAATAGGCTCAGGAGCCTTCACCAATCAGAGTGCAGCAACGGCCATGGGGCTTCTATGGACATGGTCCATGCCTCTTATGTGCTTGGCCAGGCCCTGAGGAAGGGGACAGAGAACCTGAGATGCTTCAGCTCTTGAGGGGGCCCAGGTTTTTATGAGATGCATGGTGCAGGATGTACAGATGAAAACACAGGCTCCAGTATGTGGTGCTGCAGAACAGACCTCATGTGGCTTTGTGTCAAGGAGACACTGATGCATCAGTTCCCCATGAACTCTGCATCCAGACGGTTCCTGGGCTTGCCAATGCTAGCCTGCAGGTGACTTGTGTTCATTGTACTGACACCCACCATGCTGTGTGGATGTGGAACCATCTTAGTGAGATGCTGCTCCCTGAGGGACAAGGGCAGCCCAGCTTCACTGACAGGCTCTGAGCCCTATCCTCTGTGCCATGGCCTGTATGTGTAATAGCTCATTGCATACAGACAGCCAGTCATTCTAATGGACGCCCTCCTGACAGTGCAAGGCCGAAAGCGCCTTCTCTCTGGCACTTACAGAAGCTGGAAACCCCACTATAGGAAAGAGAAGATTGCAGGGTCCCTAGTCAAGCAGAGACAGAATTTCTGGGATAGATGGGGGATGATAGCATGGGGACTCCCAAGACCTTAAAAAGTGAAGTCTAGACACCCTGGTTAACCGCAAGCAGACAGTGCATCCCTCCCGCTGATGGACAGCGATGAGCACATAGAGGAGCAGCTGCATGCGTTAGTGTCTTCAGCGGTTAGAGGACTAAAGTGTCTAGACTCAGCACTAAAATACGACAAAGGCAAAGACTGGTACCCACAGCTCTCACTGGGGAGAAGGCAGTAACTAACTGCGAGTCTCCAGCAGTGGGCAGTGTGGGTTGGGGCAGCGAGAAGGAATGAGACACATGCAGGATTTCCAGTTCTCCTGGCTAGGGTGACGGGCAGATGGACATCACCACAGTGCCATGTGCCCTTGGATTAATTTGCAGTTTGAAGCTGTTCCTGACCTCATCTCTGACACAAGCACATGGCCATCTTTAAGGGCAGGCTGAGACCTGGCCAAGAGACCATGTTGCCCTGGTGCCTGGGATAGCTGTCTTTGCACAGCAGAAGGTGTGGAGCAGCCTCACCCTGCACCTGCAGGAGAGATGCAGCCAGAGCCACAGCTCCCAGGATGGGACTTAGCCTGGCCTAGAGGGAGGCCTGGGCAGAAAAAGGGAACCAGATAACCAGAGGAACCAGCCCAGCAATAGGAGACACTCTATAGGCCACCTGGTGACCCAAGTGACCCAACCCTGCCCCAAAGACAGCAAGGATGCTCATTTCTGAGAGCAGTGCACAGATTCAGCCACAGCCAGATCTGTGCTCACCTCATAGTGGAAGTCCATGCAGGTCAGGTCCAGCCAGCACTTGTCCCCACGGATCTTGATTAGGCCCTGCAGAGAGGCAAGACAGAGGACAGCATCACTCATGGGCTAGAGGTTGAGATACAAAGACCCCAAACAGGATTTACTTCTGGGGATGAGAAGTGACCCATCCCCAAAGGCAAGGTTGCTGTGCTTTAAAGAATAAGGGAGGGGTCTATTTCTGTGGGAAATACTCCAAGAGGTGAGTCTAAACAGCTTTATGATAAGCAATTGCAGGCTCCTTCTGAGGACTAAAAGCTAGCATGCTCACAGCAGGAATGGCATCCTCTATACAGTCAGTGCCCGTGTCATTTTGGAATGGTATGTTGGGGATGGAGCCCAGGGCCTCGCCTATTTTAAGCAATTACTAAACAGCACCCATGGACTATTCTGTAATTTCTTTAAAACCATTCTTAGGGAGTTAAGAAGATAGCTCACTTAGTAAAGTGTTTTTTGGACAAACACAAGGATCCGAGTTCAATGCTCAGAATCCACACAAAAAGCTGGCCAATGGTGATGTTGGGGAGGGGGAGACAGATGCTGCCCAGCCAATCTAGCCTACGCAGTGAGTGTCAAGCCGATGAGGGATCCTGTCTCAAAGGAGGTAGATGGCATTCCTGAGCATGCCACTCAAGGTTGTCCTATGGGCTCCACATGCAGGATGTGTGTGCAACCTCACACACGCATGTACCAACATGCGNCCAACAGTCTGAGGAGATGGCTCAGGGAGTAAAGTGCCTACAGCACAGCATTAGGATCTGAAGTTGGATCCTCAACATCCACACCCCGGATCTGGATGCAGTGGTGTCCATCTGTGATGCCAGCTCTGAGCGGCAGAGACAGGAGGAACCTGGAAGGCTCTGCAACTAGCTAAGCTAATTGGTGAGATGAGTAAGAGATGGTATCTCAGAAAAATAAGGTGTAGTGTGAAAAAAGATACCCCATACCAGCCAGCACATTTGAGTAGCCTCTTCTCCCCCAGCATGTACCTCAACACACACCTGTACACACATATGCAGACAATACAACACTATTACAATAATACATTTGTGTCTTTAATGAAAGAACTGAATGAGTCCAAAGGTTCAGATCTCACACTGCAGATACCCAGGTCATCATCAAAGAAAGATCTGTCAGCACCACAAAGGTTTAAAAGTTTCAATGAGGAATGGAAATGTGCGGCCACACCCATGAGAGATGTCCATGGGAAGCCCAGGCTCAGGCTGGCAGAGTCTCCCCATGAGCGGAATGTGCCCAGCACTGAGGATACTGAGCACCGGAGGGGAAAGTTTCCAGGGGGTCTTCTGTGAGTCAGATGAGCCCTTGGGCAGAGCAGCTGTGAATGGGAGTAGCACCAGGCAGTTGGTCCCCACGGCTCTGCCTCAGCCATCTCTACATTCTGCCTATGTGTATCACCTGGGCCTGTCCACCTTCTCTTAAAGAAAGCCAGGGTCAGGTGCCTTGCTTGTGAATCAGAAGCAACTGTCCATGAAATAACTAAAATCTTACCTTGAGAGACAGAGATTCAACTCCAATTTCTGTCATTTCCACACTAGCTGAGGGAGAAGGCGAGGAAATGCCTCAGAGAAAATAATCCAGCCTTCTGAGATGGTAATTCCTGTAGCTACAACTGTCCTGGAAAGTTCCTTTGGTTCCATTCACCACTACCCATCCATCTATCCAACATACATTTATATATCATCCATCCAACAGCCATTTATCCACCATCCATCTATTTAACTCATCGTCCACTACCCACACACCACCCATTCACTTATCCATCATCTGATCACCTATCATCCACCTGCTCATTATCATCTATTCATATCCAGCTATCCACTCACCCACTACCCACCCATCATCTATCCACACACCATTCACCCAATCACCCACCCATCAATCATCAGTCCAACATCTACTCACCGGTCCATCTACCCTCAATCTACCACAAGCTCGCAGACCTGGACTGAGTGCCATTGAGGTCTAGGTGGGCACAGAAGAAGCCACATCCTAGTGCAGGAGGGAGAAGAGGCAAAGAACAAAGGCCAAAAGGGCATTAAAGTTGTTATGACAAAGTGGCAGATAAGTGATGTATTAAAAAACCAAAATTTTATTTCTCAGTCTGGGGATTGAAAATCCAAAGTGAAGGAGCATGATTGGATCTATCAAGGGTCCACTTCTGAGTTGTAGACAACTAGCCTCCCGTGTTAACCTCACAGGGTGCAGAGATGGTGAAGGATTTTCTGGGGACTCTGATCAGGGGACTCATAACATTCACAACAGCGCCCTCACTGAGATCAGGAGATGTGAGCCCCCTACTCACATCATCTCACTAGGGATCAGGATTTGAACTTGCAAGTGGAAGATAGGGTGAGAGAGACAGCCTTGGGAGAGGGTGTGCTGGTTAGTTTTACATCAACTCGACACAAGCTACTATCAATTTGAAAGAGGCAACCTCAATTGAGAAAATCCCTTCACCAGACTGGCTCACAGTGTACTTTCTTGGCTAAAGATTGATGTGTGAAGGCGCAGATCACTGTGGGCAGTGCCATTCCTGGGTTGGTGGTCCTGGGTGCGCTAAGAAAGCAGGCTGAGCAAGTCATGAAGAGCCAGTCAGTAAGCAACACTCCTCTGTAGCTTCTGTATTAATTTCTACCACTAGGTTCCCACCCAGCTTGAGTTCCTTCTGATGTCCCTCAGTGATGGACTCTTATCTTCAAGTGTAAGATGAAATAAACCCTTTCCTCTCCAGGTTGATTTTGGTCATGGTGTTTTATTCCAGAAACTGAACCCCTAAGAGAGGTATTCCTGGAGAGGCCAGGGGCTGCCACGGAAGGAATGGGGGAG
>LOEQ01000114.1:602335-621148 GCA_001685075.1 Bramus lutescens | reverse complement strand
TGTGTGTGTGTGTGTGTGTGCGTGTGTGTGTGTGTGTGTGTGTGTGTGTGTGCCTTCTCAGGAAGTCTTGGGTCACATGCTGGCTGCTGCTCAGGTCTGACCTGGAAACTATTGACTATGCAGGCTTCTGTCTTTACTTCAGATGATGCCATTTCCTGTGTGTGGGGACCATCAGAGGGCCCCACCTGTAGGCGCTATAGCACACAGGACTGGAGGGCAAGGCACATACACATGGTGGTCAAGACTGCCTCTACTAACAATGAGGAAGCTGAAGCCGAATGGGTAGTGTTCTCATCACTGTTTTCAACAGCCTGTGGACTGAGAACACCTCAACATGAGACACAGAATGCCAATCCTCACAGCACTGCAGATACTTAGCCTTGATCTCTCAGCCTCCTCCCAGGATAAATGATGTAAAACACCCCATTCAGCTGTAACAGCCATTCTCAATGCAATGAGAATTGCCTGTTTAGCTTATAATTTGTTCAAAAAAAATCTAGAGTCCCAAATTCTTTGCTATTGTTGTTGTTTTGAGTCAGGGTCTCACTGTGTAGCTCTGGCTGTTCCAGAATCATCTATAGATCAGGCTGATCTCAAACTCAGAGATCCACCTTCTTCTGCCTCCCAAACGCTGAGGTTTAATAGTATACACCAGCAGGCCTGGCTGAGTAGTAAATTCCTAACTTCTGAAATATGAAGCAAACATAAAGAAAATAGTATCAGAAGGAGCACATTATGTGCATATATGGAAATGTCAGGAGATCCATTATATTATACAATAAATATATGCTAATTTTAAAATTAAATATCAAGAAAACTGGCAGCACAAGTTGTTAAAGAACAGCACAGACATGAGGGTGGGGGGAGAGGGGAGGGTAGGAGGAGAAGAGGGGAGGAAGAGGGGGAGGGGAGGGGAGAGGAGAACTTGAGGGAATGGGATGGTCAAAATGGAGGAAGGACAGAGATAAGAACAAGGAGAGAGATATCTTGATTGAGGGAGCCATTATAGGGTTGGCAGAAACCTGGATCTAGAGAAATTCCCAAGAATCCAAAAGGATGACCACACCTAGGACCCTGGGCAATAGAGGAGAGGGGGCCCGATCTTGACTTGCCCTGTAGTCAGGCTGATGATTATCTTATATCACCATAGAACCTTCATCCAGCAACGATGGAGGCAGAGGCAGAGACCCGCATCAGAGCACAGGACTGAGCTCCCAAAGTCCAGTTGAAGAGTGGAAGGAATGAGAATATGAGCAANAGACTGAGGGGCCACTGGCAGTGGCACCAGGATTTATCCCTACTGCATGTATTGGCTTCTTGGGATCCTATTCTCTTTGGATGGATACCTTGCTCGGCCTAGATATAGTAGGGAGGGCTTTGGACCTTCCACAAGGCAATGTGCCTTACCCTCTCTGAGGATTGGATGGGGTGGGATGGGAGGGTGTGTGGAGGGAATGGGAGGAGGGAGTGAGAACTTGGATTGGTATTTTTTTTTAATCTAATAAATTTTAAAAATCTGAAAAAAAAAGATGAGCACAGACAGAAATTGTGTGGAGACTGGTGCCAACTCAGGTCACACTGCAGAGATGTAGCCCAGAGGCAAGGTCAGGGGAAGGGACACCCTCTGCCTATGCCTGACCTGACAGTTCCTATCACTTGCTGAATACCAGTGTTACATGCTCTCTGCCTCGTCTCTACCCTCATGGGCCCACAGCACCTCTGCAGGTGAAGCTCACAGCAGGCTAGGCTCTCCAGGAAGAGTGCAGTGTGTACCTCACAGAGGAGGGACTGCCACCCACACATGCTTCTCCAAAGGGAGGCAGAGGCTAGAGGAGGAAGGTGTACGACCAGACAGGTTTCTTAGCTTTTCCACACTCTAGGGGTCAATGTGAAAAGCAAGTGGTCTCCCCTTGGGTAATGTGCAGGCCTGAGAATTCCCAGCAACAAAGACGCTGGCTTGATTCCCAGAATCTCGGCAATGGAGACCGCTAGCTTGTCATTCAGCACAGTTCACCGGGATAGGATAATCAAGGGCAGAGCCGGTTCCAGAGTATGCATGGAAAATCCATCTTTGCCTGATGCCGGGGCTCTGCCCAGTAGCTCTAGACGAGGAGGAGAGGCTGCACTGACAGGCACTCAAAGCCAGTACTGCTGAGTGAGGAGCATATAAACCTCATTACAGACACACGAACTGCCCAACAAATGAGATCAAGAAGTGCAAAAGAATGTTTTAAAAAAGTAGGTAATCTACTGCCTTCAGTGTTGGCTCGACGCCCACGTCACTACAGTTTCCTGAAGTAGGAGAGCCTCAGCCTCAATGTGGCTGAGACTGATGCACTAAGGAAAACATCATAGTCTGGTGGGATGGAGGCAGGGGAACCTTCCTGGGATGAGGGAACCATGTGAGAACGTCTGCACTCCTCCTGCAGTTGAGAAAGGAGGGCAGTGCTCCACATCTATCCACACAGAACCACTCACACTCCCCATGGGCCACAGCCCCACCCAGCAAGGCTGGAGGCATGCAAACACCTGGGAACCCAGAGCTCTAGAGAAGGCTCCTGGTGTGTGGCATAGAGGGGCACACAGCGCTGTACCTTCCGTTAGGTTCTGCTCCTCACAGAGACCCTCTTGCAAGGAACCTATTCTGTTTCCTGAGGCCTGCCCCTGTCGAGTTAGTGAGCACTTGGCTGAGCTGAGTCCCGCCCCCACCCAGGCCCTGAGGGACATAGTTTCCGAGGGAATGCATGGACAAACAGGTTGGAGGGGGACTCCTACCTTCCTTCCTTCCTCAGCCATAGGCTGACCTCATCAAGTCTAGAAATACCTCTTGAGCTGCCGCATAGCTGAATGCTTGAGGAGATGAGGATACACATTCGCACAGCACCTCCTGCCATTGAGACACCAGATGTCCCCATCACCCAAGAAGGATCCTGTATGCTTCTTCCTATGGCTTCTTCCTATGGTTCTTCCCTTGGTTCACCCAAAGAGGCCAGCGAGGGATTACCTGTTACCTATTCTGGAGCTTTTGTGAAAGAGCCATGAGTGTGGTGTGTGTGTGTGTATGTGTGTGTGTGTGCGCGCGCGCATCTTTCTGTGTCTCTGTCTCTCTATTCCCCGCTCTCTCTCTGTGTAGTTATGGTGGTTTGAATAAGAATGGTCCTTATGGACTTACATATTTGAATGCTTAGTCACCAGGGAATGGTACTATTTGAAAGGATTAGAAGGATCAGGATGTCTGGCCTTGTTGGAGGAAGTGTGTTACTGGGGGGTGACCTTTGAGGTTTCAAAAGCCCAAGCCAAGCCTCCCATTCCTCCCCCACATTGTCTTTCTCCCTGGAGAAAGACATAGAGTCAGGATATAGAACTCTCAGCTACTTCTCCAACACCATGTCTGCCTGTACGACATCATTCTTCCCACCATGGTAATAACGAACTAAAGTCTGAAACTGCAAGCCAGCCCCACATTAAATGCTTTCTTTTTTGACTTGGTCATGGTGTCCCTTCATAGCACAAGAACGGCGACTAAACAGTGGTGCTGGGCGCTGAGCCAGCACTGTGTACACATGAAGCAGGAGTTCCACCACTAACTTTTGACTTTATGTTGGGGCCCAGCTGGCCTTACACTTCCTCTGTAGACCTGGGTGCCTGTGCTTATGATCCTTCTGCATCAGCCTCCCAAGGAGCTAGGATTACATGCCCAGTATTAGAGCTTGGCTTGGATGTTACTGCAAACGCACATTTGAGGATCTCATTTTCTACAGTTTCTATAGTACAGAATCCAGTGTCTTGTGGGACTGCTGAGAAGGCTCAGTGGGTCTTGCCACCAAGTCTGATGACCTGAGTTGGCTGTTCTCTTCTGTCTCTAATGACATCTGAGAGGAAGCTGGCAGTAATTCTGTCCCCACAGAGGGCTTGCTGATGTCCTTCATCATTAGATCAGGGCTCTGCAGAGTGAGGCCAGGCCTCTCAGAGCTCCATCCAGAACAGATCCCTCTACATCCTCCATCAACTTCTTTTCCTTCAGTTTGGCGTGGTCTCAGCTCTGCTTGACCTTCCCCTTGCCCTGGCCAGGTATGCCACCCACAGAAGACAAGGCCATGAAGCTGGCTGAGGATCTCTGTAGACCATGGATCCACACCACCCTGTGTGAGCTGATAGCAGCTACATCTTACAGGAAGGACGGTGGCCTGGGTCAGCCATGCATCCTGGAGGATGTGGTCGTCCTAGTCCTGACTCAGCCTCACACAGGCAACAAACGCTATGGCTTTTCCTCTCCCGTGAGGCACCGCCACACCATGACTGTAGGACTCTAAGACTCAGCTCCAAGAGACAAACCAATTTGGGGGCATATAAAATGCCTCCAGATGATGAAGTCTTGAGGGCTAGTTTTTGAGCAAGGACTCTGTGTAAGCCTGTGGTCTCAGGTCTGAGCCAGCCCACAATGCACTAGAGGTTCCTGCCACTCTGTTACCACAGCACCTCTCCTAATATGCTTCCCACAGAAGCAAGATCAATAATATCCAACCTAAGACTGTAGCAAGTAATTACACCTTTTAGTGCACCTGGTAATTTTTATCCAGCTGGTGCTAGCAGTCAATCAAAATGCCATAAAAGGGCTTCAGAATGTGCTAATGATTAGCGCACTGTCAGGCATCGTGGGGGTGCATTCAACTCTTGGCACCAGAATGGTGCAGGGAACAGCCATATAGCTTATCTATACAACTCAGCTTCTCTAAGGGCTGTGCTTCTCCATACAGGCCTGCTTCTCCACACAGCTCAGCTTTCCTCTAGAGCTTAGCTTCTCCATCTAGTTCATCTTTTCCATAGGGCTGGGTTTCTCTACAAAGTTGGGCTTGTCCACAGAGCTGAGCTTTCTTCTCCACATAGCTCAGCTTCTCTGCAGACCTGGGCTTCACACAAGCTTGGCTTCATTCTGCCTCCTGTAACACAGCTGCCTTCCACAGAGAGCTTTTTGAAACTTCTGAAAACTTTCAGGTTCCCTAACTCCAGCCAGGAGAGGAGACTAAGCATATAGCACTGCTAGCCAGCCAGGAAGAAGTGCCCTTTGTCACAGAAGACAGCAAAGAGGTTCAGTGCCCCTTCCCAAATGGACACTGGCCTTGGAGACGGCAGCACACGGCAGCACACAGCAGCACACTCGCAGTACAGACTCAGGGTCAGCACTGTGGCCTGGCAGGCACAGGATTTCACCTGTGTTAGTTACTACTGACAATACTGACTCCACACAGCCTTCCTAGGGTCTCTCACACCTGCCCATCCCCCTGTTGGGCTGTTATGGCCCTTAGGCACTGGAGACAGCTGGGGACATGGGCAGATGTGGTCCTAGCTGAGGCCTCTCCAGGAACCCCGGTCACAAGAGCAGAGAAAAAGCAGTTACAGTCACAGGATTATGGGCCAGGTGACCTGCTTCAGAGAACAAGCATGCAGAGAGCACCTGGAAACCTGGTGACTTTCTTTTCTTCTTTTTAAAAAATTATTTATTTATTTTATTTAATGTGTGTTGATGTTTTGCCTGCTTGTATGTCTGTGTGAGGGTGTCAGATCTTAGACTTGCAGACAGCTGTGAGTTGCCATGCGGGTGCTGGGAATTGAACCCAGGTTCTCTGGAAGAGCAGCCAGTGCTCTTAACTGATAAGCCATCTCTCCAGCCCTAATCAGGTGACTTTCAATGTCCACACATAAAAACACAAAGCTATTTTAGTCCCAGAAACAATTTGTCAGGTGCCCTGATCACCACCAGCCATGTGTATACCACCTGAGACTCAGGACATCCTTGGGGGCAAAAGCACCTGGGCCAGGGCCAAGGCCAATGCAGCAGTGTGACGAAAGGGGCTTAGACCATCATGCCACATGCACACACATGCCCACTGAGGCATCAGGGACCCTCCTATGGCATTTCCCTCACTGAGGCCCACGCCCTATGTAGTGAACTCTGTAGAAGATGGTGAAGAAGATGGGGTATTCATACTCGGGGAGCTTATCTCATCTAAGCATAGGCTGCTTCACCCACAGTGCAGAGGGGATCCTAGTCAGCTTTAACTGTCAATCAGCTTGATATAGCCTAGTCACTTAAGAAGAGAGGGATTTCTCAGATCAGACCTGCCTACTGACATGTTTGTGGGGGACTGTTAAACGACACAGGAGAGCAACCCACAGTGGGCAGCGTCATTCCTAGGCAGGGATTCCCGAACTGCATAGGAAAGCTGGCAAAGCATGAATTTCAGAGTAAGCCAGAAAAGAGCATTCTTCCACGATTTCAGTTCTTGTTTGAATTCCTGCCCTGACTTCCCTGAGTGATATGAAGTTCTTCCCCCGAACGGCCTTTGGTCAGTGTCTCACACAGCAGGAGGAATCAGATCAGACCGGAGGATCTGCAGTGCCACAGGAGCACCAGCTCTGGTCAAGATACACAGCCCCAGAGAGACAGCGTGGGCTCCAGAGGGCTCACAGCACCCAGTTCTGGTCAAGATGCACAGCCCCAGAGGGACAGCGTGGGCCCCAGAGGGTTCACAGCACCAGCTCTGGTCAAGATGCACAGCCCCAGAGAGACAGCATGAGCTCCAGAGGGCTCACAGCACCCTGCACTGCAATGGGAAAGTGGGCTCCTCCTGAGTCTGTGGCCAGCAGCTGGTCAGGAAGGGGCAGACACAGCTGCTCCTATGAGCATAGGGAGATAGGTAATGCCCAGAGCAACCATACGGTCACCAGATAAGCCTGAAAATCAAGGTCTGGGCAGTCAGAGAACAGTGCAGAATGTTCTAGACTGAAGGAGGTCTTGGCTTGAAGACTCTTGCCCTCATATGAGAGCACCATGATCACATGACTCAGGGATCCATTCTTTGTGACTTCTCTGCATATTTGGTTTGGTTCCCTCAGAAAACGTAAAAGCAAGCAAAGAGATCCATGTAGAGAGGATCTGTCCAATAAGGCTGCAACATGGAAAAGCTAGAATAAAGATCTCACCAAAGAGTAAGAAGTGGAATGTAGGGAAGTAGACAGCCACATTCTCTGTATAATCCAGAGGTCAAAAGCAGACGGCTCACTCTTATTTTAAAGTTTCAAATGTGTAATGGGGTGGGGAGGAGCAGACGTGGTGGGGAGAGCAGCCCTGGAGCAGGCAAGGACTGTCGACCACACAGGCCGTCAGATGAAGACACACTGGAATAGAAAATTTTGGACACATCTGGTTTATGTGAGAGACACACAGAAGCAAGCAAGCTGGGGATCCAACAAAAGACTAACACAGACAGTGGTAGCTGGAAGCTGCCCCAGGGTGGAAAGAGAGGCTTGCACTGCAGCCCCTTCACCAACACATTTCAATGGTGCATGACCTTCATCATTCTGCAACGACCTTGGAGGCATCCAAGACATTCTGAGAGAGGGCACAGCGACACAGCTCTTCCCCAAGTCTCCTCCAGAAAAGGACTCAGAGTTGTGGTTGCTTCCTACAGAAAATGATTGTGGATGTGGCTGGTGGAACTGATGGGTAGACTGTTCACAGCAGGCCACCTTATGAAGTGGAGGACACAGTGGGCTGAGTGAGGCCAATACCAGGAGAGCAGTTACAGGTCAGCAAGAAGGTCCAGGCTCCAGATGAGCCAGCCCAGCCCAGCTCAGGCCAGCAGAGTCACCAGGTCTGTTCTGAGGACATTGTTCCCAAATACACTTTACGATAGGTTCCACTTACCGCTCCAAGCATGATCCTGAAGATCAGCCAGCGGAAGCACCACAGGACAACTCCAGATGTGGGGGTGTGCTTAGGGAGGCGGGACAGCGTCCAGAGAGGGCACAGAAAGATTCCCAGGAATCCTGTTTCCAGCAGCTGAGATTCCCATCCTGTATTGGGGGCGAGGCAAGAGGAGAAAAAGGAGGAAGGTCAACAGGGTCAAACTATTACAAAGCAATCACCCCCAGGTTCAGCCTGACCAAGAAATCCTCAAAAGGGACTGAGACATAAGACTAGCAAATGTCACCACGTGTCTTCATAGGAAACAGGATGCAGATGACTGAGAGGGGTGACCCAGAGCTTAGGACCAGGGAATTCTGCAACCCCAGGTTCCCTGCTTTTGTGGACAGGGGAGACCTGTGCTACCCAGTTCAGATGATGGCCACCATCCTGTGGGAGATGCAGCATAAACATCAGATCTGAACTGCATGCTTGGGCGTGCACTGCCCACGGGCATTTGTGGGAAGCCTTTTGTTTACAGGTTTCTGTGAAAAGTCACAGCTTTGAACGTCCTTCCCAAGGAATGTTTGCTAGCACAGGCGCAGGTACAACACGTGACACACTCTGGGAGGGTGGCTCACACTCAGGCCCAGGTGGGTGAATAAGGCAAAGCTGGCAGCCAGGGACCAGCAAACCCAAGCACAGCGACTGATGAGCCCCGGAGAGNCTGAGTTGGGACTGCCATTGTAGACAGTCTCGGTCATCAAGGGCAGAACTGCAAGCCCCGGAGAGGGCAGACTGTGTCTGTGTGGACACTGGCTATTCTTCCAGTGGGGACTTGGCACCAGGACATGCCATGAGAACAGCCCACGGGTGAGCCCTATATTTCTAAAGATCAAAAAAGGAGTCCTGTGGCACAGAAGGCCCCACTGCTGGCATCACCCTCACCATCTAAGGAGTGGTGATGACTCCATGGTGCCAGGGATGCCCTCACCCTGCAAGGTCTCAAGATGCCAGGCAGGGCTGTGCTGTCCCCTGTGCTGACAATCAGCCATCCGTAGTGACAGCAGTATAGACATATGTACTCACAGAGGAGAGGCAGGTAGGAGGGACTGCAGGAGGATCTTCTAGAGGGCACAGGCACAGTGAGCTCCCATGCCACTTTTCTATACAAGTTATTTTAGAATTAAGATTATAAAATAGCTAAATATCATGAAGTTATAATACTGTGTGAAGTAGGTATGCATGTGTCCACACTGACAGAACCAACAACTGACTTAACAGATACAGAGGATCAGGAGCAGATTTCCCAGAACAGCTCCTCATAGTACACAGGTCACGGTCCTCTGCAGGAAGAGGTTGCACAGTGCCATCTTGCCATGGCATGGGGGTGGGGCCATCTATGGTGGCCATCCCAAGTGATCAAAGTCAACTCAGTGAGGTTTGCAGTGTGTATCAAAGAAGGCGAGGGAGATGCTACCCCTCCCAAACCCACATCAGCCTAGCACGGGGAATACAAGAGCCAGGCCCCATGGAGGGGTCTCCACTGACTCTGAGAAGCATGTCAAGGCTTCAAAGGCAAGGGGACAAAAAGTGTCAGCCTGGAGCAGCTGGAATGGGGTGACTAAATGCTACCTGGGTCCTGGGTCAGTAAAACCTGACAAGCAAAGAAAAACTTAGGGAAAACAGAGGAAGTATGAGTCATGTGGGCATCAGTTGTTTAGATGTGGGGATGGTAGTGACTGTGGCACTAGCCACAAGGGATCTGGGGTCGAAATCTGGGAGCCAGCTATATTTTCACAATATTCCTGTATATCTTAATAGCTCTAAAATAGAAAATCCATTCCTGACCATTAGGATCCTGTTGCTGTACCCCGCCCCCATGCATTTCCCACACACCACCCTCAAAGGACTGTGCCCCCTGACGAGTCTGCTAGCCCTTCTCTGACTGTGGCACGGTCTTCATTGGTTCATTTCAATGGCTGCCTCCCTGGAAGCCATCCACTTGATGAGAAGGGCGCAGTTAGCACAGTGACAAGCCATGGGCTGGTTCCGACAGGCACTGCCTGTTCTGGGAGCTACAGTGGACGGACAAGCGGTCACGATCAGTGCCTCTGTGAGTGCTGAAGCTGGAGGGCCACATGTGTCAGGTGGAGCGAGGCCTCTGGTGGCAAGCTTCCCTGCTCTTGGCACTAGTCCAAGACTGAGCATTTGTGAATTGTCACCAAAGGGCTGAGGGACAGCTACAAACCCAGAAAAAGAAGCAAGGCCCCCATTTAACGACAACACTACCATTTCCAAACTCTGGGATGGGATGGCTTCTGGGTACCCTTGGCCTGGCTGCTTCTGCTGCTGCCCATACCCAGTGAAGGAGTTTGTGTCTCTCTGGGCATTGCATGATTTAATCCTGTCCCGCCGAACTGAAAAATGGGATGAGGAATACCCCTCCCCCAACTGTCTCCCCTTTACACATGAGTGTTTCCCCCTTGCACAACAATCCCTCTGGCTTTTCCGAGGGATAATTTACATTTCACATGGCTGTGCCTGATACTCCATGGAATTTTATGGCTGGTAGGGGTAGTGTCCGTGGACCAGGGACATGTCTGGTATAATCACTGTGAGAGTCACTAGCAGCAACCATTTTGAGGAAGAACCTTAAAGACTACATGCTCCAGTCCCCTCTTCTACTGGGCAAGCAAAAGAACTCAGAAGCCCAGAGGTCATAGAGCAAATCTAGGGCCACAGAGTAAGTCTACCTCATACCACATAGGGCAAGCTGAACACCAATTTGCCCCACACCCACCAAGCTGCCCACCCCTTGCTGGGACCCATTTGCTAGCCCTGGGGCAGGGTAGAGCTGGCACCGTGACAGATGCCATACACAGCCTCAGAGCTTTTAGGGGACACATTCCCCAGAGCTCAGAGCCTGCCTAATTGCCAGCTCGATATGCAGACATAGGAATGGAATTTTAACACGCACTGCAGTGAGTGACACCGATCAAAGTGATTGATACACAATGGCAGAACGCAGAAATGCATCCGAGTGCCAAAAGAGGCAGGGTGACAGGGCTGGGGGTGGGGTGCATGACAGGGCAGGGCAGGGTGACAAAAGACAAGCTGTCTGTAACGAGAAGGAGGGTGCATGTGAGCCCCCCGCCATGGTCTTCAGAGGGGATGGGATATTCCTATCCTCCTTGGATAGACATTGCTGAGCCAACTCTTCCAGCCAGACCCTCTGTCCTGCCCCAGTTCATAGAATGGCTGTGGCTCACCAGTATCTTTCTGACAGAAGCTGGACCTGCCCTGGTGGCAGTGGCCTGTGACAGACACCCGGGGAGGGAAGGGCTGCTGCCCTCCCACCTGCTTGTCCTCTTTGCCTGGATCTCTGGTGTCTCAGCAGCTGCACCGTGTGCACAAGGCAGGCCATTGTTCGCCACTTCAGCATGGTAGGAGATGAGTCCCCAGAAAAAATAAATACCCAGCACATTGCCAGGGGCCAAGTGACCCAGTGAGGGTGGGTGGGTACTTAGCCACTCTTGCTCAGTGTACCAAATTCTTAGGCAGTGGACAGAGGGAATACATACAGCCCGGTGCAATTGTATTCTGAACAGCCCCCTCCCACCGCCTGCGCCTGTGAGCCAAGGCCTCTCTACAGGGCAGCTAGGGAGGGTCTCTGGGGACAGTGCTGTTTCTTCCTAGTTCATACTTCAGGTAATAGGGGCACAGTCTCACCAGCATTATATCAGGCAGCTGTCAGGAGAGGCCTTCGAGGTATCCTGAGTGGCAGTCCTGTGTGGACTACTTTCAGATGGTGACACACAGCTGGTTCTAGAACCTCCACTTCTGTGTCTGCCTCCTTCATTGACAGTCACACAGCTGAGCACGGAAGCAATTGTACCAGGGAGCTGTGCATATGGAAAGGCACCACACAACCTCTCCGAACTTAGAGGCTTAGAGGCTCTCCATTCAGAGCTGTTTCTTGGGGTACGGGCAAAAGGCTTGGGTGGCTCCAGCAACCATCCTCACTGGGTACCACAGATGAGATCAGATGGACTAGGGCATGCCTGTGAAACTATTTCTAGGAAGGAGCGAACGTCTCATGTTTAAGAGGGACTGCTAGCAGAGTGTTCAGTGGGAGCGTGCAGGGAGCCTTGGGTAAGATCTCCAGCACCACACCAATAGACTGAGTATCATGATGCAGACTTGTAATTCTAGTACTCTGGAGGTGGAGGCAGGAGGATTAGGAATTCAAGGTCATCTCTGCTACAGAGTGAGTTTAGGACAGTTTGGACAACTTAGTGAGATCCTATTTCAAGAATAAGAGCCAGGTAGAGCTGGGTGGTGGTGGCACATGCCTTTAATCCAAGCACTCATGAGGCAGAGGCAGGCGGATCTCTGAGCTCTATCATCCTGGTCTACAGAGCAAGTTCCAGGACAGCCAGGGCTACAAAAAGAAACCTTGTCTTGAAAAACCAAAACCAAAAACAACAACAACAAAAAAGAGGAGATTAGAAAAGAGGGAGAACAAATTTAAGAATTGGGAGAGGGAGGGAGAGAGATAGAGAGAGGGGTAAGTGAAAGAGAGGGAAAAAACTACAGCTATTTCAACACAAATTACCCAGTAACATATGGAAACAGCCTGGTTGTTGAATGGTGGAAAAAGAAGGATGTGGTGAGAGGTCTGAGGAGACTCTCAGGGGGGGCCAGTTTCGCTTTCCCTACATGCTGTTCACAGTGATCACCGTGGCTTCCCCAAGGCAGCTGTGCAGTCTTCCTAGCTCCTCCAGCCTGAGCTAGGAGGAGCACACTGCTGTGGACCCACAGGGAGGCTCCTCGGAACTAAGTCTCTAAGTGTAAACACTAATTGTATGAGGAAACGGAAGCAGACACCATGTAGTTCTCAACCTGAGGTCACCAGAACCAGGGGCTCCATCTGGGCCTCTTCATTATGCTATCCAGGAGGCTTAGGCATCTACAGAGACTGGACACAGCCAGGAGAAAACAGATTTAAGGCAGAGCCAATAAGGCAAAGATTCTAGACACCAGAGACTGCAAGTGGAGAAGCAGAGGCAGAGGGACTGATGTGGGCCCTACTCTTTGGCTAAGTTCTACATTACTTGTTCTCAGATACAACCAAAGGACGGTGCTGGCTCCTCTGTTCACTGGCATTGAAGAAAGAGGAAAAACACCAGACACCCACCCAGAGGCTTTGTCTGTGCCTCAGCTGGACAAATACTGGAAAGAAGGGACACAAGGAGCCAGCACGAGGAGGTCAGGCAGCTTTACACTGGACATTGGCCCTGAAGGGGAGGCTGTCTGGCTGAGCGGCTCAGGGATGTGGAACCTAAGCTAGAGAGTTTGATGCTAAAAGCAGCCAGGAAGAAAGACAGTTTGAGGTGAGGGACAAGGGGAGGTGGGATCTCAGGACCACCAGCTTGATGAACACATCTGGTAGGTGAGAGGCAGGCATGCATCATTTGGCTGGATGCAAGGCTGGAGCCAATCAAGGGCAGAGCACAGCCAAGCCAAGCTGTGGGCCCAACAGTCTGGGAGGAGATCAGAGGATTGGTGGGATGGGGTGGGAGATTTAGGGAGCAGGGAGCAGGTAGCAAACTTTTGGAAGGCCCTATTGGTGGGGTGCTAGCTTATCAGGTGGAAAAGCCCACCCCAAAGGCTATCTCTTGCTCCAGGTGAGCAGCACAGGAGTCATGTTATGGTGTGGTACCATAGTGGGTTAGGGAGAGCATGAACACAGACAGATGCACTCAGCCATGTGAGAAATAAAGGCCCAGGAGTGACCCGGTCCCAGGCCAGGGGCTAGACAAGGGCAGTGGGTATCATACAATGTGAGACATGACGAAATATCACCTGGAACTAGTTACATGTGTCAAAGGCCACTCCTTAAATAAGGAGCAAGACCTGAAGCATCTCAGAGGGACGCTTCCCTGAGATGGCCACTCTAGGAAGAAGATGGCAACCAGGCTGCACGAGCTAGTCAGAACGACTTCAGATAGTCAGAAGGAGTAATTAAATATAGCACAGATGATCCTTCAAAAGTGACAGCACCATCCACGTGAGGAATAGGAAATCCATTAGCTCCTTCGTTAAAAACAGGGAGAAGGGGGCAAAGCGCTCCCTCCTGACTGGCTGTCACTCCAGCAATGAGCCGCCCGCCCTCTGCCACCCCAGGGGCTTCTAATGATGGCCCTGGAGGGAGCCCACAGCTTTTAAAAGTTTCCTTAATTTTCATAGGTTATATTTTAGGAGAAGTTATGAGCTAGCATAGCAAAATCTTGCTTTGCTCTACTGCTAACACGAAAGGAAGGGGTGCGGGTAACAAACTCCATGGGCCACAAACGGTGCCCACCCGTGTATAACACAGCCTGGGGCCTGTACTAGCCCAAGCAGTGACATCACGGGGGGAGGCTACCTCCAATCCCCAAGAGCTGCAAGCCCTACTCTCTATGTCTCTGACCTCAGGTCTGTGTCCTCCACGGTCTGTGACTGTGATGGGGAATCTGTTGGGTCCTAGGACTGCAACATCCCGGCTCCCTACACCACCAGGCAGCCACAGAGCACAGAGAGAAAGCAGTGTTCTGTTAGCCAGACTACCAGAGATGGAGTGACTTGTGCCGTCACATTTCCCAAGTTCCCCTAAGTTTAGATCTGTGGTTTTATTATGGATACTGCTCTGCAAAGTCGCTTCTGTGAATCTGGGTTTGTCTTTTGTGTCTGTGATGGAGATTCAACCCAAAGTTTGGATTTTCTTTGGTCTTTGTTTTTAGGCAGGGTCTTTCTTGTTCTGTAGCCCAGGCTGACCTGGAACTTACTATGTATTTCAGACTGACCTCAAACTCATAGTGAACCCACTGCCTTGGCTGAGTGCTGGGACTGCAGACGTGTGCCACCAGACCCAGGGCAACCCAAGTGTGGAGTGCCAGAACAGCCACAATTTGAAAGGAGATCTGAGGCTACTGGAGCAATCCTGCAGCCAGCAGGCTTGGAGTACACACACACAGTGGCTTCTGTCTCAGTCAGCCCATCAGCAGTTGCCCTGCACACATGTGTGGGTCGTCACCACCTTACAGAGACCCTCAAGTAATGGCTGACATACAGCCTTGAGGCAACCTTTTGAGCAGGTGCCGTGTCGAGATGCGGCTTCTCAATACATCCCCCACCCATCTTAGTACACTCAAAGCTGCCCTTGTGGGTGCTGAAAGGAATTAACTACAGAGCTGCTCCCATAGGAGAGGAAGACTATCTCTTCACTCCCCACCACCCCCTCCTTCTCCCGTTCTGGAGCCAGAGGGGTATCCACAGCTCTACACAGGAATCCACACGCCAGCGCAAACACAGGGCTGTCAGTCCTGCTAACCATGCTGTTTCCTGTGTTGAGCATCCCATAAGCAACAAGCAACAAGGTACAGTCTAACCCACTAAAGGAGGAGCAAGTCATGAGTGGAGTGTGGAGAACAGGACTAAAGGTAGAGACTGGACCTGAAGAGGGAGAGCATTTTCAAGTAAGCAGATATT
The DNA here is from genome assembly GCA_001685075.1 of Bramus lutescens. NCBI lineage: Eukaryota > Metazoa > Chordata > Mammalia > Rodentia > Cricetidae > Bramus > Bramus lutescens. Next base: position 605,928 of record LOEQ01000114.1, on the reverse strand, counting down.
TCTCAAAGTACTAGCTGCAGGCTACAGGTTATAAGAAGTACTCATGAAAGCCAGGTGTGGTGCTGCATGTCCGGAATGCCAGCACTTAGGCAGCTGAGGCAGAGGACTGCCCTAAGTTCAATGTCAAAGGGCCACAGGGTGGGACTCTTTCTTAAAAAGCAAATTATAAAAAAGAAATGGACTTACTGGCAAAGGCATGCCCCAGCTGCAAGTTTGGAAGATTGCTAATACACATTTTAAGGATGTCCTTGGGCACTCAGAGAAACAGGAAGTGACCTCCATAACCCACATGACCTTGTGGTGACCCTTTCGGGAACCCAGGTCCCAGGTGCTTGTTAAGGCTCGGTTGCTAGGACAACCAGACTTCCTAGCCACCGGGTGTCCCCCACTGCTTAGATCTCTGCAGGTGTCGCCAACTAGCCTGGAAACGGGATCCACAGTAGTGACCTCCACAGCTTTATTGCCTCTGGATAAATACGAATATGCTTCCCCTCAACGGAAATTAGACTTAGCCAGATTTTTTTCGGATTAATATATTCCAAATATTTACCATATAGATAGCATGCTAAAGGGCACACATTTTCTTGGGCTTTCTCTTGTTTCCTGTGTGTGGAAATGAACTACAGACTGCTCAACCTCAAAGCCACAGACCAGGATCCTGAGGAAGTGTCAGACACCATGGCCCCGTGGCTCTGTCTGCAATGCTCGGGGTTGGCGAGGCATGGCAAAGGAGCCCCTGGCCATAGGGGCCTCTGAGATCTAAAAATGTGGTTCATGTGCCTGAGAGAGAAATGTAAAAGTTTTTAAACTTTAGCTCAGCTGAATTTAGGTTTAAGTGGCTATGTAGGGTGTCAGTCCCCATGGTCCACAGGTCTGGACCCCAACTCCCAGCCCCTCTCAGAGGCAGTGCCTACTTAGGTATGTGTGGTGTGGGTCTCAATACAGAACCAAGGCTGGACAAACCTGCGTACCTACTCCATACTCTGGGTGTCCTGGATGCATAAGAAGCTCACCAAGCTGGGTGATGGTTGTGTACGCCCTTAAACCCAGCACTAGAGAGGCAGAGGCAGGTGGCTCTTCTGTGAGTTCAAGGCCAGCCTGGTCTACAGAGTGAGTTCTAGGACAGGCTCCAAAGCCTCCTACCAAGTGCCCTAACCCTACACTTTTCAGGGGCTTCCAAGACTGCTGTGGCTCAGGGACATTAATGCCTTCCACATGGCATCATCCAATGCTGAAGAAGTGTGATGTCCCCTCAGACTTTTTAGGAAGGAGGTCAGCTTGCCTGGAAAGTGGGCCAGAAGACACATACCACTGCCATGTTCCCATGTCAGAGGCCAGGGCAGTCCTGTGGGCTCTTCTGGGAACCCAGGGTGGACACTGCTCCTCCCCTACCCAGACGTCTGCATGCAGGACCCTCACCCTGTTAAAGCAGAGTGGCTCCAGCTCTCCTGCAGGCCTACAGTAACACTGGCATGGCTGCTGGGGCAGGAGGTCTGAAGAGGAAAGCCAGTTTGCACATGGAACACGTGACCAGTCTAGTGAATTCCCAGGAGCCACACTGGATTGGGGTGGGGATGAACTGCAGCCACACATTATTAGGGCTCCATGGCGCTGACTCACTCAGAGTTTGGCAGCCTAAGGCATCTCATTCTTAATGCCACCAGGACAAATATCCAGAAATGCTTTCTTTTGGAGGACTAGTCAAGGATCCCTTTTTTTTGGGGGGGGGATTGGTTTGAGACAGGGTTTCTCTGTGTAGCTCTGACTGTCCTGGAAATCACTCTGTAGACCAGGCTGGCTACTAGCTCAGAGATCCACCTGCCTCTGCTCTCAGAGCACTGGGATTAAAAGTGTGGGCCATCATTCCCAACTAAGGTTCACAATTATGCAAAAACAGGCGACATAATTCTCACAGAAAAATGGCCCAGACAGGAAGTGACCAGCGTCCATGACCAGCACTCCTCCCGATACCTACCCAAGGGTCTCCTTTCTTCTCTGGAGCCCAATCCTACCTCACACCTCTGCTCAAACACCAACCCCTCCAGCCACCTTCTCAGCCTTCATGGGAGGGTGGGAAGCACTTCAGAGGGCAGGCAGAGAAGCAAGAGTGGAGTCCATCCTGGGCTCCAAGAGCCCACAGGGCCGCCCTAGTCTCTCACATGGGTAAGCGGTGGCAGTGTGTGTGTTCTTTGCCCACTTTCCAGGCGAGCTGACCCCTCCTTGTCCCAACTGAGCACTGTGATTGGATTAGGAGATTAGTAAAGCACAGCCCTGGCATTAACAGAAAGGAGTAGCAGGAGGGCAGCAACTGAGGAGGACCCCCTGAATGTGGGGCACACCATCCAATAGAGGTTAGGGCCCTGACAGCAAAGGCAGAGGGAAGCCAGCCAGTGAAGGCTCACTCCCCCTCTGTCTCTCCTGTCTGCTCTAAGATGAGCCACCTTGCTGCATCACAGGTTCCCTGCCCTCATCATCGGTGACCATGGACTGTGCCCTCTGATGTGGGGAGACTTTCAGATGGGACAAGGTGGAGGAATGTCACCAGCAGAACAGACACCTTCCTAAGTCAGACAGAGAAATGTCCTTCCCTGTCACAGGGGGACCCGAAAGGCACCCACGTGCCTTCACTCTTTAGATGTCGCACCTCTTGCCTTGTGCGCATGTCCACTGACGGCACTGGAAGCTCATATTAAGACTCCATTTCTCTGGGGTTATCAGGTAAGCCCCCTGCTTAACTGAGACCCCCACATCCCAGATGACTTCCCGCTTACGCTTCCATCCATCTCATCACCCTCACACCCTGTCTATGGGCTCCACACCAATCAGGGAAACCTCTGAGCAAGCTGACGGGAGGGGGGTGTCTGAGCATCCCCTGACATCCTCTGCACCCACTTCCTGAAGACCCACCGTCTCTCCCATCCCAAATACTGCCAATAGAAACACAGAACATGGCCCAGAACCTCCTGGCAAGTCCTGGAGCAGGTGGCCCTTCATGCTGCCCTAAGGCAGTAGACTTCCCTGCCAGTAAGAACCCTAGCTACTGAGCTGCAATGCACAGATTTTCAGTCTTACAGAACACCAAATAGACTGGACCCCCCAAAAGTCCCCTCACCACATAATAATCAAAACACTAAACATACAGAATAAAGAAAGAATATTAAGAACTACAAAGGAAAAAGGCCAAGTAACATATAAAGGCAGACCTACCAGAATTACATCTGACTTCTCAATGGAAACTCTGAAAGGCAGAAGGTCCTGGATAGATGTTCTGAAGACACTAAGAGACCATGGATGCCAGCCCAGACTACTATACTCAGCAAAGCTTTCAATAACCATAGACAGAGAAAACAAGATATTCTGTAACAAAACCAGATTTAAGCAATACCTATCCACAAATACAGCCCTATATAAAGTACCAGAAGGAAAACTTCAACCCAAGGGAGCTACACCTATGAAAACACAGACAATAGATATCTCACAGCACCAAATCCCCCAAAAGGAAGACACTCACACATTACCACCACCACCAAAACCAAAAATAACAAGTGATGTAGGAGGGTCATCTGTCTATGTGTTACTTTCATTGGTTAATA
>LOEQ01000114.1:588141-599070 GCA_001685075.1 Bramus lutescens | reverse complement strand
GAAACTGAAAAGCTTCTGTAAAGCAAAGGACATGGTCAATAAGACAAAATGGCATCCTACAGAATGGGAAAAGATCTTCACTAACCCCACATCAGGCATAAAACTGGTCTCCAAAATATACAAAGAACTCAAGAAACTAGATATCAAAATATCAAATATTCCAATTTAAAAAATGGGGTACAGATCTAAACAGAGAATTCTCAATAAAGGAATTTCAAATGGCCAAAAGGCACTTAAGGAACTGCTCAACATCTTTAGCCATCAGGGAAATGCAACTCTGAGATACCATCTTATGTCAGTCAGAATGACTAAGATCAAAAACACTGATGACAGTTTATGCTGGAGAGGATGTGGAATAAGGGGAAACACTCTTCCACTGCTGGTGGGAGTGCAAAGTTATACAGCTACTTTGGAAATCAATATGGTGGTTTCTCAGAAAATTAGCAAACAATCTACCTCAAAACCTAGCAATACCACTTTTGGGCATATATCCAAAGGATGCAGACCCATACCACAAGGATATTTGTTCAACCATGTTAACAGCAGCATTCTTTGTTAACAGTCAGAACCTGGAAACAACATAGATGCCCCTCAACCAAAGAATGGCTAAAGAAAATGTACATTTCCACATAGGAGTACTAATCAGCAGTTAAAAAAAATGGCATCTTGAAATTTGCAGACAAATGGACAGAACTCGAAAAAAAAATCCTGATTGAGGTAACCCAGACACAGAAAGACAAACATGGTATGTACTCACTCATAAGTGCATATTAGACATAAAGCAAAGGATAATCAGCCTACAGTGTACAACCCCAGAAAAGACAGAAAACAAGAAGAACCCTAAGAGAGACATATATGGATCCTCCCAGGAAGGGGAGGTAGGCAAGATCTCTTTAGTAACATGGCAGTGTGGGGGACAGAGGAAAGTGGTGGAGGAGTGGGGAGGAGAGCATATGGGATCAGGAAGACTGAGTTGGGTGAAGGACAGAGAGGGAGAGCAAGGAAAGAGATATCTTTTATTTGTTTGTTTGTTTATTTATTTATTATGTATACAATATTCTGTCTGTATGTCTGTAGGCCACAAGAGGGCATCAGACATGATTACAGATGGTTGTGAGCCACCATGTGGTTGCAGGGAATTGAACTCAGGACCTTTGGAAGAGCAGGCAATGCTCTTAACCACTGAGCCATCTCTTCAGCCCCCGGAAAGAGATATCTTTTGGTGGTCGCCAGAGGGGCTGACATGTAGTCAAGGTCCCAGTCCTGAGCCTTTGAAGTCTCCTTGCCCTACTATAACTCAGCGATAGTTTCTCACATCTTTGACCCCATTTCAGGGAGACAAGCTGCAGGGCTCATACAATCGTGATTCCCAATCACTGACCATGCCAGCTTTCAGGGAGGGCCACAGCTTCGGTTGCTTTGGGCCATACCTGCCATCCTAGGCCATCAGTCAACATTCCCTGAAGTCAATGTGAGAGACAGTGGCTTGATGCTGGGTTAGTCCCCTTGAGTTTGTTGGCCTAAACCTCTTCAGCAAACTGCTGCTTGTTTGGTTTCGATTTTCTGTGTGTTTGTGCATGCTTGTGTGTACACACGGCTGTGGAGGCCAGAGATCAACCTTGGGTATCATTCCTCAGTCAACATCCACCTTTTATTTTGTGAGAGAGGCTCTGAGACCTGAAGCTTGACAAGCAGATTAAGCTGGCTAGATTACAAACGAGTGCTACCGTGCCTGGCTCTGGGAATCAAATTAGGTCCTCATTCTTGCAAGATAGACATCCTACCAACTGAGCTCCCACTGTAGCCCAAACTGCTGGGTTTTTATAGTAGCTTTTGTAGTTTGTGCTTTCAAATGCACTGGCAGAGGACAACAGTCATTTATGTCAAGCTCTTTCACCTGTGTGTCAGATCAGCCTAGACATATTACCTGCATTCTACCTGTGTTTATCAGATACTGTCAGTTTGAAACCAGTTTCTCTGTTATTATACTCAGTGTTGCACAAATGTACAAAAAGAAGCTAAAACCAACTCTCTGGCAGACCCGATGTGTTGGGCTAGGTTCAAGTTCATAGTACCGACTATGAAGTGTACAACTCCCCTACAGTCTCACCCCAGATACAAGGACTGACAGCATGCAGATCATCCCCACCACTGGCACAAGTCAGTTTCCTCCCAGCTCTTGGCTGATGACACAGCCTGTCTTCTCTCACTATGGCTGTCTTGAGAACACTCAAAGGGGCACAGGGCAGGAAGCATTCCCTCAGCTGCCACCCTGAGAGTCATCAGAGCTACACCCCTATTTAATTCCTCTTCCTTATGTGGATTTGGTAACCTCATTATTCCCTAGCTCTGCCCACCAAGAGACTAGAGCAGCAAGCACCATTTTCTAGATGTATTTCCACAGGAGGATCAAGGTCCTGAGCAAAACTTGATAGACGGCTGGAGCAGGACAAGGTGTGCCTGAAGCTCATGCTAATACTGGGTAGTGTGGGAGAGGCCTCAGGGATGGGCAATTTATGGCCCAGGGACCAGCGGGAAGATCATGGATGTGAGGCACAGAAAAGACCACAGGGATGTTAGGCGATCACCCAAGAGAATAAAATAACCTCCACTGTTCTACATAAACACCAGGGAAAGGAGGGCCGCTCTTCCTCACAAAGGGGCTCCACAGAACAACTGTCTGTGGAGGGAAGGGAAGCAGAACTCACTGTGGGATGTCTCAGCAGCAACCTCAGCAGGTAAGACACTGCCTAGGTAAGACGGTGGGTGACCTGCAGGAACCATCTGAAATCCTCTACAATGCTGTGTGGCTTCAAGTCCTATAGATTATGTGACACCCCTCTAAGGGGCATGTGGACCCCCACCACCACTAAGGAATTGACTCAGGAATCTACTTCCTATGGGAAGCTGTAACTGGACAGAGGAACACTTGGCAGACATATCTTAAGGTAACATCAGGAAAAGTGCGACAGAAAAGCCCTCCCTATTGGGGCGATCCTCCCGAAAACCATTATTCTGTTTATCCACCAGGAAGCATGGATCAGACCAAATCTGAGGCACATTCTGCAGCTGCCCTCTGGACCTGAGGCCAGCTTCTCCCTGGGAGTCACTGATGCCAGCAGCGCTGAGGGGAGGGTGGAGCTCTCCTCTCTGCAGTTCCTCAGTAAGCGTGGTGCAACTGCACGCTCATCTTCTAAGGTGTGCCTGGCACTGTTTCTCCACGTGCAAAGCTTGTGTCGCAGCACCAGTGTTGGCTTTGCTGGCTGCTTAGCTGTGACACACCTGACTGCCATGAGGCACAAGGAAGACAGGTGCCTGCAGCTCTAGTCTTGGGAGCAATCTGGGAAGAGGGTGGGCCTCAACCTAGAAGCCCACTGGCCCTTGGCTGCCAGAGGGGTCCCATAGTGGGCGCTACTCGATAAATAAGGTGGCGCATGCTGAGCTTCTGTGACAGCCCGGAAGAGGACAGGAATCTCCGATAGTGAGTGTGCATTGCTTAAAGTTAACCTTACAGCTGAAGCCACCATAGAAATCAGTATGGCAGCCCCCACAAGGGTCAGTACAGGAGAGGGAACCATGCCCACACACATACAATGTACCCCTGGCCCAAGCACCTTCAGCTATAGAAGGGAGTTTGGGATCTGCCTATTTGGCCCTACAGTTATCATTATGGCGAGGCAAGTGTGGCAGGCTCGAGGTCACTGCCATCAGGCTGGCCCTTGTATGCCTTTGTGGCAGAAACACTGATGAGATCCCAACATGTGACAGGCTCAATATCATAACTCTTACTTAATATAAAGATGGTGACCCCTGTGGGGTGTCAAAGGGATATGATCATAAGACATATGTAGGGCCCCTGAGGCCCTATGGGTGTTCCTAGTCCATAGTCACCTGTGTCTCACAGTCTACCTGTGTCTCTATGGTTGCCTATGGCATACTGTCCACTACAGCCTACAGTCACGCATGATCACTCACGGTCACATGTCACAGCCAGGGAACAGACTCACACCTACCAAGGAGCAGCCGCTCCTCACAGTGGCTTATGCTTGTCATCTTGCATTTGGCCATTAGTGGGTTGAACCACTTACTGCGGGCATCCACTCAATCAGCTGACAGAGCTGAGATGGAGTCAGACCTCTAGGCTGTGGTCTGTTCCTAAGGCCAGGGACCCTAATAGTGGCACACACCTCTATGCAAACCTCCCAGGAGCCCCAGGTCCACTCTTCTGCCTGTCAGTAGTTCTGGCTTGGAAACACTTTGTTGAAAAAAACGGAGAAAACAGTTGATTCAGGGTCCCTGCCTAGTGGATGCCTGGGCTGTAATGACCTGGAGAAGGTACAAACTTCTTTCTAGGTGAAGACACAAGCAGGTACCTCCTCCTTTTGCACAAGGCCAGGGCTCTTGCTGTGGGGATGGTTGGGAACTGGGCAGCACCCTGCCTCTAGGGGACGGTAGGAGTAGAGAGGAAGGTACAGAGAGACACACAGACTCTCGGGTCCACTTCACAAGGTATAAGTAGAAGAAGTGAAGCCAGGTAGCAGGTTGGGGAATAAACACTTGGCACTCCTCAGCACAGAGGGGAGGAGTGGAGAGCCAATACAGAAACTATAAAGTGTTCACAGATAGCACATAAACTTTACCTCTAGGGCTGGCAAGATGGTGCAGGGGGTAAAGGCACTTGCTGTGTAAGTCTGACAATCTATAACCAATCCCCAGAAGCCACAGTGGAAGAGTAAGCTGACTCCAGAAAACTGTCCTCTAACTTCCACGTGTGAACCCTGGCACCCGAGCACCCGACTACACACACTGCATACAAGCATCACATACACACAGCAGCGGTAACAATAAAGCTCACCTCTGACCCCTCCTCACAGTCAGCCTGTGAATGCCCTAGAGTTGCCTGCCATGGAGCTGCATGCCTAAGAGGCAGCCAGCACCCACAACACATATAGGGATCATACCTTGAAAGAAGCATAGTGTGTGGACAAGAGGACAGGAACTGTCAGGAAGGGCCCGTTACCCACACTTAAGAGCCATTAGTGGTAGCGAAATAGCACCCATGCCCATCTCCTCCCACAAATGCACACACAAGAGCTGCCATTGTGACAGCGTGGAGTATGGCTTCCTCTTAAAGAGTTTCTGTTTCAGAACATCAAAGCCTTCGCAGCAGACACTGGCATGCAGACGCTAGCTGGGGCAGCCAGCAGAGCCTCTTCCTGTTCCTGACACTGGCCAAGGTCAGGCTTGCTGGCAGTGCTCTCCCACAGCTAGCAAGAGGTCTGGGAGCCAGGAAGCACTGGGGACATGCACCAGGTGCTGGAGGTGCCAGGCCAGCTGGCAGTCTTGATGGTGTCTGAAGAGACCAAAGTGCTTCTCAAGTCTCTTAGCCGCCTGGTGCAAACAGACCACAACGCTTGCATGGGGGAAAGCTTAGCAGGCAACATGCACGAGGGACGGTCTGCCTTGCCTCAGACAAACAGTTGCAAGCTGGCTAAGTCAAAATGAGGATCCCATTGACCAGCTGCTTTCAGGTGTCTCCCTGTGAATGTGGTCATGCAAACGGCTGACAGACGGTTCTTCCTAAGAATCCTGTATAGGGGGCGTGGGTCACAGTGGAAAAAGCAGTTGTTGATGTGGAGACTTGTTTTTAGCATGATATCAACCACTGCAGATTGCAAGGATCTCTAGGACACAGGGAGGGGTAAGTCAATGAATTGAACAGGGTCTGGCAAAGACAACTAACCTGCCACACAATCTCCAAACCCAGATGCCTAAAATGCATCTGCTCCAAGCGGTACCAGAGAGCCTGTGAGTAAAGAGAAACCTCCAGTTGTGGGGAGAAAGAATGATAGACTATGTAATGTGTTTTCTATAAAATAAAAATACCAAGAGGAGCTAAGCAGTTGCACTAGAATTAATTGATGAGACAAGATCAGAGATGAAAAACTAAACCATGAAAGAAGGGCCAACTGTCAACTCTGGGAAAAACCAAAGAGAACAGACAAAAAGTTACAGCTCACTATCTGTCACAGCAGTCAATATTTGCAAAGACGCAATAATGCACAAATTGATAAATCATAACAATTATATCTGCATCACTTTTTAGTCTTTTGGCTAAAATCAAGTGTAAAAATTATACCTATGACATAGTTATGCTAAGATGTTGAAAATAGCATTAGGAGCATGTGAGGGGTCCTTGTACACAAACAGTATCTAAAAGTGACCCACCAAGACCAATCCATGTACATGCCTCATTAGAAATATGGATTCAAGGACTGGCAAGATGGCTCAGTTGCTAATGGTGTTTGATGTACAAGCCTGGTGACCTGAATTTGATCCCCAGCACACACGATACATGGTTTTAAATATCAACTTGAGACAACCTAGAATTACCTGAGGAAACAGTCACAATTGAGGAATTGCCTAGATCAGGTTACCCTGTGGGCATGTCTGTGGGGATTGTCTTGATGGTTAGTTGAAAAGCCAGTCCACTGTTGGTGGCACCATTCCTTAGGTCCTGAACCTTCTCCTCCAAGATTGAAGAAACAAGTAAACCTAACTTCTGGAGGGAGGGGAAGGAGAGGAGAAAGTGAAATGAAAGCCATAGACAGCACAGATGCTTTTACTCGCGCTCTGTTCTTGATTGTGAATGTGATGTAACAACTGCTTGAGCTCCTTCCTTGACTTCCCTGAAATGGTGGATCATAACTTATCGTACTAACAGAAATGAAAACAGGATACTGTATACAATGGGAAGGAAGGAAGGAGGGAGGGAGGGAGGAAGGGAGGTAGGAAGGAAGGAAAGAGGGAGGGAGGGAGGAAGGGAGGGAGGAAGGAAGGAAAGAGGGAGAGAGGGAGGGAGGGAGGAAGGGAGGAAAAGAATGAAGGAAGGAAGGAAAGAGGGAGGAAGGAAGGAAGGAAGGAAGGAAGGAAGGAAGGAGGGAGTGAGGAAGGAAGGAGGGAGGGAGGGAGGAAAGAAGGAAAGAGGGAGGGAGGGAGGACGGGAGGAAAAGAATGAAGGAAGGAAGGAAAGAGGGAGGAAGGAAGGAAGAAGGGAGTGAGGAAGGAAGGAGGGAGGGAGGGAGGAAGGAAGGAAAGAGGGAGGGAGGGAGGGAGGGAGGAAGGGAGGAAAGGAAGAAAGGAAGGAGGGAGAGAGATAGGGAGGGAGGGAGGAAGGAAGGAAGGAAGGAACAAACTGACTCCACAAAGTTGTCTTCTGACCTCTACATGGGTGCTGTAGTACATGTGTGCTCTCACATACATCTTACACACACACACAAATAATAGTTTTTTTGCTTCTTTGGTTTTTTGAGACAGGGTTTCTCTGTGTAGCCCTAGCTGTCCTGGAAGCTCTGTAGCCCATGTTGGCCTAGAATGCACAAGAGATCTGCCTGCTTCTGCCTCCCAAATGCTGGGATTAAAGGGGTACGCCACCACCACCTGGCATAAATAATAATTTTTAAATGAGAAGCACAGAGAAATCTTTTACTGAAAAACAAAACAAAAAAAACCCACATAAAACAAAAAACCAAACCAAACAAAACAGAGTAAGTGCTAGCAGAGATAAAGGGATTTATCTGCAGAGGAGAAGCTGAGGTGAGCAGAGGTAAAACAGCATTCAGTTCTGTTTAGAAGAAACCATGCAATTCAAGTATGTGCCTAGGTTTTCTTTTTAACAATTAAAAGAATAATCTTTAGGTCATGGTCTAGCCAGGGTATAAAGAATCCAGAAGCTGATAAGCAGGGGGAAAAAAGATAACACCCTACACATGTAGTATTGTTGTCTATTTCTTTTGATGGCACTTGTCTAAAGAGGCATCAGCGTTGAAGGTTACAGAATCACAGTTGCTGTCATGGGGTGTAACAGGGACACAGCTAGAGGGCAGTGGTCATCTGTGTGTGCGCTGCTATTATCAGAGGAGAGGAGATGGAGAATAAATGAATTAAGCTGTCAACTGGAGACACTGGATAAAAAGCCCTTTCCTCCAGGAGAAGCCAGCCTACAAAACTGAAGCCTGAGGAGCACAGCAGAACACCTACTAGGGCTAGGGTGTGGCCAAGGGTGGGGCACAGGCGTAGAGCCACACAAATCCTTCAGGTTTCCAGCATGGTAAAACAAATTTTTATTTAAATTCTTAAAAGTCTGATAAATAAAACCAGTTCTTTCAAGACCACAAGGGAGACAGTTTCTGAGTGTTTTGCCCATGGGGAACAGAAGAGAAAGAAGCAAAGACAGGCATTGAGCGAGATGGACAGACAGCTTGGCAAGTGAGGCCACTCAGCACCACAGGTAGCTTAGAAAGGAACGAGCTTGAACTCAGACAGATCCTTATGTAGGAGACTGAGACTAAGCCCACGGGGCTCTCTGTCCTTTAGAATGATGGATGGAGACAGAAGACTTCCTACCCGAGTGGGACAGTCAGGACCAGACAGACACCCCATTTCCAAACAATCTGGCAAAAATAAGACTAAAAGGCAAGCCAGAAGAATTCCAGATAAAACCCACCCAGCAGCCTCAGAACTCAAGTGAAACAGCTCTTTTTTCAATGTCTCGGAACTCTGTTAAAGGGGACCATGTTTTGGAAATGGAAGCTATAAATGCCAGGCAAGACCCAGAGTGAGAAACAAGAGAACACAGACTTAGCAGTCAGCCCTTGCTGGCCTCGAAATGACTATGGCCTTGAACTTGCCTCCACCTCCAGCCTGTGGGGATTATAGACGAGCTTCAGACTGAGGGCTTCTGAATGTTAGGCAAGCACTCTGCACACTGAGTGATGTCCCTAGCCTTGGCTTTGGCTTGTTTATTTTACTTTTCGTTTTGAGACAGGGTCTCACTCTGCAACTCAGTATTCCTCATGTCTCACTCCCTATTCTGCTAGGATTAAAGGCATGAGCCGTCATCCATGGGAACATTTTCTTTTAGATTCAGTTTCTGATTTTCCCTAGATTTAAAAAGGGAAGCAAGGGAGGCACACAGAGAGGGAGATGAGGATATGATATCACATCCCTATCTGGGTAAACACCAACCCTACCTAGGCCACTATCGAACGGCTGACTGAGACAGTCCACGGCCAACATGCCACACAGTGGCCCCCACATGATAGAACCAGGTTTTCCTGGGCTCCCATGAAGGACTTGACTGTACATGGTACTGGGACAGAGGGCTTGCTGTCATCCTGAGTTTACATTTTTCCAGAAAAGAGTTCTACGAGGCTATTCTTCCCCTAGTGACACACCAAGAGGTTAAGTTAACAAAGACAGGGCCCAGGAAGGGGACATAGGGTTGCCTTGCTGACGGTGGCTTGTGAGCTTAGGCTGGCCAGGCCGTCGAGGCTGCCTCTGACTGCAAGGGTAACTCAATTAAGGAGACTGCTTTCTTGAGCCCTGGGACTGGGAGGAGAGTGAGGGACTGCAAACTGCAGCCGAGGGCTGTGCAGGCCACTGCAGCCTGCCACAGGTCTGGAAGCAGTTTCACGGAACCTGCTGGGCCAGGCCACTGTGCTAATCACTTCCTGCAGGCAGCCTCTGCTCACTCACTAATGGGTCTTAATAAAAACTTCCAATTGGGCCAGTAAACCCCTCATTAAGCTGTTTTTAAAGCATGAATTTAAGAGCGGCAAGGGTGAAGGGTCACAAGGAGCATTTAATTCACAATGGCTGGCAGGAGGTGCTGCCGTGAAGGGAAACACCCAGGTTTGAGTGTCCCAGTCATATAAACATCCCACACAGTTCAGGGCCTGCCAAGAATGGTCTGACAGAAGAGGGAACTCTCTACTTGGCAAGAACAAAGCTCCTTAAATTATTAAGAGCTGCATCCACTTGGAAAGACTACAGCTATGGGAGCAAAGGACAGAATTCACAAGATAATCTATGGGTACCATTCTTGCAATACAGCCTGGGCCCTCCTGAGCTACATGGGAGCTGTGGTTATTGACATGCCCATCAGCTTCGTGCAGACACCTGGTCTCTTTCCCCTGCAGCTCACCCACTGGTGTGCAGCTTCCTTGGGTCACATGCCTTAGAGCTGTCCCCACTCTCCTGCTGTGCTTACAGCTAATGGGTTGTGTGCGCTCCAAGGCAGATGCCTCTGTGGGACACTGTGCCTGGACACTGTGCCCAGGCAGCTGACACAGCAGAACTTCTGTCCTTGTCCTCACCAGCTGAGGACAAACTAACCACTTATCAGTGTGGCTTCTTGCTGAAAGGAGCAACCCAGATTCATTCAAACGTAGTGTCCAGTTCCTATCCTGACTGTGTTGCACCGAACATGGAAGGCATGGGGTCTTCGAGAATCTTTCCCTGAGTCGCAGGGACTGTCACACCTGGGATATCCTTAGACTACTAGACATGTGCTGCCCTGAGTGGTGGTGGGGGACCCAGGCTTCTTGTACCCCCAATCCTGATGGGATCTCCTGAGGTCCAGGGCTCTCACCATACTACCCTAACACAGTAGCTTGGTCCCCCTTTCTTACAGTCACCAGAGACAATGTGGCCTGGAGTCACTGAGACCAAACCCAGTGTCCCAAGGGGCCTAGGCAGAGAGAGCAGGAAGTGTGGCCTACCCTGTCTGGGCATCACTAGGAAGTCAAGGCCTACCCTCATTCACCCATCAGGGTCTGGAAGACCTTGCAGTATGGCCAGAGAGCCAAGCGGGAGGAAGCTGCGCTACTTGGCTGGAGTCTATCATAGCACAGGCTCACCCCAATCTTGTCAGCAGGCGGTTCCTGTTACAGGACACTCTCACAAGTCCCTCTTTTCCCATCATGCCCTCGGAAGTCAGAGCAGTCATACTGTTGCTCCTCCCTGCCCCCAGCCCAGGCCTAGAGGGAGTCAGTCTGGGAATAAACCTGAAGAAACCCTAAGGATAGGACATGGTATGGTTTTGACTCTTTAAGAGGCAAGCCACGCCCACTGCCAGTGACCCTGCCC
>LOEQ01000114.1:502927-525716 GCA_001685075.1 Bramus lutescens | reverse complement strand
TTGTAGACCAGGCTGGCCTTGAACTCACAGAGATCCGCCTGCCCCTGCCTCCCAAGTGCTGGGATTAAAAGCATGCACCACCACCACCCGGCTGGGAGCCATGTTTTATACAGAATCATGCATTTACAGGGGAATGAGGTCCATGCTTGTGGCAGGTGGCTTCTAGATTTTCACAACAGCAAACACCAACAAATTCCCATTCGCCAACAAAGCCCATGCAAGAGCCACAGGTGAGGGCTGGAGAGATGGCTCAGAGGTTAAGAGCATTGCCTCCTCTTCCAAAGGTCCTGAGTTCAATTCCCAGAAACCAAATGGTGGCTCACAACCATCTGTAATGGGGTCTGGTGTCCTCTTCTGGCCTGCAGGCATACACCCAGACAGAATATTGTATAATAACTAAATAAATAGATAAAGAGCCACAGGTGACAGTTATTTTCCAATAACCAGAATGCTAGAGGACAAAAGGAGTTTAGACCTGAAGTGAACAGCGATCGTTTTGTTTCCTTGCTTCTGTGTTGATTTGGTTTCATGTGTGGTAATCAAAAGTCGGGGGATCAGAAGGCCTTCGGTCAGGGCTCAACTCTGGCCTGGGCTGAGATGATCTGGCTCCCTCCTTGTAGGGAGCCAAGTGTCAAACGTTCTCAGCAGCAGCTTCAGAAAGTCTGCCTTCAGCTTTGCCTAAGGTCAGGAATAATTACATGAGGTGCACAGAGCTTGGAGTTTGACAGCTTTTGGGATACAGAAGCAGAACGCCTCCCTGTGTCCAGTCACCTCCCTCACCCCTTACTTACCTTTCCCAGCTTAGGAACCAAGAGTCTTCGAGTTTGTCCCCAATGGCATGGTAGTCAGCTTGGGCCAGCCTCAGCATCCACCGCTTCCACATCCTGAATGAAATTGTCATTCCTACCCCTGTTAACATGGGAATGGTCTTTCTAGGTTGTCCCACATTCCAGATCTGGATAGTAGACTCCTTAGAACTGCTGGAAGGGACCCTTTGTCTGCTCAAATGTTAGGTAAGGTGGTGGTCACTGATACCTTTGCCCAAGACAGGATAGGAGGGTGGCATGGAAGAGACCCCAAAGAAAGCACAAAGACAGCAGGGTACTAGCCTGGCTCTGCTTGCTTTCTTCACAGTGGAGGTATGTCTTAGTTCCCCAGGGAAGAGTACCTTGCCTGGCAATCAAAAAGCCTAGGTCCAAGCAGTCAACCCATCAAACTCACCCTCCCAGTCCTCCAGAGAAACATCAGGGGGGTCTTTTAGAAGGTGTGTAGGACTCTGGCAGGGGTGGGGATGACAATGTGTGGTGGCCAGGCCTCATCCCAGTCAAATGGCTCATGTATCCACCAGGTGTTTTAAAGAACACAGGAAGGAAGATGGCTGAGGCATGAAGAAACTCCACAAGCCTGGAGCAACTGAAATCCTGCCAGGCAAGGGAGCTAGAGCTCAACCCAAGGAGATGTACAAGCAGCTGAGAGTATATGGGCTGTCACCTCATAAAACCCTACCCTAGCTCACCTTATCCCAGCTACCCAGTTCCAGGTGTCAGCCTCCTTTCTGCGGCCTTGAGTCTCGGAAGCTCCAATAACCCAGAGTCCCCTAGACTCTCCCACCAGGCCTCCAGACTCCACAGGAAAGCAGCCTCATGTGAACGTACAGGACACATGATTGTGGGGCAGGCAGGGATGCTACCTGTGGGTGGAAATTGGGGATAATGTACAGGTGGGGAACCCTACTGACACTGTCCTTGTTACAGGCTCAGCTAGCCATGCTGGCACATCCATGCTGCATGTTCTGGGGACACAGTTATTGGGAGCAAGGGTAGTTGGGGTACCACTTTTCTAGGTTAGTCCCTGTCCCCTGTTTGGAAGCACTGGTTCTGCTGCCTTGTTAGCGGAGGTGGGATCACCCCAAAGTCTCAAACATGAAACAGTCTACTGTCAGGGCTGCAGGAAGAAGCAGTCAGAAAGGACCACACAAGACTGGAGGTGCCAGGGCCAGGCAGTGATGGCTCCATATTTAGAGGGCACTGCTCAGTACTATGTGGGCAGAATGGTGGAAATGAGCCTAGAGGAGATCCCAAACCCAGAGTCTTCAGGCTACAGCTACTAGGCAGGTACGGCAGCAAGGGGCGTGGCTCACATGTGTGTAGCGACCGTGGATGCTCTGTTGAACAGGCTGCTGGCGTTGCACTTGACTCAGCCCAAACCATAGCTGTTCCTATTCCTGTGTGTGCAGCTGTGTTCCCAACACTGACAGGATTGGCCAGGCAGTTGCAGCAGAGCAGGGTTAGCACTGTGCTCTGAGAGGAACGCAGAAGGTGAGGCAGGCAGCCTCGAGGCTCTGAATGCCCAGGAGCCCACACACAGGCTGGGTCTTTCCACTCATGTCCACCATAAGACCACCTACTCAGCATTTCTCTCCAAAATCAGCTTTGTGTGTGGAGGCTGGGGCTCAGGCTCAGGTGTCCCCAGGAGCTGGCCACCTTGATTTTTGAGCCAGCATCTTTCATGGGACCTGGGACTCATCGATTCGGCTAGGCTTGCTGGCCACATAGTTCCAGGGATTAGCCAGCTCAGTCTTTCTAGTGCTGGGATTATAAATATGTGTCACCACAGCTGGCCTTTTACTTGGGTTCTGTGGGTCAAGCTTAGTTCATGCTAGGCTGTTCTCATCGCCAAGGCCCCCTCAACATCCTCGAGACTATGAGGTCAGAGACAGGCATCAGCCCTATCCCAGGCCAGAGTTCCTTGGCCCTGGTTGCTCCAGGCTTTGGAGAGTTGGTGGCTGCAGAGGTCAGCATGATAATGACCTGGGTAGGGATAACAAGGCACTTTCAAGGGATTCTGGACCCAGGAAGCTTATAGAATACTATGGGTCTCAGGTGAGAGGAGGTTACCCAGGATGGGGGACAGGGTGGCACTGTAAATAATGTCTCCACCCACCTGGAAGTGCACACAGGAACTGGAGCTGACCCTGGGTCTGAGTCAAGCCCTTTCTCCTGACCTCTCTCTGCCTTGGTTACCACACCTCTAAGAACAAGGTCTTGTGTTCACTGTTGGCCCAGAAGGGTATAGAGTGAGGAGGCTCCAGGGAATCCTGCTGGACTTGGAAATGACTGAGGAGCTTGGAGTTTCTCCAAGTCTTAAAGAGCTAACATGAACCCTGATTTATTTAGTCCCAACAACTGAAGCTACACCTCTCCTGGACCAAATGTGGAACGGTTCAGACCTTTAATGCCCCCCCATCCCAGGTGGGTACTGGGCACCCTTTGCTCATTCCTGATTTTAGTCTATTAATTGAATTGGGACTGGTGCTCAGAGGTCCCCCTTCTGCCCTGACCCTTATTTTCCCATCTGTGACATGTCTGGGCCAGTTCTTCCTGAGGGATTGTGGGAGTCACTTTCGACATGCCCACACAGAGAGTTGACTGAGGTCCACCCACCTAGCCAAGTCAGCTTTGCTCCAGAACCCAAGTACCCAGCAACCTTTGGGCTACCATGCTGGACAAGCAGAACATGCCCACTTTCCCATTGGGACAGTAGGTAAGTGGTATGGACCTGCTCACCAGAGGCCTGGACACTGGGTGGGAGGGGACCAACATGTGTTCTGAAAGCAGACACTGTTCTGAGTCCAGAGGTGGACAGGGTTCAAAAGAGGAACTTGTGCTTGGCAGCCACTCTGGGCAATGTAAGCCAAGTGTCCCCGGCCATACTGGATCTCAGTCCACTCATCTCGAGGAAGAAGAGGGTCTGGGGTGGGTACGCAGCCTGGCCTGAGATGACGAGCTCTTTAGATAGAGCTCTTCGGGCACGCTACTGTGCAAGCCAAATAACATTCTAAAGAAGGTTCACGAGGAAGGGATACAAGCATGTTTACCTGCAGAGCTAGAACCCCTGGTGTGGTTGGTACTTTGTGGCAGAGAGCCCATACTTTGCAGGGCACTATGTTTCATCACGCAGAAGGAGTGTGGTCCAGGCCAGTTCCCTGAAAGTTTCAGGAACATTGAGTATGGCGACAAGTGACTGGGCAGATCCAGTAAGCCACCATGAAGGCCACGAGCAGATTTCTCAGGGGGGCACTCTGGGGTACACTCAGGGCTGTGTGTGTTGGGGCCAGGCCCATTCTCTGTGGTGAAATGCTCGCCCTTGAGTCTGCTCAGTGCAAGCGAGCAGGCCAACCACTGGGACCTATGTTAGTAGAGGACAGTGACCTTCAGAGCCCATAACAGGACAGGAGGATGCTTACAATGTCTTAGGCTCTCACAGGACCCCATGAGTGCCTATGAGTCCTCACGAGCTTTCGTAAACCCCAGGTCCCACCTCAGAGGGGTCTAGGTGTCATAGACTTCTCACTGGTTCACCCTCTTCACCTGACTCTCACACTGTGAGCTGCCAGCTACAGGCAGAAGAGGGCGTGTCTAGCCCTGTCCCAGATCCTCCCACTATCCTTGACTTAGGCCCTCTGGTTCTACTCTTTTTTCTTTTCGTCAAGGTGTTGAGCAGGTGGTCTGTGGGGGCCTGCTACACCTATTCTTGTGGCCGTAAGTCAGGTGTAGTGATACATACCTATAACCTCAGCACTCAGGAAGCTGAGGCAGGAGAATTGTAAACTCGAGATCACACAGCCTGGTGCTGCATGAGAACTGTGGCTGCATAGGCTCTACTCCACCTCTCCAGCTCCCACCCTGGGACAGTGGCAACCAAAACACAACCAAGACCTCAGCCCAACATGCTCACAGCTCAGGATGCTCACAGTCTAGAGTGCTCAGAGTCCTGGTCTCTTGGGGCCTGCCCTCCTTCAGGGCCCTGGTGGTTCGGTCTTCCCTCTGTTCTCAAGGCTCTAGCCTGGCCAGGCACCAGTGAGCTTCCACGGAGCTCTTTTAATAACAGAATACCCATGGCTGGAGACGGTTAAGTTTTAGTCATGGTGGTTTTAGAGCCCGCCTCTCTGGCCTGCAGCCTGCCACAGCCTTGAATATACCCCAAGGACTGACCTCAATCCTTCCTCTTTGGCAAGGACTGCCATGCTTGGAATGCATCTCCCACGGGGTCCTCCCTGTGTATAGGGAGGCTTCATTGGAGTTGAGGGACAATGCTCTGGTCCCAACAATCAGAGTCCTAGTATGGGTTATTCCACGTACCAGTTGTGACCTTGGGCTTGCCTCAGTTTCCCCATCTATAAAGCCCCCTTTCTGTCCAGATTGTGTGAGGATTAACTGAGTCAACCCATGAAGAAGCCTGCAGCGAGCTCAGCCAGAGCATATGCTTAGCAAATAAGAGCCGGCGGCACCATCGAAATGCAGGTGTTTCTGACTTCAGTGTGCCGCACAAGTGAAAGCTATGGCTGGCCTCAGCCCCTCCAGCTCTTCCTGGGTTTCTCCTAGCCCCCGACCTTCATGGTTTCTTTTGCCATTATTCTTCCCTTGTCTGTTGTTGTTGTTTCTGTTTGGATCAATTGTTTGTTTTGTTTTTGCTTTTGCTGATTCTTACTATGTTACACTGACTGACCTGGTGCTCACTATGTAGCCCAGACTTAGCCTTGAGTTCAGGGTAATTCTCCTACCCCAGCCTTTTGATTGTTGAAATTAGAGATATGGACCACAACATCCAACTCATAAATTCGTACTTTTGTGTTTTCCGGTGAAGCCCAGGTTGGCCTCAAACTCACCATGTAGCAGAGGATGACTTTGAACTTGGAGTCCTTCTGTTTTCTCCTCTGAGTACTGGGATAAAAGCCCCGGGTTACTACCCTGAGTTCATGTACTGCTGGAGGTAAAACCCAAGTCTTTCTGCCGGCTAAGCAGGCACTCTACCAACTGAGTTACAGCTCCCGCCTTCCTTAATCTTTTTCATAATTTCTTTTGTTGGATGCAATCCCCAGTCCCTGCAATTTGCTATTTTAAAACATAGCTCAGTGGTCTTTGGCAAGATTTTGCTAGAATTGTGCAACCATTGTCACAGTCAACTTTAGAACATATTTATCACCTCCCAAAGGGAGCCCCAGCCCTGGAGCTGTCCTTCCCTCATCAACCCCAGACAGTCATGCTGGAGGAGTCACCCATTCCAGTCACCTCATGTGAATGGAATAATGTGATGTGGCCTCCCGTGTCTACGCCTCTTCCGAGCAGCACGTTTTCCAGATCTCTCATGTGAGCCTGCGCTTCTCTGCACAGGTGTTACGCCAGCATGGCCAGTCCACAGCTGCTCTGCACACTCATTTGCTGGTGAATGTTGGGGCTCCCACCTTGTATATAGACGACGGCCAATAACAAAGCAAACATTCACAGCCAGGCTGGTGTGGGCATTCTGGGCAGATACCCCAGAAAGAATTGCAGGTCTTGGGTGATTCTGCAGCCCAGTTATAGAAAAATGTCAAGTGTGCATGTATGTGTGCTTGCAGGTGTGCGTGCATGCATGCGTATGTGTGCATGTGTGTGTGTGTGCATGTGTGAGCGTGTTCTGGTAACAGCTTTATAAATATAGAATGACATCTTGCCATTCTTTGTTTTTAGGGTTTCTTTTTTGTTGTTTTGCTTTGTCTGAGACAAGGTGTCATTCTATAGCCCTGGCCGTCCCGGAACTCACTATGAAGAGCAGACTAGCCTCAAAAGCACAGGGATCTGCCTGCTTCTGCCTTCCAGGTGCTGGAATTATAGGTATGCACCACCACACCTGGCTTTCATTTTCTTTTCCTGGAGACAGGGTCTTGCTATGCAACTCAAGCTGTCTTGCCACTATCAGCGATCTCCTGCCTCAGCCTTCCATCACCGGCTAGAATTACAGGCATGGACCGCCATTCCTAGTTTAGGTGGTGGTTTCTTGTTGCTGAGCTCCATGGGGACAGACGCGAGATAGATGGTCTGAAAAACTTCCCCATTTGGAAGTTTTTTTTTTTTCATTTTCCTGGATCCATCATATAAAAGTTGTTAGCTTGGATGATGTTCAATACGAGTATTTTTTTTCTTCTTTTGCCTGTTTCGTCTGTTCGTCTGTGTCTTTGTTCTTTAGGTTGGGGGAGCTGAGTGCTTCCTGAGTGGAGCTGGCATGAACATGGGCTTGCACACGTGTAAGTAGTGGAGAGGGAGCACTGCTTCTGGGCACAGATATACAGGGCAATTAGGGAAAGCTTGCTGTGGGAGTGACTGTTTTATGATGCTGGGTAGGGAGCCTTCTTTTCTCTGTCATGTGAGAGCCTCTTGGCATGGGTCTAGGATCCTGAAGCCCATTCATGTTGTGGGGTGTCTCCTCCCCTCCCCGCCACCCTGATCTCTAAGCTCTTCCTTTCTGAGGCCACCCTGAGCAGTGAGCAGAGAGGCCACTAGACTGGAATTACATGGGATAACTAATTTTGACTTACAGAAGCTGTCTTAAGTTGAATAGAAATGGGTGAAAATAGGATTAAGTAGAAAGCCAAGCCAAGAACAGATGAAGGAAAACTCCCTACAAGCCATCCGCCTGGCTGAATGGGCACTCAGAGGTGGCCGGGTGGGAAGAACACTGGACATTGCTGGGTGATTGCATCATATCCCTAGGCAGCTGCCCACACCACCCCAGCCATACTGTGGCCATCTCAGGGAGGGAAGATAGGGCGTGCGTTGCTCTCCCTGTGGCTGCTTTATCTGTGTGGAGCTCATTCCATCCCAAGGATGAGTTTGGAAATAATTAAAATTCTGTGTAACACAAGCAGAGGCCGGGTGGCCAGCGGTGACCCATGAAGGGCCTTTACCAACAGAAATCTCAACACAAGGGATCGAGTTGGCCAAAAACTGGAGAGCAAGGATGGAGGAGAGCCTGAAGCGAAGATAGCAGCCGGTGTGGGAGAGCAACTCAGAGGCTCTTTTTAGCTCCCTTGTTCTTGCTGCCCCTGCTCGGAACTCTTCCCAGTCCACGTGTCAAGAAAAGGCAAATTCAGACTCAGTAAAGAGCCCGCTTGACACAAGGACTGAGCCGATCCCCAGACTCGGTGTTAAAGACTTTGGACTAGTAGTGCACACTTGGAATCCTAGCTCTGGGGAGAGAAAAGCAAGGGGATCCTGAGGCTTGCTGGCCAGTTAGCCTAGCTTTCTAGGCAACGTCTGGAACAGTGAGAGACCCTTTCTAAGTGTCTGATAAGCCACACTAGGACACCAGGAGCTGTCCTCTGGTCTGCTACACACACATACCGAAACATACACACCACACCACCACCCAAAGAGGAAGAGTGGGGGTGGCCAATCCATCTGACTCTTCAGGGGTGGGAGCCAGGAGTCTGCAGACACTGCAGACTGAGCCTCAACAGGGTCTCTGCTTCACAGCTGTGTGACACTGTAGCGACTTACAGATGCCATTTATCCCAAGATTACTTTTGGGGCATTTATGAGCCCTGTCCTCTGTGAGGCTGCCGAGATACATGTGGCCATTTTTCTGACATTTGAAGGAACCAAATTTAGCCAAGATGCAGCAGAGGGTAAGTGGCAACTCTCGGGAGGCAGAGGTGACTCATACACCAAGACATCCCCAGGGAGGACCACCAGGGCACAGTGAGCTGACACACACCTCTGCACATTAACCCTCACAGCTTCCTCAGAGTCTAAAGTGCAGACATGAGCAAGGGCACTCAGTACCTGGCCTCAGAACACACCCGCTGGCCACCCTCAGGACCGTGGTAGCAAGTCTTGGGACAGCTTCAGGGGGCTTCTCCTAACCCCCTGGCTTCTGTTCCACAGCCTAGGGTCTTCCCATTCACACCACTGTTCTTCATATTCGTGGACCCCAAGTAGCTAGAAGCCTGCCTTTGCTCAGGGGCAAGAACATGAGTGCCCAGAACCAGCACCTAGAGAAATGCCACTGTGTCTGTACCCTCAGATTACCATGCCACTTCTGAGTATCCTTGAGTCCCAGAGTAACAAACTGCAATGACCAGGATAGCAGGGTGTGAACAAATGCGAGTGTAAGAGCGACTGTGGTCTGTGCAACATGTGAATTATATGTGGGGACACACCAAGGGGTCCCCTACTCCATAGGGCCAAGGACACAGCTCTCGGGGCAAGGCTTTCTGAAAAGGATGGGTGCAGGAGAGCGAGAGGAGGGTCCTCCATGGAGGAACAGCCCCCTTGGGAGCACTCTGGGCTCCTTGTCTTCCTCCGTGCTTTCCACCCAATCAAGGACCTGGGAGCTGGTGAGAGACTTGCCCCACCATAGCGCTGAAGAGTCTGTGGTGAGCTGGGCTCCCCTCTTGCCTATGCCTAGCCAGGTAGCTACACAGTGCCAGTGTGGACAGGACCTGGTGACAGGTCCTCCAGGGATCTGGCTGAGCAGATGTCTACCCTGGCTCCCTGATCCATGGTGGTTCTCTGAGGAGCTTTAGGCAAGGCATCTCTTGCTATTTAAAAACAGGCTCCCTCCACCCCCAGGCAATGTGACAGGTGGCAGCAGACCAAGATCATGTGGGAGATGACAGGTTAGTGGTCGGGACTCTACCCAAAGAGCAGCCATTTTGAAAAGAGGAGGCTACCCCCAGAAAATACTGTTCCCTAAGTGGGAGAGAGATTCCAGTTAGCCTTAGGTTACAGTCAGGCCCAGGGTCATGTGTTGGCCAGAAGCCCTTTTTGGCTTCGCTCATGTGTGATCTGGTGTCCCTCACACCCTAAAAGAAAACCTGGAATGCCTCCCAGACCTGCAGGTGTGCAGGGGCTTCCCAAATTTCCTTCTACAGCCTCTGCCTGAGGCCCCTGGGGATCTCACCCCAGTGTGACCCTGGCCGGGGGTTTCAAGGTATGTGAACAAACTTCTGCTTCTGGGCGAATTCCCCAGCCAGGGAGGAGCGGGGCTTTCCTGCCAGAATACAGAGTTCAGCAGGCAGTGGCCTGAGTGACCAGCAGTAGGGACAGGGGGTGCTCGTATCTCAAAGATAGACATGGCTCCACCTGCAGCTTGCTGCAACTCCAGGCACAGAGCAGAAGATGATGAGTTAAGCTACCAGCAGCTGGGAACCCAGGGAACTCTGGAGTCCTCTACCCTACCCACCCTGGCATGAGCCCTGGAAGGAGACCCTCAGAGATTTGAGATGCATGTTGGTGGATCTTCGATTACATCAGTAGCTGGCTTCCTCCAGCCTCCTCCATTGGAATGGGAGTATCTAGAGTTCCCCCATGGATCTGATACCATGTCTATTTTCCTGGTGCCATGTTGCAGTCTCTGCCTCCCCATGAGAGGTGACTCCTGCCCCTAGGAGCTAGGCCATGCCAGCACTTTGACCAGCCTCACAGGGTAGACACTGGGAACCTCGATCCCCACTGCTGCTGGCCCTGGGCTTGTCAGACCCTCGCAGCTCTGTGTTGGCTAAGGGAATCCTGTCTTCTAGGAGCTCCTGGGGTGCAGGTCAGGGGTGTAGTACACTGTTCTCTCCCTGAGGTGCCTGTAAAGTGGGTCTTGAGGTCTGGGCCAGGAGTAGACTACTTCCTGATTTTCCTGGAAAATTCCCTTGGAATCTACTTGGCCAGAGGCCAAGACTCCTCAGGGGCATCTTCCTCCTTCCCACTTCAGACAAAAGCACATGTGGCTGTCCCACCCAAAGAGGGCAGAACTCCCTGGGATGATTCATCTGTACTTCTCCAGAAGCCCTGGCCTCTATTTGAGGGGAAGGCAGGGCTGGGGACCACATTCAGAGCTGGTGAGTGACAACCCAAGGCTGAGTTCTCCCGGGCCAGGTAACATCTCTTGGGAGACAGGGTCCTGTGCTCATTGGTTCCTACCCCCCTGAGGGTGGGTTAAAGTGCTGTCAGGGGCACCCTATGGATCCCAACTAAACTCAGAGAGCCTCTGTTGTCTCTCAGCCAGGTCCTAAAGGACAAGCTGGAACCACGTTAGAGTCTGGACCCACAGGTCCAGATGCAGGTATGTCTAGTGGGTTAGAGGGCTGAACTGGTGGGCTGGTGGGAGGGGTTGGTGAGCTGGTGGGCTGGTGGGAGGGGCTTGTAGACTGGTGGGTGAGGCTGGTGGGCTGGTTGGGTGGAGGAACTCCACACTCCAGTTTTGTGGGGAATCCACAGAGAACAAGCTGCAACCTCTGTGCCTCTGTTCCCTGATACTTCCCTTTGCTCTTCTCTCTTCCCAGTCGCCATCTTTGGAGTCCTCCCTCGGCCTCAGTTCCCACATTTGAGTAGTGGATANNNTGCTATCCTGACAAGGATAGGCTGAGCACCGCATGAACACCCCAGGCAGGGAGTGACAAGGCCAGGCCGAGATGAGGTCTCATCATAAACATCAACTCAACCCAGAAGACCCTAGGTCTGAGGCCCAGCCTCCTTCGGCCAAGCTGGGGAGAACCTAGACAGCTGGCCAGGCTCCTGTGCCACAGTTTCTCTGCCTGTTAAGGGGGCAGAAGTGGCAGGATGATAAATGACAGGGCATTTGCTTCCTTACAGAGGTCACAGTAGAATGCTGCAATGTCTATAAAGAAAAGCTGAGGGGGTCTAGAGAAACACGGCCTTGGGGTGCTAGGCACATCTGGGGCTTGTGTGGGCTCTCTCCTGCCTCATCCCTGAAATCCAGGCTCCAGGCATCCTGTTTAGTATTTACTGGGCTGTGCTCCTCAGCCAAACCTGTCTTTTGCCAAAAAGCATATTCAACTTGGTAGCTTCAGACGCCATCTTCTCTTCCACTTCCCAACAGAGTCTCTTCTCTCCGACCCTAAAGGATGACATCTGTGATTTAATCGTGGTTGGCAAGAAGGGCTGGGGCCAGCAGATCTCCGCCAGCCCCAGATCTGGTCTTGGCCCCCAGACCTGAGTCCCCCATGCCAGTGGACACATGAAGCTGGGTTTCCTGAGCCTCTTGGTCAAGTGATAACCAAGGACTGGGCTGAGATTTGGACTCGCCAGGGGCACTGGAGTGGCACCTGCTGTTTTCACCTGTTGTCTCAGACATAGAGAAATTACAGCTTTGCTTTTCTAGGTAGTGTCACCCTGGGCACGGCTTGCTCCTCTCCCCTCAGTTCCCCTGTCTGTATGGAAGTAGCGTTTACTCTACTCAAGACTTTCTATCTGGGGTCTTGCCATGGTCCCTGGGTTGTGTATGGTCAGCAGACTGGGATGAAGCAGTGGTTCTGGACATATGTCCTGCTGTCTATACTCTCTTCATGCAGCCCTTGCAGGCCCCCAAATGTAGAGTGAGGCCATCCTACATGTAATGTTCCTTACCTTATCACCCAGGCACTCAGCTGAGAGCCACTCACAGGCCTGAATGCCTGTCACTCTATCACCACTGTTAGTCAAAAAGCACCCTGGGAGGAAGAGGCGAGGGCAGGCAGACTCAGGCAGCTGTGTCTGCATTTGTGCATAACATAGTGGGCTGGTCACTGACACGATTGTGTTTTGGGCCTGTGTGCAAAGTCAGCTAGCAGGGTCAGTGCTTTATGCCCCTGGAAGGATCCAGAAACTTTTTCTCCCACCTTCCCCTGAGTGTTTGAACCCATTCCATCTGGAAAAATCTGCCTTCTGCAAGTGGGTAAATGGTTTAAATACTACGGTGCATTTCACATCTCTGATTATTATTATTATTGCTATTTCAAGACAGGGTCCCTGGCTATCCTAGAACTGACTCTGTAGACCAAGCTGGCCTCAGACTCGGAGATCCACCTGCCTTTGCCTCCCAAGTGCTGGGATTAAAGGCTTGATCTTGCTTTTTAAAACATGACCACTAGGAAATCCCACCTGTGCAGGCAATTCATATTGGATGTTGCTATCTTGTGGTGACATGACCTTGTGGTTTTGAAATCAGAGACCCTCCCAAGGTCAGGCCTGCTGATGCTCTCTCAGGGAAGGAATGAGAGGAGGGTCACCAGACCCACGGTTCCACCACTGTCCCTCTCCTGATCTCCTAGTGCACGAGATCCTACCTCAGCTGTACATGGCCTCTGGAGGTGCTGGAGGGTATAGGAGGGGGAAAGCTGACTTGAGGAGGTGGGTTCCATTGATGTAGCTTTGGGGGTTGTCACCTGTGCTGGAGGGGTACTTTCAGTGATGCATCTGGGACATCATGTTCTGGTGAGAACCTCTCCCTCAGGTTTCAATAAACCCAGTGAACAAGCTGGTCCACCGAGCTGCACGTGGCCTGTTGTTGTTGTCTCCTCTCCTTGAACAGTCTCATCTTGGGTCAGGCTGCTCCCCATTTCCACAGCCGCTCTCTCGTTCACCCCAAGCGTGATTATGGTGACTGCAGAAAGGGAGAGGCCCCAGTGCAGCTCCTGTCTTTACTAGGTTGTCAGGCCTTCTTCTTTCATGGAGAGACAGGCCGAAGTTGCTAAGCTGAAAATGGTGGGCCTCAGGCATGCACACATAAGCCTCCCTGGTCCTGTGGTCCTCTATTGCGTAAGCGCAGAACAGTGAGGGCTTGGAGACACATTGTGTCGATGGTACACTCAGGAACTGTAATGTCCTGTCAGAGATTAAACTGGGGCCCCAGACATTCAAGGTCTCTGAGGCCAATTCAAATGGAAGTCACAGAGGATCAGTGGCACTAATCTGAAGACAGCATCACTATGGAAACTGGAGGGAACAGACACAAAAGGGCAGTGAAAGATGCTCAGGGGGGCTGAGGAGTGTGCCCACAGGTCAAGATGGCAGCTGCAGAGGCCAGGTGCCCCTTCCAAGGCAGAGAAGCCCTCCCCATGCCCTGGCCGTGCCATCTAGGCTCCCGAACTAAGAGAAAGCGGACTGTGCTCTTTTGGTGTCACTTGCCTCAGGCCCTGGGAAACCGTACACCGCTTCACAGAGGTGGCTGTGCCCAGGCCTCAGCTCAAGCCATCCAATCAGCTAACCCCTCCCTGGCAGGAACCAGCCTTCCCTCCCCCAGCCCCGTGAGTGTTCTCAGCACCTCTGCTCCATAAGTAACTTCACAGGATCATATGGAACAGGTTTCATTATTTTTGTCCTGACTGGGAGCAGCAGAGGAGGTGCTCAGAGAAGCTGTGCCATCTGCACAAAGCCACACAACAGGCTTAACTATGAAGGTTTTCTTTTTTTTTTTTTTCACAGAATAGCAAGAAGGTCTCCAGTGTTAGGGACCTCTGGTCAGGCCCATCCTAAGAGTCAAAGAGCTGGGACTGGAGAGTTGGCTCAGTGGTTAAGAGCATTGCCTGCTCTTCCAAAGGTCCTGAGTGACTTGTTATTGTGACCAAAAAAATCCCACAGAGACAATGTGTGCAAGAAAGGTTCATTGTGACTCAGTGTTAGGCTCATCACAGTGGAAGCATGCAGTGTGAGTGCCACCCACAAGGTTGGGAGCATGAAGCGGGGCTCCACCCACAGGGGTGGGAGCTTAAGACGGAGGCTCCACCCACAGGGGGTGGGAGCTTGAGACAGCGGCTCCACCCACAGGAGTGGGAGCATGAAGCAGGGCTCCACCCACAGGAGTGGGAGCGTAAGGCGGGGGCTCCATCTACAGGGGTGGGAGCGAGAGGTGGTGGCTCCACCCACAGGGTGGGAGCATGAGGGGGGAGGGGCTCCATCCATAGGGGTGGGAGCATGAAGCCGCAGCTCCTCACTTCTTGGCAGACCATGAAACAGGTAAAATTAAATGAAGGCTTGGCTCTAACCCTCAAGACCCACCCCAGGTGACATCCTTCTTCCAGTGTGTGCGGAGCGGGGCGGGCCTGCTTCCCGCAGGCTCTGCAACATCTCCATACAACACCAGCTGGGAACCCAGTGCTCAAAACATGAACCTATGAGGGGAATAGTTCATGTTCAAACCAGAGTGGGATGGAAGGAAGCTGAAGACTTTGGAGGGAACCTGACTTTTCTCAAAGACCTCAGTTCCTGATCCCTATACCCTCAAGGGAACAGATCTGTGCCTGAAGGCCTTCCATGCTTTGGGATCAGTCATAGCAGCACCATCCACATCTTGTCCCTGCAGTTGGCCGGGTGTACAGACCCAGTCTTGAACAAGGCTTCTAGGGTTTGCACGTAAGTAACACCAGTACGGGACATGGGGCCCTCCATGAGCCTCCAGATTTTGCATTTGTATAAGGGGACACGTGAGGTTCATGGGTTCACTTGGGGAATGTAAGGATTCAGGGTTGATCCAGGACAAGTGATGTGTCTCCCTGGCCACATCAGCATAGGTCTCAACCCCTATGCACATATCCACGAGTAGAGCTGTCTCCACCCTGCCTGATGGGCCCAGGCTGGGCTGCTCCTCATGGCCCCACAGCCGCTCCCTGNCTGGCAGCTGGCAGCTTCGCCTCCTGTTTTAAATTGCAGCCTGGTGGGGTTCCTGTGGCCCCTTGCCTGTGGCTCCCCTCCGGCTTGGCAACCAGGAAGTGCATGGCCCTCTGAGGTGCTCTGGGCTGCTCTATCCAGCAGGCGTGGGCTGGATGAAAAATGACCTCAGAGGGAGGGGCAGCGGGGCAAGCCTTAGGGAGACCCAGGGGCTCCCAGGGCCACCAGGTTCCCATGCCTCAGCTGCATCCAAACACTGTGCGTAGATCCTTGGTTCTGCGAAGGAGGAGAAAGACCCTCATTCTTAGCCCATTAGAAATGCCTTATGCTTCTCGGCTCCTTCAGGCCCTGCGGCTGCAGGCTAGTGTGAAGGGAACACAGGGCAAGGCTGGGCAGAGACAGGTAGTAGGTGGCACTGCTCCCACAACCCAGACCCAGATATCACGCCTCCACCCATGAAGATGCAGTCAGGGCCCAGCATGGAAAGTTGTGGACACTTAGGTCACATGAGACAGCGGCATCGGGATCACAGGGTAGCAAGCTTTCTTACAGGCCCAAGAAAGAGCTCTCTCCACGGCATTTAGACCAGGCAAAATCTAGGCACTCATGTTAGGCTCACAGGAGAGGCAAGTGATTCCAGGTACTAGCAGCTAACAGGCCATTCCTTGGCAGGAGGTCCAGGATATAGTAGTGAGTGTTCTCTTAACGGCAACAAAATCCCTCAGAGAAGCGACCTGAGAGAGGAAGGGTTTCCTTTGGCTCACAGCTCATGGGATACAATCCAGCATGGTTGGAATACGTGTGGCGGGAACTTGCGGTATAGCTTATGGCTCCACTTGATCTTGGGGATCAGAAAACAGAACATTTGGGTAAAAAGGAAGGCTGGGCTATAAGCCTCAGGTCTGCCACCTTCACCATGCCTCAGGCCACATGGTTCC
Source organism: Bramus lutescens (assembly GCA_001685075.1). Taxonomy (NCBI): domain Eukaryota; kingdom Metazoa; phylum Chordata; class Mammalia; order Rodentia; family Cricetidae; genus Bramus; species Bramus lutescens. The sequence goes on along the minus strand of LOEQ01000114.1, from coordinate 509,581 downwards.
ATAACTTCTCTGAACAGCCCCACCAGCTGGGAGCCAAATGTTCCAACACAGGAGCCTGGAGGGAGGGCAGAGGGCATTTCACATTTGAACCAGAACAGCAGGGCAGGGCTGGGGCCCCAGTGGAAGCTGGGATGAAAGCCCCGGAGTCCACACAGGGCCTGACGTTGTGATCATCTGGCATGACAGAGGTCACTGGGCCAGAGGGTAAATACAGTCCCTGCTTTCTCCACCCAGTCTAGCTGGGTGTACTACCTTGGGCAGGGCAGGGAGGGGTGTGGCCACATTGGTTTCCTGCTGGTGAGTCTCAAGGACAGTTTGCTGGGCTCTGGTGGAGCTGGCAGGCTTTGCCTCCTGTATAATCCCTGTCTCCCATATAGATGAGAAAACTGAGACTCAAGAGGCTAAGGAGGGACTCAACGCAGGTGTCCACCCTCCGACTCATCTATCCACACACCTGTTCACCCACCTTGTACTCAGGGTCTTGTCGGAGAAGACTGTCAGTCCCTGTGGTCTCTAGTGGGCTTCTCGATAGTGAGTCCAGATGTGGTCCAGGATCCTGGATTGAGGGAGGTGACTCTCTGGGTAGCTGCTGAAGATTCTCATTGTTCCTCGCATGGACACATCACCTTGACCCCTTCTCTGTGACTGTGCCTTCTCCAGCTTTGTGTCTTATGCATCATCACCCACAAGGACTTGGAGTCTTTCAACCTAGGGTGATCCGATCTAGACGCCAAACTTCACCATATCCTGATCCTGTGCCCGTCAACCCCCATACCACCCCCTGTCGCAGTCATGTGAGGGATGGGATTTACCCTCCATTTCTCCGGCTGACTCCTATTCCCATTGTGCTCAGCATCATGGGACAGAGAGCTGCCACAACATCCGAACCCTTGCAAGGAAGGTCTCAGAGCAAGCTTCTGGTGACATGCACAGCATCTACTCAAAGAATTCTCAAAAAACCTCACAGGCCATGGTCAGGGAGAGTCACAACTTTTGTGAGCCTCTTGGGTGAAGGACTGGACACTTGCAGGCTATTGGCTCTGTCCCAAGAGAAGGGAATAGAAGATTCTACTTGCCCCATCTCCCAAGTCCCTTAAAATCTGTTCGTTTACCCACTCACCCATCTGTCTATATATTTACCCAGCTCCTTAAATTTTATAAACTTCATTATAAAAACCTGCAAATAAATAAAAAACCACATACCAAAACTAACTAGATCCAAAGCTTATATAACTCAATGAATTTCTATATGACTAGAATAGACATTTGGAATGAAAACTGTGTAGTGTAATTTCACATTAAAACTGGTACTTTCAGCTAGGTGGTGGTGGAGCACACTTTTAATCCCAGTGCTCAGGAGACAGAAGCAGGCCAATCTCTGTGAATTCAAGGCCAGACTGGTCTATAGAGTGAGTTCCAGGACAGCTAGGGCTACACAGAGAGACCCTGTCTCAGAAAACAAACAAACAAAAATTAGACAGTCTCAAATCTATTTTAGGTACTTATCCACCACCAAAGTAAATCAAGCGAAACAAAATCTTTAGAACTAGGAAAACACTTAGCTTTCTGTCCTCTTAGAGATAATTTGTTTTCAACACCTGCATGCGGGTCTTCATCCTCTTATATTGGTCTCTCTTGTTCATTTTCTTCATGTTATAATGTATGTACACATACATTTGCTTACATATATAGACATATTATTGGCTAGATCTTAAATATGTTATTGGCTGTTGTTAGCTCTACTTAACCTGCCACCTACGCGTCCACCCACATGTCTGTCTGTCCATTTATCCATCTATCCACCTACCCATATATCCATCTCTCTACCCATCCATCCTCTGTCGTCTGTCAATCTATCCATTTTTCTTCCCATTCACCCATCTATCCATCCATCCATCCACTCATCAAACCAGCCAGTCAGCCACTAACCCATCTGCATATCTGATACGCACTAGTCCAGTCCATACATTCATCCCTTTATCTGTCCATCCACCTATCCATTTGACCATTCAACCTTGGGAGTGTGGTGAGCGGGAGGGAAGTTCAGCCAGGTCCCAAGCCCCCTTTCTGGTTGTTTTTCCTGCTGGTTACCAGGCAGGAAGCCCAGCCTTCAACTGGAGCTCCGGGTGGGATCCTGGACCTTCTGGCTCCTGTTTCTGCAGCTAAAAAGCATTTCTAGCTTTCAGCAATATAATTACTCACCTCCCTTTATATGAAATGTACAAGAGCCCTGGGAGCCCAGCCAGGGGGTGCTGGGCTCAGGGTGGGGCTGGCCCCACAGCTCTGTACAGTCAAAAGGAGAGGTGGATTTTCTAGGAAAGGGACACACAAACAGAGTCTTACAGAGGCCAGGCCCCAGTGGATGCTAGGAGATGTGGCAGTGGACGACACACTAGCCCCATTTTAACATTGCTCCTGTAAACTTGAGGCCAGCTGGGCTAGATGGGAGAAGGCCACCTTCCATAGAAGTAATTTTCAATGTGTCTGGAGGGGCCATTCAGGTGATCCTGGGTCCTAGAGAGATTTGGGACACATGATTCAGGCTTCTCATTCCCTTGTAGATCCATGTTGGGAGAAATTGGGTCTCAGTCAAGTTATTTTACCACCATGGGCAGAAGCCAGTGGGATTGGTTACCTCCCTTCCCATCATGGGGGTACCTCTGTCAGCAGCTGCCAAGCCCTGGATGTGAGTGAGCCAGGTCATGGACTCTCCCGGCCCTGCCATCAGCCATGTGTGTCTGGCCAGTGCCCTTTTCTCCTTTTTCCCTAGCATGGGCTTCGGAGGACAACAGAAACCCTCTGTGGTGCTGTCTGAGTGGGCAGTAGGGGGCAGAGGGAAGCCTAAGACTTCAAGAGAGACTTCCCCAGCCCACCAACCTACTCATCATTAACCCCTTAAGGCTAGGAACCGAGAGGCAGGAAGCAGGGCCTTGCACTGTGAGCTGAGGCTAAGTCTCCATAGGCACCTATGTGACACTGCGGGAGCCTAGGAGTCACAGTAGATGTATTTACTGAGAGCCTCCTGCATACCGCTGCTCAGCTGAACCCTCACATAGGGGATCACCTCCGTAGTCCTGTAAGAAGAGCCATATTCACTGCCTGTGTGAATGAATCTGCAATACCCCCAGAGGCCTGCGGTGAAAGCCTTGGCTTCTCAGTGAAGCAGTGATGAGGCTTACAGGGAGGTATGAGGGCCTTAATTTTCATATGTGTGCATGTGTGTTCATGTGTGCGTGGATACATGTGTTTGTGTGTGCACAGGTACACGGGTTCATGTGTATGCAAGCACACGTGTGAAAGAGAAGAAGACAGTCTCCACTGTCATTCCTGGGGCTCATCAGTCAGCCAGCCTAGCCTACTCAGAGAGTTCCAGGCTAACGAGAGACCATCTCAATAAACAAGGTGGGTGCCTGAGGAATGGCACCCAAGGCTGACCTCTAGCCCCCCTGTCCCATAAGTAAGTAAGCGATCCTTTGGACTGCTGGTATCACGCAGAGCCTGCCCAGGTTTGCAGAGGTGCAGGGTTCCCATGGGCACTGTCCAGTCTCCCAGTGCCATTTCTACTTTCTACTTTGCCCCTGTCACTAGCATTTGTCATTGCAGGGCTGTGGGAATGGGCACATAAACTCGTGCATGAACCTGTCACCCTGTAGGCTGTAAGACCCCTCCTCACTCTCTCAATGGGATCCAAGCATCCTTGCTTGGAGTCTCTCTGGGTGCTGCTACCCAAGACCTACACCTAGGACGAGTGAGGTGTGGTTGCATTCACTGTGGGGCACATCCGTGTTTTTTAGTCCCAGGACCTCAGGATTGGAAGGAGCTGAAGGACCCTGCCTTCCTCCCTTGGGGCAAACAGACCCTTGAAGGGAGAAGAGGAGATGAAGTTTCCTGGGAACATGGCCCTGGGTTTGCTCTTCCATGATCCTATAGTGGTTTCTTTCTGTGTAAGGCCTTGAGGGGATGTCAGAGTCACAGACCCCTTGCAAGGTACCCCATTCCCGTCATAGCCTGTCCCTTGTCCTTGGGCCAGTCCTCTTGCAAGGCGCAAGGTACCCTCGGGAAACTCTGCCCTCACTATCTTGATATGGTCATGCTGGCCTTGGTAACCTGGTAGCCAGAAACAACCTGTCAAAAAGACAGCTCCAGGCTCTGTCTGTGTCTTTCTCCCCACCCCTGAAGCTAATGGGTTACACTATGACCCACAGGGGAGTCATCATTTCTTCAGAGCCTGACAGCTCTCCCAGGGGAAGTCAGACCCCCAGAACGACCACGGCAACCACAGCGGTGAGCACTACAAAGGGAAGTCTTTCCTGTGGCCTAACTCACTTCAGATTGCTTGGTGTACCGCATTTGCCAGCTCCGCAAGCGTGTAATCCCCCCATTTCCTAGGCCCAGCCTTATAATTAGAAAGGCTTTCTCTTCCCTCACTCCAGCCAACCTCAGGCTCCAGCCGCGACTTCCGAGAGACGTGCTTGCCACCTCCCAGGCTGGGGAACAGAGCCCAGAGCCGGCTTCCTGAAGATGGAATCCCAGAGTTGCCCCAAATGAGGAGGGAGCCAGGAACAACAAACAGAAACACAGGCATTGGCGGGAGGGGCGATTCCCCACCCCAGGAATTCTCGTGGGGGGCCGTGGGGCCCACTAAGATCCTGTGGCTGAGAGATGGGATCTGCCTGGAGCCAGACCCAGTGTGGCCCTCCTCCCTTAGAGTGGCTGATGCGGTCTCTGCTTTGGGGATTTGGGACAATTATGTACAGTGGTTTGTGGGTTTTCTTTGGTAATTGCCAGTTACCGGCCTGTGACTGCAAAGAGCCTCAGCCAAAGGCGGGACCGGCACCTGGGTTGCTGCACTGGAGGGTCACAGGAGGGGCTGGCCTGGGCTCACATGCCCAGGATGGGAAGCAATCAGGACTGAGTGGCTGAGAGAAACCTACCTGGGCACATCCTTCTAGGCTCCTGTCTCCTGACAACCTCCAACTCTGGAACAGCTGTATCTAGATTCTTTGTTGATCTTGAGTCAAACAATTGCTGGTGCCCTATCAAAACTTCCACTCCAGAGATTTCACAAGAGCTAGAAACCGCTGGATACACCCACAAGATTACCATGACAGCCAGAAATGGCCCAGCACATCCAGCCACAGAGCATCTCTGCCCAGGGCCACTGTCTCAGAGGCAATTTGGGAGAATGTTCCTAGAGGTTCTGAGAAGGTGTATTCTTTTGTGCTTGGGTGAAATGTTCTGTAAATATCTTTAGGTCCATTTGATTCATAACGCCTGTCAGTTCCATACTTCTCTGTTTAGTTTTTGTAGGCCACCCTTCCCATGGCCTATCTGACTCCATGCAGACATCTGTTCTCAAGCCTTTGGGCACAGAAAGAGACAAAACTTGGGGCAATCTCTCTGATAGATAAGCATCTCCAAGAAGTCCAAAAGAACATAAGGGACCTGAGGCCACTGGATACAGTTATTCCAGAAGCCAGCATGTTCGGTCTACCTTCAGCAGCAATGGAAATAGGGGTTGCCATTGCTAAGGTCCAGTTGCTAAGGCCTGCAAAGCTCCCAAGGACTATGGGAGGCCTCAGGGGCTCTTAAAGAAGGTGCTCATATCTACATATTTCCACAGGTGCCTCACACTGTGCAGCACTTGAGAAACCTAGCAAGGCATATTGAAGGGGACAGAGATCACTGAATGGGCACCACAGGATCAGCTTCCTGCTTCAATGTGAATTTTTGCATCCTTGTATATTCTCTGTACTTTGTGTACAAGCATTTAAGAAGCCCAAAACCCAGGACTCTAAAATCACTAACCCATGTTCTGCTGTCAGCAGAAGGTTTGTGGGTTTTTGTGTGGTTACTGCTGCCACTGAGAATACTCAGGACCCCTGCCTCTCCCTGACATGAGGCAGGTGACAGCCTCCAAGATGCCTGAATAACAGTCTCTCATCTCAAACAAAAATGTGGGACCCACAGTGCTGGACTCCCCACACCCTTGGGGAAAAGACAGAGATAATTAAGACATCCCATCTGGATCTGGAGGCATAGGTCTGTCCTCCTAATTACTTAGGAGGTTGAGGCAGGAGGATGGAAACTTCAAGGCCAGCCTGGACAACTTGATAAGACTCTGTCTCAAAGTAAAAGCTGTTTGTTCATTTTCTAAGACCTGTAGAAACAAGCCATTGGTAGAGTATTTGGCTAGCGTGTGCAAGATACTGGGTTCCATCCCCAATACCTCTCAAAAGATATCCAGTCCCTTGTCATTTCAACAGGTGACAACCTCCGAGGACTACTACCCTCAAACTTCTTCCAAGGGAAGACCCCTCCTCCCTAACTTGGGCTCATCATTCTTGGCCATGTTGCAGCCTAGCACTCTGAGAAATTTAATATATTTGTGAATTATGTAGATCTTCCCCTTTATGATTTCTGGTATGGGCATCATGTTTGGAAAAATTTCCCCAGCACAAATTTATTAAAATATCATGTTTCATTTTCTTTGCAGTTAGGTCTTCATGGTCTGGGGGGAAAAACAAAACAAAACAAAACGACAAAACTTCCATCCACCTGGAATTTCTTTTTTCTTTCTCTTCTCTCCTCTCCTCTCCTCTCCCTCTCCCTCTCCCTCCCTCTCCCTCTCTCCCTCTCCCTCTCCCTCTCTCC
>LOEQ01000114.1:419971-449606 GCA_001685075.1 Bramus lutescens | reverse complement strand
CCCAGAAAAGGAGGTATGATCCCAGCCCTTCCATGCTAGGTTTATTGGGGGGAGGAGGTTGGATATGTAAATGAGTGTTTGCTCTAGGGGGTTTCTTTTGGCTGTTGGATAACCCATGACAGTTGTCCAGGCTCTGGGGTCATCTTCAACACTCCGACAGTATACTGAGGGGCATCAGCCTTATCCCAGGACCTAGACCACCTACCCCTGAGAACCCCCAAGCCCATAGGAAAGCAGATGCCCTCTGTATGATGCCCACTGCCCAAGGACAGGAAGGAAGTTCTAGGTTTCCTTAAACCCCAACATTTTCTGGGTCTCAGGAACTCCTTCAAGTGCAAGTCCACAGGGGCCATGCTCTCCACTGTCCTGTGTCCTCAGTAAGCCACCCATCTCATCTCTGCACACTGACAATACTTCAGATACGCAGTGGTGGCCAAGACTTGGGGTGTAACAGGGGTTCCCTGGGATCTCAGCGTGGCTGTTTATTTCCCCATCCTTCACTATCACCCACAGGCCTAAGACCACCACAGGAGGCTCCAGCTCTGAGGGCTTCAGGGTTGTGCAGCATCCAGGCTGAGCGTCCCCCCTGATCTTAGTACAAGGTTTCCCAAAGCAAGCTATGCTGGGTTTGGGGGAAAGGTGTCTAATGGAAGGAGAGGTGGAGTGTTTTGTTTTGTTGCAGAGTCTTTGCATGTAGTCCAGACTGGAACTTGTGACCTCCTTCCTCAGTCTCCCGGATGCTGGCATTCTAAGTGTATATATATGGGATCTTTGAAGCTGAGGCTTGGTGACTCTGGGCAGAAAGAGCAGTGTCCTCTCCACCCCCTCTAGACTTGCAGCACTGACTGCCCGGGCTTTCTACCTGGAAAGCAAGTACCGCAATAAGGAGCATGCTGGTACAGGAGGAGCCTATGGCTTAAGAAAACAAAACACACAAAAAAACACTCAGGGTCAGAGTTACTGTCTTTGAAATCTTGGTGGCTGGAGGGGATCCCACAAGAGAGATAGTTATTTGGAAGTCAGGGACTCCATGTGGTAAAAATCCTCCTGTGTTTGAAGGACCAGGGGGTCCTGCATAGGCAGAGGGACATAGCACTGTGTGAATCCTGAGGTCCTACAATGTCCACTCTATATGAGTGCCTCCCACTCTAGGCCTAAGCCACCAGCTGCACCTTCAGCAGCTCCACTTCCACGTAGTCCCGCACAAGGTCTAGATGCTGGCGGCGTTCTCGGCACTGTAAGTTGTCAGTGGCAATGGAGAAAGGCACAGCAGTGACGTCCAAGGCGCGCTCTAGCCGCCGTTTCTGGGCCCGCATCAGGTCAGTCTCGGTAGACAGCTCGTCTATCTCCCGCTGCAGCTCTGACTTCCAGCAATGCATGTCCTCCAGGCGCTCTCCAACCTTTCGCGTGGAGTCCTGCTGTGTGCGCTGAGCCAGCGCCTCAGTCTCGGCTGCCAGCTGCCTGCTCTCATGCCGCTGCCGCTCAGAGTGGTCCCGGTCTGCAAAGGCCTGGTGGTAGCGGGCATAACAGTTCTGAAACCATTCATCCATTAGGTATTTGGCTGTACGGAAGCCAGCGGTGGCCAGACCGGAGGATGTGTAGGCACCAGTATTGCAGGCCACATCGTACTCTTTGTGCGGCAGCTCACAGGCCTGGATTGACTGTGGGGCTGGCTCCTTAGTCAGGAGCACGTCCGTTTGTGCCATGGTGCCCACTGCCTGGCTGAGCAGGAAGGGGGGGCAGAATGAAGGGAGGGTCACTGGGCGGTCGTCCAGGCACGATCAGTGGGGCAGTACTGGTCACTCTGTCCCGAACAATGCTTCTGGTTGCCTCAAGAACATTGTATACACCAACTGCCTCCTGCTGCTGGGCAACAGGGTCACTCAAGGGGCGGGGCAGAACTGCCTTCTTAAAGGGCCAAGGGCTGAAGAGATAGCTTAAATAGATAAAAGTATTTGCCTTACAGGAACTTGTATTTGATTCCCAGAACACAGACAGAACTGGGTGTTGTGGCATGTGTTTCTAATCCCAGCATGGGGAAGGCAGAGACAGGTTAATCTATGGAGTTCACTGGCCAGCTGGCTCAACTATATTTGATGAGTTCTTTGCCAGTGAAAGACTTTGTCTCAAAAAATAAGACTGACCAGTCATCATGGCAACACTTTTTTAAAAAGGATTTATTTATTGTGTACACAGCGTTTTGCCTGCATGTATGCCTGTAGGCCAGAAGAGGGCGCCAGATCTCACAGTAGATGGTTGTGAGCCACCATGAGATTGGTGAGAATTAACTCAGGACCTCTGGAAGAGCTGCCAGGGCTCTTAACCTCTGAATTATCCCTTCAGCTCATGACAAATACTTTTCATCCCAGCTCAGGAGGCATAGGCAGGTAGATCTCTGTGAGTTTGAGGCATCAGGGCAACATAGTGAGATCCTGTCTCAAACAAAGCAAAAAAATCCAAAACAACAACAATAGAACAAAAAATAAACAACAAACCAAGGTGTATGATGCCTGAAAAATATCACCTAAGGTTGTCCTCTGGACTCCACATGCACACGAATACTCACACACATGTGCACTTACATATATACACATATGAAGGAGCCAGGCAGGCCCCCAGCTCACCCCTGTTCACCCTGCTGTGACCCAAGCAGCAGAATCTCAGGATTCATATTCACCAGAGGACCCTGGTGCCAGCCCTGGAGCCCAGAGTGGAGTAGTGAAGGATCCCAACTCCCTGACATCCTGTCCTCCTCCCTGGCTCCTCAGTTCTTTCCTGGGGCTGCCTCCATGGCCTGGTCCTGAGTTGGCTTTTCTCTGCTGGATCAGGGTGGAGAAGGCTCTGCCTATTTAAAGTCCCCTTTAAGGTGAATAAGTTGAGCTGGGGGGAGGGGAGGGTATGAGGGGCAATGAGAACATGGACTGATTCCTCAGATCTAGAAGTGGCTCCTCTTCCTGTTCTTAACTCCAACACTCCCGATACCCAAGCCACCCCACGATCCCACAACTTGGCCCCATTTTTCATGTGGTCCAAACTACTCATGCAGGTCCAGGGGACCAAACGCCCACTCTATCTTAGCCTCCAGGGCTCACTTTGGGAGCTGAATCCATGGATATATCCATAGGGAGCCTGACTCCATCTTCTCCCAAGGCCACTGTCTAAGGGTCAGGCCCTCCTCTTCCTCCTGCATCCCATAGCTAAACTCACACCCAGGGCCTCCTGTGGATGTGGGCCAGTGTTCTGAAGGGGTTTCACCCACTAGATGTATCTGGAATCGAATGTCCTGATCTGCTCAAGAAAGAGCAGACGGGTTCTTTCTGGGCAGTTGTCCCCCAGGCGCTAGTTGGATAGGAAACTGCTATCCAGCTCCGGCATAAGAAACCCTAGTCTAAGTCAATATCCAATGTGACCAAGAGAGGGCGACATTGACTGCAGAATTGCGAGCCACCTATTTCCCAGACTGTTCTGGCCTGAGTTCTCCCCCACCCCCACCGGGACTTCCCCAGAGGCACCCACGTAATGGGTTCTCTCCGAAAGAAATCCACACCCTTAGCCAACATAGGATCTACAGCCAGCAGCCTCTTCCCTTGCCATTGTCTTGTCCTCCATTTCCAGTCTCAAGAACCTCAGGGTCTCTCTGCTTAACACACAAGCTTGGTTCCACCCCAGGCTTCTGCCCAGACTGTGCATTTCTGGTACCTTCCCTGGTGCTCACCCCATAGCATCTGGCCCCTCACTCCATGCTGGCCTGACCTGATAGTGGACCCTGGCATTTATCCAGAATGAACAGTAGACATTTCATACATGTGTGGGTCAGAGGCCCCGAGAATTCAGAACCAGACCAAGCGCACGGAGTTATCCCTCAAGAGCTGGAGACCAAGAGCCTTTGGAAGCCAAGGTGGCCCTCCATCTGTCTCCTCTGTGACTCAGGGCTGCCCAGAGCATGGTCATGGCTTCTCCTTAGGCTCATCCCTGATGTTTGGACCCAGAGACGGCTAAGGACGAAATGTAGCCTCCACTCAGGGATCACATGATCGTCAGCTTCAGGATTCAAGTGCTGGGCCACAGCAAGTGGAATACACCCATTGGGCCCCCAGGCAAATGAGGAAGGCTAGGTCTCAATGTAATCTCCCCTAGGTCAGGAGAGTCTCCAAAGGAGCTCTTGGACCTTAGTCCCCAGGTCTTGCCAGATACCTGCAGGGATAGGTTGAGCTTCTGTCTCCATCAGATATTCAATCCAGGGTAAGTGGCATTTATGCTGTGGAGGTGTCAGTGTGTAGCCTCTCCCAACACCCCCCCAGCAGGGGAGGAACACCAGTTATTCCACAAACCTCCATGGGACTGACAGGGAAGTCACAACTACACTCAAAGCTAGGGCTACGTGGGGAACACGCAGGCAACGTCACAGTGGGCACAGACAAACGGAATGGGATGTGCGGACACAATGGTGGGGGGTACAGAATTGTACTGAGTCAGGGCAGGGGTCCTCTCTGATGTTGAACCTCTTTCCAAATTGCATTAGTAATGGGAACATTGAGTCTGGGCACTTGGGAAAGTTCCCACATCCCAGCTGCAGGATTCTCTTCCCCGGAAGTAGAAGTGCCAATTTCATGGACACTCTGCCTGTGCCCCCAGGGTCCATCTAAGTCCCTCTGTGTGACAGGGATGCCTGGAAAACAGAGGGACAGTTTTGTGACACGGGACTGACCAAGAGTGCAGATGTCCTTTGTACAGATTGCTTTACAAGCTCTAGACGCCATAACTGGGCTGAACTGAGTCAGAAGAGACCCCTCCTTCTTTTGTAAGGCCAATAGACCCTCATGGCCAGAGGGCATTCCCTTAGCTTTAGCCCCAGCCTGAAAGGTTCTAATGTAGGGAACCCCTATAGTCTTACTGCCTCTACCCATGACAAGCACATCCTGTGTGTCCCAGGCTGAGATGGACCCAAGGTCACACTGACATGTTAGGGCCAGCAAAGGAGACACTGCCACATGGCTACCCTGTGTACCCTGGCCAGCATCCCCACTTGTTTCTGCCTGGGATGACAGCCCAAGGAGCCATCCTGACTGGAGCAGCTCCAGCTGCAGAAGCAGTGGGTAGCACAGTACTGTCTCCCAGGCCAGTGGGACATTTTAATTACAGAAGGATCCAAAGCTCCCTGGCATTCCTGAGCCAGTGCTGCAGTCAGAAGATGTCTGCCCTACGCAGGCAACAAACAAGCAGGAGGAGGTGGCCAAGGACTTCCGGGAAGAAGAGTCCTCAAGTCCAAGTTTAAACAATGGTAGGAAAGAGATGTGCAGGATATTGGGGGTGTGCCCCTCCCCTGATGACCCCCTGGGACACTGGGAAAGACCTGTTTCCCTTCAGAGACATCATGGCACTGGTTCTCAATCTGTGGGTCACAAACCCTTTGGGGGTCACATATCAGATATCCTGCAATCAGATATTTACATTATGATTCATAACAGTAGCAAAATTGCAGTTATGAAGTAGTGAAGAAATAGTTTTATGGCTGGGGCGGTCACAACATGAGGAACTGTATTAAAGGGTTACAGCACTAAGAAGGTGAAAAACTGGCCAGGCGGTTGTGTCGCACACCTTTAATCCCAGAGGCAGAGGCGGGTAGATTTCTGTGAGTTTGAGGCCAGCCTGGTCTATGTAGTGAGTTCCAGAACAGCCAGGGCTGTTACACAGAAAATCTTGTTTTGAAAAAAAAAATACCAAAACAAAAACAAACAAAACAAAAAAGAAGAAGGAGGAGGAGGAGGTTGAGAAACACTGCCCTAGAGGATGAGACAACATGCTAAGGGCTGAGTCCAGAGTCTGGCACTGGGATTGAGCCTCTCCATTGGCAAGGCAGGACCAGAAGGCCAGGGGAGACTCTCACCTGTTTTCCCAAGCAGAGAATAGAAAAATATTCTCGTTGCTACTTCATAACTGTAATTTTACTACAGTTATGAATCATAATGTAGATGTCTGATATTCTGATATGTGACCCCTACACACAATGGTTGAAAACCATTGCTTTAGGACCAAAGGTTGGCCAGAGGAGATGGCTCAGTCAGTAAAGTGCTTGCCACACAAGCCTGAGAACCTGAGTCTGGGTCCCCAGCATTCTTGTAAGGAGCTGGGTATCGTAGCACACACCCCTAATCCCAGAGCTGGGAAGACAGGAGACAGGAGGATTCCTGGAGCTTGCTGGACAGCTAGTTCAGTCAATCAGTGAGGTTCAAAGACCCTGTTTCAAAAAAAAATGTGAAAAAGTGATTTAAAAAGTTGCCAAGAGGTCAATATTAGCCTCCACATACATGTGTATGCACACACAAGCATGCACACCCACACATGTATGCACACTTACACGTGTATGCACACACAAGCATGCACACCCACACATGTATGCATACACAAGCATGCACACCCACATGCATATACCATATTTAAACAAATCTCCAAGATCATGCATAGCTTTGAAAACATAGAAAAGAAACTCTTGCCAGGTCTGATGGCACTTGCCTAGAATTCCAGCTACTGGGAAGGATAAGGCATGAAGATCACAAGTTCAAGTTTAACCTGGGCAATTTAGGAAAACTTTGTCTCAAAGTGAAAAGAAACAAAAGAGACAACATGTAGCTGGCAGAGCTGTTGTCCAGCAGGGACAAAGATCTGAGTTCTGTCCCCAATCCCACCAAAACGAAACAAAACAAAACATGGCTCTTCAGCGAGGCGCTTTGAGTTACACCTTTCCATGCCTTAAAAATAATAACCTAGGCCAGGCAGTGGTGGCACACGCCTTTAATTTCAGCACTCGGGTAGCAGAGGCAGGTGGATCTCTGAGTTGGAGGCCAACCTGGTCTACAGAGCAAGATCCATGGCAGTCAGGTCTACAGAGAAATCTTTTGTCTCGGAAAACAAAACAAAACACCAACCTGAACAAATGCCAACACACTTTCCAAAGAAAAGAACACATCAAAACAAGGAAACCCAGTATGGGCATGGCTGGGGAAAGCCCGCATGGTCTCTCATGAGCATCTCAGCAGGCCATCCAGCTCTATACGGCAAAATTCACAGGTACCACTGGGCCGCAGAGCCATGCTAGGCTTAGAAATCCAGCCATAGGAAATGACTCTAAATCAAGGAAAGAGGTTCAAAAGGACAGGGAACAACCATTTGCAGCAAGCTTTGCCCCAGAGACACATCACCAGGAAAAAAAAAAAAAAAGCAGATAGGGACCTGCACTTAACAGAAGGGCAAATAGAGCCACAATGAGGATTCCTCGCCAAGGACATAGGATATCTGAGAATCAGACACACATCTGAAACACGCAGAGACACATGTATGGTGAAAAGCAGGCAGGGAGCAGGGTTTCCCGCTGAGCTTCCTGCAGGGACTGAGCCTGTAGGGACCCAGGCAACTACTTGCCAGGATGTGGTAGAGAAACCAGCTAGGGACAGGAGAGACACAGTCAAAGTTGACACCTAGGAGAGTCTGAGGTTTCAAATGTAAGCCAACAGGAGGCCTGGTCTGGAGTCAGCTGTGGGAGCTGGGCAGAGGGTGGACAGCCAGGAAAATGCTACCATATTGAAAGGAAAAGGGGGTTCCAGAGAGGAATGGTCCTGGTCTCCATCAAAAAGGGGCTTTGGGGTTCCCTGTAGGCCAGTGGGGATTCCAGGGGACAGAGCATTATACTGACTGGCCTCAACTGCCCATTCAGTTAGAGGAGCCTATAGAAGTACAGAAGCCTAGATCTAATGACCAGGGGTCCCCCTCATGCACCCTCACCAGGAACTTCCTGTGCCGGGGAGGGGGGGGGACATATCCCTACAGGTGTAGCAGCCTCATACCCGATGGGCCCATGAGACAGTGCCTGGGGCCTACAGCCTTTGAGAACAGCCAAATCCCTACTTTATCAGCTCAGCTTTATCTGCAAAACCTCCTCCAATTCCCTGAGAAGAAAATTAAATAGAGGATTTAGCAGAGATTCTGAGACTGTCTGGGGAGATCTGGGGTGGACTAACTCACTGGAGGCTGCTGAGCTGAGTCCTGGCGGGTGGGTAGTCACCCCAGCTGACCCTCCCTGACCCTGCAGACTCAGAGGCCAGTGGAAAGGGCAGCTTCAGCCGGTACTACACCTAGGCCATTAGGCTTTCCGCTTCACTTCCCTCCCCCACCTGAATACAGGAAGTGAGGCTCAGAGAGGTAGCACCGTTAGCTTACATAGGAGCTCTGTGGTCATACTCCCAGGCACCCCAAAGTGTAACTACAGTGTTCAAGTGCTTGCCCCAGGGAGAGAGATAGGTATCATAGTGTTCCCACCAAAAAAAAAGCTAGATATTAGGGTGCTTGACAAGCTCCCAACAGCACAGTCTCAGTACCCTTTATCACGGGGTGGAAGGCTAAAGCACAGAGCAGCTGGGATCTAGCAAGGGAAGACGCATCCTGGGAACTGTGGCTTCCTGAGATGTCGGTAAACTCTGACTCATTCTGTTATGTTCATGTAGAGCCATTCAACCTCTGTGACCTACTGGACCTGTGTTCCTCGGCTGAGCAATAGATGAGGGGAGAGATGTAGCCAGAGGTCAGCCAGACGTTAGGCCTAATTATCATGGAAGTGTCCACCTCTGGCCCTGCCTTCCCTCTCCAGGGCTATAAGCCAAAAGCCCAGGTCCTATTCTCACGTCCCCAGTCTCAGAATAGGAACCCCGAACCACTTGGTCACTCATGCTGGTGGGGCTACAGGTAGGCAGGGACCATGGGGACAACTGGAAGGGACTTTCTCCTGGTTTGTTCCCATCCATGGTCCCCAAGGAAAGTCCCTTTGCAGAGGGAGGACAGCTAGCTGCTGTCCTATGGATTCTTATTGGTCTCTTCAGGGCTCTGTGGTGAGGGGGGCCTGGACATCCATGTAGCACCTTAGATAGAGGTTCTAGGCCATATGAACTGTGAAACTGGGTATAGAGGGCAGACTTTCAGGTAGAGAGACCTGAAAATGATGCTAAAAAGTCCCCCAAGGGCACCAGCGCCAGATCTGAGTCCACTCAGCACAGTGGACCCATGTGGGCTGAGGGGTTTGGATTGGGCAGAGAAAATGCATTGCCTTCAGCAGCTGGGTAAAACCTTTGCTCCAAGGACCATCATCCCCTTCACACATGAGAGTGCATGACCATATCCGACGCAAACACACACACACATACACACACACACACACGATGGCTCTGATCTAGAACAAGTTGGCAGAGCCTTTGAAAACCTCCCAGCAGACCTACCAGCCATGAAGGATCAGCAATACACAAAGTAAAGAATCTCTGTATTGACCAGGGGACCAAAGTGGTCACACTCCTGTAAGAGAGCATGCAAGGTCATATGGACCTTGCTTAGTTCGAAGGTCCTCAGGAACCTGGGTCATCCTAGGGCTTTGAGACACAGGGCTTGTCAGCACAGCTGGCCAACGTTACCAGTGCTGAGGGGCTGACCCAGTCGGGAAGGCTTTGGGGGGCTCACAGCACCTTTCCAAGACAGACAGTGTTGGTGGAATGTGACCACCAAAGGGAAGGCAGCCCAAGGCTAATACCTGGTGGTTATCCCAGCCATATGTCTCCAGGAAGGAGCCTCCAAAACCCCTATCTGCCTGGGTCAGAAGGCACTGGATCAATCACCCACACTTCTATACGACCTCCTCACCAGATAACCCTAGGGGCTTGTCTGATCCCAGAGTCTTCCCACTATCCCCTAGCTCCCAGAGCTAGACAAGATAGTGACTGGGGTCCTTGGAGAACAGTGAACGCTTCTGTCCCTGGACCTAGTAGAGAGAACAAGAGGGGAACCCATGGCCTCTGGCCCCCTCCATTGTCATGGTATTAGTTTTTAGGGATACCCCAATCCAGGCCTCTAGTCAGCCAGCCCAATTCTTCTACCTAGCAGGCTTCAGTGGCCACTATACTAACTAGGCATGCCTCCAGCAGTGACAGTGGCCCTGTGACCTTGATCATCTCAGCTGAGGGGGATGGGGCAGCACTGGGAGCTCTCAGTCCCAGCGATGTTAAGAGGCCCCACATCTTCCAAAAGATGCTGCCACAGCAGAGTAGATTAGGGCTGTGCTGGCAAGAGATAAGGGCCTGAGGGTCGTTTGGAGGGCAGGCACTGAGCACGAGCTGGGATGGTGGGATGGTGGGGCTCTCTCTGCTGTCCTGGCCTCTTCCCATTGCCCTGCCCTCCCCCTCCCCTCTGGTTCTGCCCTATGAGGAGATGGCAGGGGAAGGGCACAGTGCTGCCTTGGAGTCAGGACACCCAGGGATCCTTGCCAAATGCATTAGGGAGTGGTTGGGCCCATGGATAATGTTGATCCAGGAGCCTAGCCCAGCACTTTTGTGCCCACCGCCCAGGGACAGAACTAGACAAGAGGGTCTGGGCTCCACCCATCACTTACTTCAGAGAGCCGCTGAAAATAGACATGAAGAAAGCCAACTAGATTCACATGCTGTGCCCCCAAAGATCCTCTTGGGAGCCGTGGCTATGGCCTAGAGCCACTTAGCTGATGGAACCAGGAGCACTCAAAAGTTCAAATCCCCACCAGAAGGGAGCAAACCACCCATTAAGAGCAGGAGATAGCAGGCTCCTGGACCAATCTCTGTTCTCCTGGCCAAGCTCTCTATACCACCCAGTCACCTTTTACATCCCCACCACCTCGTTCCCATGCCTGCCTTCAGACATCTTCTGGCCTTGACCTCCACGCAGGAGCTGCTTCCCCTTTGCCCCTTCCTTCCCACGGAGCCAGCCTGAGCCCCTGATCTCACAACCTCCTCCCTGCTCAGGTGGCTCTTGTCATTTTGTACTCTCTGGATAAAGCCACGGGTTGAAGATGCTGTCCCTGGGGCTCTCCTGAGGGCTGGCTGCAGAGCCCACCCCGTCACCTCTTTAGCATAGGCCTGAAGTGAAGGAACAGAGCACAGGAAGGAACTCCATGCCCTCTGATGCAGAGGGCGGGAGGGGACACACATCTCACAAGCAACTCCACTTTTTGCTCACTAGACCCCAAGCCAGAGCTGTCACAGAGCAGCACAAGATGCACCCTGAGGTCTGGGTTGGAGGGGACTGAAGCGGGGTGTTAGTCACAGGGCAGAACCAACTATTTTCCTTCCACACATTTCTTGTAGAGCACAATATTATCATTTAGGAGCTGGACAGAGGATTAGCAAGGCCAAGAAGAGAACCAGAAAGCTTTTCACACCGCAGTACACAACCACACAGTCGTGCAGATAGCCCTGAATCTATACACTGCCCTGAATGCAACCTTGAACATGCTCACACAGATTTAAACATGGCTGTGCAAACAGCCCTGTTCACAGCTGTATATATTACAAAATAAATGAGGGTAGTAGCATTCCCGCTGCCCAGTGCTGCAGAGCAGGAGTCCACTGGGAGTTTCAGAATCTGCAGGGGCTGCAGCTGAAGGAGAGACAGGCTGCAGAAGTCGGTGGGGGGGGCGCAGAGCTAGGTCCTGGCCAAGTGCTCCTACCAGTGAACCACCTAGTTCCAAGCAGAACCCTAGGAAATGCCCAGGGGATGTCAGGTGGCCATCCCATCTTCTTGAGCTGGGGGAGAGGGGCTTCCTTCTTCCCTACTGCCTCTGAGTTCATTCACATCTTCCCTCTGCAATCTTTCAGACTTCATGTCTATACTGACGGGTATCAAATGTCAACTTAGCTCCAATGCATTGATGTTCTTTTCAGATAGCAAGGTCCTGGTAAAGCGAGGATAGCCTTGGAAGAAGATGAGGAAGAGGTGGGCATTCAGATGTCCAAGAACAATGCAAAAGGCCACATAAGTTGGTGAGAGACATAGGGAGGTCCCAGGCTGCACCTCGAGTTCTTTGAAGGCTGGAAAGGAGGGTGTTGACAGAGCCAAGGCCAGGGCCATGCAGTTGTTGGCTCTTCTATGCCCAACAAGGCCAGCTCACACGCAGTTGGTGTCTCTAGGTGCCCGTGGCCACACCCACCTGCTGAGGTTGAAGAGCCACTCAGGAGACTGTGTTCTCCCTAAGATCCAACCTTAAGGCAAGGAAGGGAGTAGACCTTCCTAAGCAGTGGGGAAGAACAGAGCCTTCAGGCCATGTGCCCTTAGTAGGTGATAGCATAGGATGGAGACAACAGTCCCACAATGCTCTGTAACTTCCACCTGTCACTTGCACCAATGACTGTAGGACGGAGACAACAGTCCCACAATGCTCTGTAACTTCTACCTGTCACTTGCACCAATGACTAGTTATAGCCAGCTCTCAGACTGTGTGGTGTCCCAGCATGTACTAGATATTCACTGGGCAGCAAAATGAATGGCAGCAGTGAACTGTCCAAACGCAGGAGCTCACTTTCTACCTGACACATCCTCGAGCCATTGACTATGGACCAGGCTAACACCCACCCTCACAAGGGCAGGGAGGCTGCTGTTCACAGTGGTGAAACGCAGATATGGCCTCATAAGCAGCAAGTCGGGGCAGGGAGGGCCTCTCACCGCCAGGGCAAGGCTAGGGTGGAGCTACCACAGAGTCATGGAGGTGTGGCTTTGGCTGCTCCCCATTAACAAGGCCTCCCCTGGAGGCCCCTGATCAGGCCTGAAATAGCCCAGCAGCAGCCGACACAAAGGGCTGTAAAGACGCCAGGGCGGGCTGGCAACAGACCCCTCCCTGGCGCTAATGCACTGTGCATTATTGTAAGTGGAGCTTTTGTGAGCAACAGCAAGGGTGCTCCGGGAGTCAGCCTTGGCCAGGAATACTCTGCGCCTTGGCTCCAGATGCACAGGGGCTGCTCCCTTGGGCTACTACTGCCTCAAGGTCACCCCAGATCTGCTCTTCCCTAGTCTCCCATGCCCCATGCTCCAGTCTACCTTGTAACTACTGGTCCCTTCCTTGGCCATTCTGATCCCTTGGATGCACCCTTCTTGGAAGCCATGTCCCTCTACTCTCCATCTGCAGAGACCTGCCCAGGACCCCTCTGGGAGATGGGTCCTGCCCACTCCTCCATTATTGGCCCTCCTGTGTCATCCTGCCTGTTCCTGGATCTTCCCTCACTTCCGCCTCCTACCTAGCTCATCATGAAGGTGGCACACTAGTTCCTAGAAACATTCTAGGCCAGCCCCACAGATTTGGTGGCTTAAAACAACAGGTGTTGATTCTCCATATTCTCCATGGCTCTGGAAACTGAAGCGTGACCTTGGAGTGTGGCAGGGCCCTTCAGGGTGCACCCTCCTGTAGTAACCAGGGAAGATCTTCCCTGACACTGTGGTTCCTGGGGGCTCCCTGCTGGTTCCAAACTGACACATGTCCTACCTGGGATAGGCTGGGGCTTAGCAGGTCCATTGGCCAGCTGGTTGGCTAGGGGTGTGGCATGGCAGGAGAAGGGGTGTACGGGATAGAATCAGGAGGCCTGGGTGCTTACCTGATGCACAGGTAAGACATGAGTACTACCTGGAATGGCCTGCGATGTTCTTTCAATAAACTAGAAGAGACTTCCTCTCCCTCAGCCCAAATACTGGCCAGAAAGGGGACATAGAAGGCTATAATACATTCTGGGAATGTGGCCTGGTTCTAAGACAAAAGACCACCCACCTCTGTATCTCAGTGAGGAACTGCTTACCAGGCCTGGGGAGTCGCAGGGAGGGTCAATCCAGGTCTCCCATTGCCAAAGACTGAAACTGCCAATGAGAGCTACCCCTGTCTGTCCAGGCTACCCAAGAGTCCATGTGTTGGGGTACCTTCCCATGCATTCCACATCTACCTACCCCTGCCTTGGTGTCCCTCTCCATCAGTCCTGGAGGCCCAAGGTTTGTCAAGGATATAAACACCTTCTTTAATACCGGAATCTAACTAACATTTGAGTCCCTCAGCCTGCCGGGACTCAAATCCTTATCCCAACTTCCTACTCCTCCAATACAGCAATGAGTGGGAGGAAGCCGAAACCCTGGCCACCCACTGCAGAATCCAATGACCTAGGAAAGGGGGAAAGAGCAATGAGTCAACCAAAGCATGGATGTGAGGACTAGGAAGATGGCTCGGTCAATAAAGTATTTCCCGTACAAACATGAGGATTTGAGACCAGTCATTCATATAAAGCTTGGCCATGCATCTCTACACCTATAGCCCACACTCCAGACCCATGGTTTGAGAGTCATTTTTGTTTGATCAAATTAAACAGCTCATCCACCAGCTCTGGTCATGCAGCTCCTGGCCCAATCGAAGGCAGGACAGACTCTCACACCAGACACAACTAAGAAAAGAAGTCAGTAACTAGGTGAAAGCATAAGAACAAAAGCAGCCTGAATGGATGAGACAGCATGTCTCCCATCAAAGCCCCAACTCCTATAGGGCATATTCTAATGAGAACTACCTAGCTGAGCCCAGGACACAAAATTTAAAAGAACAAGCATAGGCTTCATCAGAATTCAAAAGAATTTAAAGAAGACACAAACACTTCATTGAACTTTGAGGATAATAAAAACACCTCAGCAATGTTCAAGAAAATACAAATACCCAGCTGAAGGAAATGACAAAGATAATTCAGGATTTGAAAACTGAATTCAATAAAGAAATGAAAACACTGGAGAGAACACAGGAGAAATGAAGATGGAAGCGAAAACATCCCAATTAGAAAACTCAGGGGGAAGCTAATAAGCAGAAGGAATCAAAGAGAAGATAGAAACAGGCCTTAAATATAAAGCAGAGAATCTAACCAAATGAGCAAAGACAAAGAAAAAAAGCATAGGAAAGGAACATCTTTCAAAAGACCAAACCTATGATAGGCACACATAGATGAGGGAGAAGAATCCCAGTACAACAGCACATATCAGATCTTTAACAATATAAGAGAAGAAAACTTCCCCAAATGATAAAAGACACACCCACACAGATTCAAGAAGCACTCCAAGGCCAGGAGATGGTGGTGCAGGCCTTTAATTGAAGCACTTGGGAGGCAGAGGCAGAAAGATCTCTGAGTTTGAGGTCAGCCTGGTCTACAGAGTGAGTTCTTAGACAGCCAAGGCTACCTTGACTTGAAACACTAAATAAAAACCCTGACAGAGAAGCTCTGACTTGAAAAACTAAATAAAAAAAATAAAATAAAAAGCACATTGAACCTCCTAGCCTAGACCAGTCTCGTCAGAATTAAAACACTAAATGCACAGAACAAAGAAAAACACTGAAAGCTACAAGAGAAAAAACATAAGACAGATAATAAGGGGAAATCCATCAGGATAACAGCTGGTTTGTCGACAAAAATTCTGAAAGCCAGAAGAGCCCCGAACAATGCTTTCCAAGTTCTAAAAGACATGGCTGCCAGCCTAGACTGCTGTACCCTTCAAAACTGTCATATTCACCAGCAGGCGATGTGGCACACACCTTTAATCTCAGCACTTGGGAGGTAGAGGCAGAGGCAGACAGAGCTTTGTGAGTTCGAGGCCAGCCTGATCTACAAGAGCTAGTTCCAGGATAGGCCCCAAAGCTACAGAGAAACCCTGTCTCAAAAAACAAAACAACAACAAAATCATATCCACCAACAGCAAAATGCTAAACAGAATGCTAAACTAAACAACACTTTGAACCAAAGAGAAGAATAAGTACATCCAGGAGACTCTAGAGAACCCCCGAAGAAACTATAATTAATGAAATACAAAGCACAGCTAAGAGCACAAACAGCAAAAACAACAACAAAACAATAACAACAATAACAAAATGACTGTACTTAACACATATCTTTCAATAATAACTTTAACTTGCTCTCAATTCTCCAATCCAAAGACTGGCTAGCTAAATGGATTAAGAAACAAGATCCATATTTCTGGAGCGCTGTCTTAGATTTACAGACAGGCATCACCTGTCTGTGAAAGGGTGGAGAAAAGTACCCAAGCAAATGGGATCCAGAAGCAAGCAGGAGTTGCCATCCTAGTATCTGGCAGAATAGACTTCCAATTTACAAACCCAGGCATGGTGGCATGTACCTATAATCCCAGCTCTAGGGAAACAGCCAGGAGGATCCCTGGGGCCTTCCCAGTCTAGCTTAACTGATGAATCCTATATCCAATGAGAAACTCTGTCCCAGGATAAGATGGAGAACAACCAAAAAAGACACCAGATATTGATCTCTGGCTTCCACATATGTGTATACATGTGCACACATAATTGAATGCACAAACACGTAAACTCACACATACATACAGAGAAAGAATAGATGTGATGGTAAAACTGTGAGCAGAGAGACCCTTCCACAGGTCAGGAGCACACAAACGGCTCTTTCTGTAGTCTCCTGGGCCCTAGAATGCACAGGAGTTTCCCCGGGGGACCCTGGAAGGGAAGAATCTACCTCCCACTCTCTCGGGGAAGGTCACTGCCTCCACCTTGGACAACTCCCCAGTCTTCACTAAAGGTGAGCCATTCACATGACAGAAGGCTGATTCTCCACTGAGTACATAGCACCTGCCTTGAACTCCAGCCAACAGGATCTGTGATGGATTATTTTTAAACTCCTCTATGGTGCGTGAAAGATCTAATGGGGTTTGCTGTGGGAAAATTGCATAGGGAAGGTCAAAGTTCAGTGAGGCAGCTGCCAATCCAGCTCCCTCCTCAGTCACCACGGTCTGAACCCACAGCCAGGCACAGAATACTCCAGGCTTGGTGGCCAGCAAAAGTGGTTCTGAAAGGCAACACTCGCTGGGATTGGGAATATACAGGCCCAGGGAGGGTCTCCATGAGGGTTGAGGCTTTGGGACCCCAGCACAGGAGCAGGAGGTGACAAGCCATAGCAGAGAGGGGTCTGCTCAAGGAGAATAGGTGCCCATTTTCTGTGACCACAGGGCTCGAGGGCATGGCTAAAGAGCACCAGGCATTTGGAGGCACTGACTTCCTGCAGAATAGGTAGAGTTCTAGATATAGATAGGCCTTGGGCTCAGGGGCAAGCAGGGACCACCACTCTATGAATAGATACCAATCCAGTCTGGAAGTTCTGCAGGGTCATAGGGTCAACACAGACATGTTATCCGATTCTCACCTACACTGTATATATAGTAAAGAGGGCAACCTAGCTCCTTGGGTGTGAATCTGTGCATCCATGCCTCTTTGTCTCCTACTAACTTTGACTGACTGGTTGATTTGGGGCTTCTCAGCCAGGAGATGAGCTGTGACTCCAAGATCCTTGGCAGGAGAGATGACATCCCCAAAAGTAACCCTGATCCCGGGGCTTAGTGATGATAAAGAGTGTCCCTCTCACACCAGGCCCATGGCTCAGACTGCAACAGAGTGGTGGCTTCCTCCAGGGACAGCCAAGTCATTTGGTCCTCCTGAGACCCCTCCTTGCTGTGAACTGGTTCTCCAGGAGGATCCTGTCCCTCTAGAACCCTGGTATTTAAGCAGGGCCCAGTCTGTGTATCTAGACAAAGCTTCTGGAAGTTCTGCAAATCCTACTAGGCAGGTACTATGTTCAAATTTCTGGGGCAGGGAAATGTAGGGATGGGGGTGGGGCTTGACTCTAGCGATTGCCCAAAGACAGAGTAGGTCCTGGGGTCATTAGATTTAAATGTCACAGATGGGGATGAAGAAATGAGAAGGAAGAAGCTTGGACAGTCAAGTAGAAAGAGAAATGATGGCAGGTCATGAAGAATTGCTGGTCACGGATGTTCACTGCTAGTGGCAAACAGTACTTGTTGACCAAAACCAGTGCCAGGGTCCTGGAGATACCATATCCAACGTGGTTTAGACCTAGGAACCAGGGACAGATAGGTTCTGGTGCACTGACCTCCTTCAAGGCCAGCTTCATCAGAAAGCTCCTCCTATCCACACCCTAGCCCTGCCGTCTCCCACTGCTTCCGTCCCTCAGCAAAGTGCTGAGTCTGAAGCTGGCAGAGTCAGCTGGTTGAGTTACTCTGGGCACACAGCAGAGGGGACAGAACTGTGATTGGCTCCAATCAATGGCATATGGTAGCCATAGCTGGGGGAAGAGCAGCCTGCCAGGCGTGAGAGCTTGGGAGTAGACTAAATTGCTATGGTATGAGGGCCAGGGTCACTTGGGGGAAGACATAGAGGAACGTAGGCTCCCAGATAGGTGGGGTGGGGGAAGGAGGTCCAGCATTGCCTGTAGGGTGTGAGGTATGTTAGAGGTGAAGGTCATCCCAGTGAAGGCTATAGCCATGGCCCTGAGCTCCACACACACAAAGGGCTCAGTGTCTAGTTCTGGACACATCTCAGGGGGCCAATGGCCACTGTCTTCAGTTGGAGAGGACAGATTATAGAAGGTACACAGACATTCCATCTGCCTAGTCCCTAGGGGTCCCTGCTAAACAGTTCAGTTTAAAGGGTTGGAAGGCTGGTTCATGAGTTCAACATGTGATATCCATATTCCTTGACTTCTACACCAACCAGCTGGATTCCCAACTGCCTTCCCCTAGATTTCAGGTAATGCTCAGATCTCTTTCTAGCCCCACATTTCTCTTGTAGCCCAGGGGTTCCAACTCTGAGCCTGCAGCAGCTCTGGGCTTTAGGTATCCTAGACTGGAGATCCACCAGGCTACCCTATCCGCACTGTGTACTTCGGGGAGACTTAAGCCTACAGAGGGTAGGGGCTGTACACTTCCATGCTAGTCTCTTCATAGCGTAGTTCACCTCAAAACAGGTTTCAGGGAGGCTGCTTGCTGAGGGCTAATCTCTACTCTGGGTAGGCCAGGATAGGCTGGACCCCATTTGGGTTTCTCTTCACTCTGGTCCAGGCAGAGAGACATCAGCATCTGGTGTCATTCTGATTCCAACAGAAGCCTCTGTGCCCCACCAAGGTCGGGGGTGGGATACATGGAGTCAGGCCATCCTGTCTCCGCTCCCAACTCTGAGCTACAGCATCTGCTCTGGGAACGCGGTCCCCTTTACTGAGAGCTGAAGTCGAGGGGAGCAGTGGGCATTTCAGGATCCAGACTATAGTCATCGACCTCCAGGGTGGTCTCTCGGAGCAACAAAGGGGGTTAGTTGTCAGGAATCCCTCAGGCTCCTGCTGCCCTGAGCAAAAGCAAGGTTCAGCCAGGAGCAGAGCTCCTACATTTGGTTGGAACCTGTGCTCATCCAGCCACTCGGTGCAGGAGATGGGCCGGATGCGCGTGGCTGTTGCCTGGCAACCTCCTGCCTGCGCGCCTGAGCCCCTGCGCCCACGCAGCCATCTCTGTCTCCACTCAGCACTCCTGCCCGTGGGCCCAGATGGCCAGGCCAGGAGGGGACAGTGGAGGGAAGTTGCCCCAGTGTCTGCCCTGGTCAAGCCTGTGTCTCTGCCCCTCAAGGTGGATTGTGGACTGCAGGTCTCAGGGGAAGAGAGGCAGGGGACTCAGTCAAGTCTGCCTGGGTGGGAAGGAGCATCTCTGGTTCCAGCCTCCTACACACAGCATCCATTTCTCCCAATGTCTTCCCTGCCCCACCCAGAGCTCCTTGGTCTCACTTAAGTCTCCAAAGGAGCCCTGGGGACTGGCAGTCTTTGCCATTCTAGGTGAAGAAACCGACTCCCAGAGGGTGTGCCAGTCCAATCTGCAGCTATAGGCTCCAATCAGAGATAGCACAACTCTGAGGAGTGAGAACCCAATTTTAGAGCAGGGGTGGCATGCCCTCTGCCCGTGTGACAATCTGAGGATTGCTGGATGGGTGTGAGGCTCCAATTAAAGACATCATGACATCGGCCAGTGGGGGTGCAGGATGCAATTGCCTATGCTCCAGCAGGTGACCCCATTGTCACTTGAGGTTATGCTATCTGGCCCAAGCCAGAGCTAGGACCCAGCGTGACATATCTAAACCATTGTGACAGAGGACACCCTCCTGCTGCAGGATGCACTGGCTGGAACTCCCTCTGCCATGCTTTGGTCCTGCAGCCTTCTGTGACCTGTGAACTCTACTCTCCTGTTCACCTGGGCTAAAACAGTTCTATCTACTTCCTTGCCCTTTGACCCCAGGAATGCCACTGGAGAGTCCCTAATACCTCAGGCGACAGGATAGCTATGATAAGGCTCCTGTCCCTGATCATAAGGAACCAGTGGGCCCCTGAGAGTAGTGACAGGAAAGGTCACAGGGTTCAGGAGGTGGAGGCTCCACTATGGGAAAAGGCAGCTGATGCAGAGGCCCAGGGGCAGTCTGCACTTCCTATGTGGGTGCATGAGAGGGACCACTGTCAAGTAGAGGCCTGGCCAACCTCTTGAACATCTCTAAGTTACAAGAGGCATGAGAGGCACCGTGAGGTTCTCAGCTGGGCTATTTTCCTGGAGAAAAGCTTCAGCAGGTTCAAGCTGGGCCCAGGAAAAAGGTTGCTTATATATCTTGTGAACTAATAAAGCTGATCAGCGTAAGAGAATCCCCTAAATGGACTGAAGTTGTTTGTTGAACCTGTGGGATCCCCCCCCAAGCACCCTCAGTAGCAGGTCTGAGCATCCAAGATCAATCCCTACCTTGTCTCCTCCAAATGCCACTTACTGAAGCTGGCCCAGAGCACCGTGACATCAGAAGGTCCTAGGAAAGCTTCCTGGGTGAGGGGCTGAGGAACTAGCCTGAAGTGAGGGTGGACAAATAAAGGGTCTCGTTACAGGCTGTGCCCACAGACTCGGGATGCGGGAAGCAATTAGTGAGCACCTACTATGTACAGCAATGAGTGCTGCTCTTTTCTCTGCTGCCTGTTCCCATCGGGCAGGGACCGACCATAGGACCTATGAATAGTGAGCAAGAGTGGGGGCGGGGGGCACCTGCCCTGCAGCTGACTCACGGGAAGCAGTGGATGTGGCTGTCTCACCAGGGCTTCTGGGCTCCTCCAGGCAGATTGAGGATTGTGATTGTTTGTTGGAAACAGAACCGACATTTGCGTTACAAGCCCTGGAAACCAAACACTGTGTTCTGAGCTCAGGCTGCGCCAGGCCAAGCAACGCCTCTGCCTGTCTAGGCAGAGCAGGAGACCTGCTGGCATTTACCCCCATCCCAGGCTGAGTTGTCTGTGCAGTTCTCAGGATACTGCAATTTAAGGAGACATGACCTCTACCCCGGGGGTGGAGGGACAGCTGGGGACAAATTAGAACTTCAACCTTGCTTCTCTGTCCCAGCCATTCTGCTTCCTATGGTGATGAAGAATCAATAGCCAGTATATAAGGGACAGCCCACCTAGTCCTAGAGGCCTGGGAGTCTGTGTCTCTGAGGAACATTTCAGCTTGAGCCCCAGGGGCCCAGATGGGGCCAACTTGTCCATGTTACCACTCCCAGCAGCCAGCACAGCCCTTGGCACACATGGATACAGGCCACATGTTTATGAAATGAATGGAAGGTTCCAGAAATCTTGCTCCATGGCACTGCTCTCAGAAGCCTTCTAGGCTGGGATACCTCAGCATCAGAGCACAGATTATCAGGGACACTCACCTGCTTGGCAAGACCTCAGGGCCTGGAGCCAAAGGCTGCATGTGGAAGGGGTCTGTTTGTTATCTCCAGCTTCTGGGCCTAGGCTCCCTTTATCTGAACTGGTGCCCAGCCTCTGGGTAGCAAGTCCTGGGTAGCCTTGCTCCACTCAGCCTACTGCCTCTGGATGGTGTCGCGAGGCCCTCCGTGAGGCCCTCGGCATAGCCGCCCACAAGCTGGTCACCACAGCTGTTTCCGTGGAGACTTTCCCTGCCAGGCCACTCAGGTTCCACATGTCTACAAAGAACTGGGGTGAACTTGTGGAGATGATGATAAGCTGATGATGTAGGCAGGATGCCTTGTGGGTGAGGCACAGAGCCAGAGTCACCTAGGCAGCCTCCATCCCCCAGCTCCTCAAACATTCACAGTCAAGGAGCCCTCTCTATTCAGAGGCAGTGGGCTGGCCATCCTAAGTGCCTACCCACATCCCAGTCCAGGACCCCTGTGAGCAGCAGAGGGAACTGTGAAGGAGAACCCCACCCTGACCCATGTGCCTGTAGCCACATCAGCAGGTCAAATCAATCCTCAGGGTCACCCCGTGAGTTCTTCCATTAGACCCTACACTGTCCACCCCCACTCAGCCTCCACCCAGGACCAGGGGCCACTTTCTGCCCTGATATCTTTCCTGGCGACTTCAAGGGTAACTACATTTTAAAGGGACAGTCCTCATGGAAGTTTGAAGGTCAAGTATGAATGTGTTTAGTGGCAGAAGGAAGAGAGCCATACTTGCCAGAAAACACCACCTGCAGAGAGGTCATGGCAAGTACAATTCTCACATAGTCGTCATCTCATGGTTCTGGGCAGGGGGTCTGAAAACAGGCACATCCCAAGGGTTAAACGTGAGATGCTTCAGAGGCAGTTCATCCCGTGTGCCGGAATAGAAAATGAAAGGACTCCAGTTTCCCAGAATCCACTTAGTCACTGGCCCTGTTCTGCCTATGCTAGGTAGTGGCGGACACGGCACTCAGGGATGACCATATTCAGTCACTGTCCACTGGACACGATGCAGGTTGGAAGCTGCAGGCTACCTCTGGCCATGCTGGAGAGTCATATCTTATACATTTACTTCCAATGAGCCTGTGAACAGTACTGGGAGAACAAGAGGGCAGGTAGGTGGGTCAGTCACCTCCAAAAGACATGTGTGAGGCTTGCTTGACCCCTGGGACTGGGCAATGTGGTCTTATGGAAAAGGGATTTCAGCAGATGTCATTATGCTTAAAGCTCCTAAGCCAGGATCATCCTGGATCATCGCATGGATTATCTGAGTGGCCCCAAGTCCAGTGACATTGTCTCCCTAAGAGGCATGAGGATTCTGGCACAGGGAGGGCGAGGTATGACAACAGAGAAAATACATAGTCATATGGCCAAAGGTGAGGCTGGAAGACTCTACTTCAGCATTATTGGCGCAGTGAAGGCCTGCCACACCTCTGCTGGACCTCTGGGTTCCGGAGTGGGGCAGCAGGTGTCTGCTGTTCCTGGCTACTTGTCACAGAAGCCTCAAATGTCCTGCACACTGGCCTTGGTCTATCCCAGGGTTAGAGACTCCAGATGCAGGCCTGGAGTTCCAGGATCACAGTCTCCTGCCCACAGAGAGTGTTGACATCCCTGGGGAAGGCCAGAGGCTGATGAAGCAAGGGTAAAGGAAGGGTCACCACAGCCACCCTATTCCTTGAGCTACTTAAGGCCCAATTGCAGTCCCCTATGTAGGGACACTTGGTAGCTTGAAAAAATTCTACAACTGTGTGACATTCCAGGATTCAAACCCAGCCCCAGAGAACATGGGTGAGGCTCCTCCCTCACGGACCTGACGCTAGCATTGCCAGTCTTGAGGGACTCTCACAGCCTGCAGACCTCCATATGTGCACAAACACCGTCAACTTCAAACCCTTGTGGGAGCAGGCAGCAGCGTCTAATCTCAAAACTCTAGAAGCTTCATCCCATCATATGATAATAAAACCTGAGCCCCACCAGGGCCTGTGCTCCCACAGAGAACCCCTCAGCCATGCCTGGCCTAGCTCATCCTCCATCACCTCTCCCCTGGCAATGGAGGCTGAGCAGGAGAAATGAGCTGTGCCTTAGCTTGATGCTTTATTCTGAAAGCATTCTCCTTGTTGGACCAAACACCATGTGTTACAGCTCACTAGAAAGCTGGAGGGGCAACAACTGCGGACCAGCAACAGCAGCCAGGCCACGAGGCAGAAAAAAGAAGCAGAGAGAGGGCTTGGTATGGGTACACACACATGCAGGGTCACAGCACCCACATGCTCACTGAGCATGTGCCATACAAGACAGGCACATTCTAAGCACACTCTAGGGGTTTGTCAATGTGGACATGCTGTGAAGACCTCGTGGTTTCCCCCTTGGCCCTCTGGGGGCCAGTTGCGTACCACAGTCTCTGCTTATCAGCTTTGCTTGTGACAAGGGCCTACCCAGCAATGTTCAGACTGTAGCCTAGCTGACAGGCATCTATCATGCCCAGGTGACCCATGATACTCTTTAGTAACGTGGTGCAGAGCAGGATACTGGAGTCACCTAAGCTAGTCAAGATGTGCCACTTCTGGCCAAGCCAGGGCTTGCTATAGGGTTCAGTGGCCCAGCCAGTGGCTTGGGCTAACTTTTCATGCCTATATCATCTGGCATTTTAGTCCTGCTTTGAGAACCCCAGAAAGTCTGAAGAGGCTCTGTGTGTTTACCTATCACTAGGTGGAATGAGCATCAGCTCCACAGGACCAAGCATCCCAGCTCACAGACCAGGCTGCCATTTGTCCCCACTTTCCCAGTAAACAAGCTTGATGGCTATACTCAGTTATCTAAATGTAATGGCAGCTGGGTATGGCCTGAATTAGCCATATCATTACCACCCTATGGCCAGGGTGGTAAAACCTATCCACTGCACACCCACCACCATCCATACACCTGCCCAGCCACCCTCCTATCCTCCTACCCATTCACACACTGTATTTCCATCCACTTATCTTAGTTCGTATTCTGTACCTGCAGACCAGACAAGACAGAGTAAGTACAGCCTAGCCTTGTCCCTAAGCAAGCTGAAGTCAAATTCCAGGGCACCTACTTGCCATGTGAGTCACAGTCCTGCCCATCACGTTGGCCCTCCCTGAGGGGCTTTGCTTCAGTCTCCCCCCCCACCCCACCCCCAGCTGCACGACTCTATGTGAGCCTTCAGCTGCCTGGTGCATTTGCCCCATCGTGGTCACTGACTGGACAAGGTGCCTTGGGGACAGAGCCCACTCTTAATCCCAGCCACATGGCTGCCCAGCAGCTGATAGGAAAGAGCAGGTCAGGGTCTATAGAGCAACCCCCATTAGGCCTGGAGCCTGTCCTCGGCCTCCCTCCCATCTGCCTGTGTGTGACTCCAGTTCCTCGCCTGTAGCCTCTGAGAAGCCCCAGGGCAAGACCTTGGGGCTGGGCTTTTGCTAAAAGGTCAGAGCCCAGAACGAGGACAGATATTCCATAAAAGGCACAGACTAGTGCAAGGGAGCCAGCTGCTAGGAATGAGCTGCTAGGGCCTGCAGCATCGAGGAATGTGGGTCAGCCCTTCCCAGATGTCCAGTGCCTTAAGGGAAGCCAGGGTTGGGGAGGGGGCACAGGTTATAGACACCTCCCCAGCTGCCTGGCCTCCTCCTGCCACCCTTGACTTTGCCTAGCTTTCCTTTGTCTGTTTTTCTCTTATCAGAAAGTCCTGTAAAGATGACCATGCATGGAGGCCCCATCAGAGCTCTTGGCCAGGAGCCACCCTCTGTGTAGGGATGAGGGCTGAAGAAGAAGAGCAAGGAAGGGAAGTCAGAGTCTCAGTCCAGGCTGTGTATGAAAGGTACCTGCTGAGGTCACACAGCCAGGAGGTCCAGCTGGCAGAGGTCTGCATCCCAGGGACCTGACAGCCACGGGACTCTCTCCACTTCTCACTCCCCTCCCTTGTGCTTCTTCAGCCCCCGTCATGCTCTGGGGTCTAACCCAGGACCCTCAAGCACAGGCCTAGTGTACAGGCTTTGTCTTCCCAAGGCATCAAGATGGCTAACCACCTGCTCACTTCCTCCTTGCAGAGTTGACAGGTCACATGGGGTGTGAGGTACAGAAGCAGCTGCCTGGGTGACCTAAATGAACACCGTAAGGCCCCGCAGTCATAATGCCAGTCTCCTAGGCAAGCAAGGGGAAGTGTCCAGCAGTAGGTACCCCAGATGCCACAGAGGCTTTCTAGTTCAAAGGGAGCTGACCCAGCCAAGGTGGTGAGGCCCAGGGGAATCCTGGACATGTGATGGACAGCTTTCTCCACAGAGCAGGGATTGGACCTTGCAGAGTAGGACATGTGGCCAGGATGCTGTAGGGCTCTGTCCAGCTATACCATCCCTTGGTGAACACCATTAGGGACAGGCTGTACTTCCCACACCAGAGGCTAAAAACAAAGAATTTCCCAGTCTGTAAAAAAGGATGGAGGGAATAGCGATGAGGTCTAGTGGTCACCATTGTCCTAAGAGGGACACAGACATGGCTTCACTGATATGATGAAAGTCTTGACTTCACCCAGAATAACACTCAAACCTCTCAGTGTTCTTGGGGTGCTTCCCCATCCTATGCTATCTGCCAGCCCTGAGTTGAGAATTGGTAGGTGGGGTAGACTGAGGTGAAGAGGGTCCCGTTCAGCTATGCTCAGTCAGCAGCCCAAATTAAGCTCCAGTGATTACCTGAGCTGAGGCCAAATCACCCGGCAAAGGAACATTTGAGAATCTGCGATTTAGGAGGCAGGACCCGAGTATCCTTTCCAGAGGGGTGCTCCAATCTCAGGGCCTGTCCCCCACATCTTCCGGGCTGTCACACTGGCTGCCAGCTTCCACCTGTTCAAATATTTAATCCAGTTAAATATTAAACCTCTTCCGAGTCCCAATTACAATTGAATCGATTCTCTGCAGCTGTGGGGACCAGGGCTGGTGCTGTGCCCCCACCCACCCAAGTCCATCATCTTGAGTGGCGATTGGGAGATGGGATGGAGAAGGGGAAGAGTCAGAGAGGGGTGAAGTGAGTAAGGGGCCTGTATGCGGAGGAGGGGTCTGGCACAGAGATGGGGTTGGGGAGGAGCCTGGGAGAGGGAGAGATCTGGAGGCAGGGCTGTTCTTGTTTCTCAGTGCTGACCTGGCTCTTAGGGTCCTCTACCTGTGAGTCCCCTCCCAGAACAGCTTCCCTGCCCAGAGTGGACAGGAAGGAAATGTCTGCTCTAGTCCCTAAGGACCTGTCTGGTGGGAGCCAATGAGAAAGAGAGAGATGGAAGATCTGTCACTGCTCCGGGGACCTAGCCTGCCCCAGAGGATGAGCTGAGCCTGGGAGTTTCCATCCTATGAGGAGAGGACCAGAGGGCGTGCCTGTAGAGGCCACAGGAGGGGACCTTGAGAGCTGGACCTATTTCTGTTTAAGAGTAGCTTCCAAACTATGATATATTTTATATATCCTAAAAGGCAGGGAAAGGGAGCCTTGCCTTCACCACCCTTTGCTGTAACACAACATCCCAAGGCTTGGGGTGTTTGCAAACTTCTGGAAACGAGGCACACTTGGCATAGTCTTTGTGAGTTGCCACTTCAGTCTAGGTGTGAACACTATCCCGCAATGCAGGCAAGCATCTGCACTAGCACTGTAGCTTAAAATGGGTACTGAGATAAACCACGTCAGATGTAGCCAACAACTGACGGATAGACAGTTCGGGATGCTCTTGGCTGTAAGTCCCACATAGCTGCTGACTCTCTCAGAGCATCTCCCTTGGCTCCTGCCCACCTCCTGCACCGGAGGACCACAGTGCGACCATCTGAGAACAGGTGAGCTCTTTCCCTACCAGGTGTGTGCTCTCTAACTCGAGACGTGATCCACGGTTCGGCAGCTTCTCGCCCTGCCAGGTGATGCTCATCAAACAGAAGCTTCTTCCAACCTCAGCACTAATTGCAAGTTTGCATAACGCAGTTCTTACTGGTGGCTGTGTTTAACAAGCAGCTTCCTAATTTCCTGAAGGTTTACCCACTGGCTCAGAGGAACCTGCTCCCACACAGGGCTGTGTCACCTGCTTAAGCACCTGCTGAGTTGGTGGCACCTCTACTCCCCTGATCACGGCGTGACTTCTCTATACTCGGGCCATGTGCCTGTCTGGTGTAGATTGCTCTGTCATGCTCCTGCTCTCTGCTCCCTGGAATCAGCTATCTAGCCTTGACCATGAGCCCTGAAATCTGACAGACGGTCTCTTCCTTTACTATTCTTTCTCAAAGGCTTAGCAGCTCTTTATTCATGCAGCTGAAATGTAGGGCCATCCTCTCAGCGGCCGAAGAAACTCCTTCTGGGGAGTTGATGGAAAGGGCATTGAATGTGTAAGTTAACTTGGGCACAACTGTGATTGAATCTTTGCTTCCGAGTGTCTCAGCTCCTCATGCTCTTGGTCTTCCTTTATGACTCTGAAGAACGTGTTTTGCTGTTTCCTCTGTCAGTGTCCTGTGCAGCCTCTATCTTGAAAAAGGAGTTCTTGGTTTGTGTGAAGGCTCCGGGTTCCTCCTTGCAGTTGTGTGAGATTGGTGCCAACAACAGGTTCTCTCTGTATGCCGTGCGTTCATTTGCCATTTTATCCAGTGCTGGAGACTGAAGTGGGCTTCACACATGCCCGGCAAGTGCTCTGCCGATGAGCTATATCCCTTTCCCTCTACCGTTTGACTTTTATTTTTAAGTGGGGACTCACTAAGGTTCTCAGGCAGGCCTTAAACTCATCCTCCATCTTCAGCCTCCTGAGTAGGTGGAATTACATGATTGTAACACCAAGTCAGGCCCACCTGCTGTTCAAGGCCACAGGCTTGCCTCGGTACTTGGCTTCCTTTTGGGGAGCCTGCACATTTATGATGTTTGGGGTTCATTATATTTCTCCAATCGAAGGACTCTGAAGTCACTGACTTTGGAAAATTCTCAGCCTTAATTCACTTCAGCGGCCATCTCCATTCACGTTTTATCTTCTTCCTAGAGCTTCTTTTACAGCAGCTTACTAACTTTTTCTGGAAGGACCCAGATAGAAAACGTTGCAGACTTTATGGTCTAGATGGCCTGTTGCAACTTTTCAGCCCCTTTGGTTCAGTACGAAAACTGTTTATCATACGATCGGGACAGTGTGCGAGCAGCTGGACGAAGCTGTCCCAGCAAACCACTATTACGAAAGCACATGATGGCCCCCAGTTGTCCTTTATGGCCCGTTCTGGAGGCATGCGGGACCTGGTCCTCATGCCCAGGTCTCTCTGCTCTTTTTTGTGTGTTCCAGCTCTCCCCTGCCTTGTGGGGCATCCAGTGATTTCCCATTTTTATCTTCCGATTCACTAACCCTCTTGCCAGCCGTGCTCAATTAGCTGACTAACCCATCTGTTCACTTTTTTACTTCAAAGATTGTAGTTCAATCATCTGTAAGGTCCAGCCCTCTTCCCCTTTGGTACTTCACTTCCGTCCTTAGGATTTTGTGTTTTTTTCCTAATTTTCAGCTTGCTGCCAGGGTTTTCAGCCCAGCTGGCTCTTATTTCTGGTGGCTATGAAGGAGAAGACACCAGTCCTGGCAACACAAGGAAGTCATCTGCCAGGTACCGTGAGGTCAAGGCCTGGCTGGAGGGCTGTCCCCCTGAGAAGCTATGACATCACACATGCCATGGCTTTGGGGAATCACTGGCCAGGAATCAATTTCTCTGTGGATTTCTCAATATTGAGCTGGAGGGTTCCAGCCCTAGAGGTGTGAGTTCATAAACCTTGGTCCGGCACGGGCTGACAATTTCCCAGAGACTGCATTCTCCCCCACCGAGTCTGAGGGAAACAAACCGTGTCTGAGTGTGAGCCTCTCCAGGCCACCCCTCACTGAGGATCCCGATCTCAGCCCTTGACCCATGTCGTCTTCATCCAGGCTATCTGTCTGGTTCTGTGGAGATTTTCTTCCCTTTCTAATAAATCCAGCTCCTGAGGTAATGTTTATCTATTTATCCAACATGTCTGACATTTTGGGTGTTACTAGAGTAGATTTCATATCAACCTCGGTTCCATGGTGGTTACATGGTCCTTGAGACTCCTAGCCTCATCTTTGGGCATCCCCAAAGGCCCCAGACTTGACTGGAGTCTCCACCGCAGACTTAAAAGTTCCACAAACTGGGCTGGAGAGATGGCTCAGAGGTTAAGAGCACTGGCTGCTCTTCCAAAGGT